>CM042147.1:39847961-39882961 GCA_023376005.1 Doryteuthis pealeii | reverse complement strand
AAGTACACCGTCTTCAGGAGAACTAAGTAAATATATGTGGCTAATGTGATATATACTCGCCTGGCTTAAGATCATTTAAACCCCATGTCTTTTAGAAGTAAATTAACTTTTGTCTCTAAAGTGGAAGCGTGCTGGGCCCATAACCTGTTAAGTTTTTAAATGCCATCCTTGGCCAGTTGAAAAGGACTTAAGTTATGACCAGAACAGCCGGTATAAATATTATATCAGCAGCAGAGTACTGCCAGTGATTGGCCAAGTGTTTAATCACATGGTGCTCGGCGAGTCTATAAATAGAGGTGGGCTTCTAACACACGCCTTATATTGAAAAAATCTCAACACTAGTTCATTTGAAACTAGTGCTTAGTGTACCCTATGTTGACAGGCAAAAGGGGTTAATGATTCTACCTATCGTGGGAACAATACCTCATACGAAATTAGCTTTACAGAGAATTACCCCCAATCACACGTGAGATAGAAAAGACAGACTGAACACTGCTGGAGAAACATGGACGAACTCATAAATGACGTTCTTCAGTGGAGACCTGCACACGGACACAAGAGTGTGGGCCGTCATACAAAGACTGACATAAATCAGCACTGTGTTGATTCTAGATTCTGCACAGAGGATCCCAGAGAGATGTTGACTGATAGGGACGGTTGACGAGAGGTTGTAATGGAGATCCGTGCTACCAGCACGACCTGGAGATGACGGTATAATCGTAGAAAAAACAAAGCAGTAAACAAAATAGATATTTTTGAAGTAAACCATGTGAAGTGAAGCAATAGAAAGGCGTAGAAAAGAGACTGTAAGAGTTTTAAATCTGAGAAAGAATCGAGACCACACAGACCATGGCTAGAATAAACACACAAAAGTCCTGGACACCAGAGGAGACTCGGTGTCACTCAAACTGTATGTTGCATAGCCCTGCTTTGTTCGGCCCTAAATCGTATATGTTATATACTGGCATCTTCAAACTCACGCTGAATCGTATACGTTGCTGGTATACTGCGGGTAGGTTAGTAGTCGGCGTAGAGACTCAACACATGGGCATTGTAACAAACTTTAGTTTATTTCTTTACATTCACTCGTGGTGGGTGGCGAGCTTGACAATGAAATGACTGAGGGTTGACATGACTTCCACTGCTGCTGGGATCTGGCGGTGTTCAGGTAAAGGGGTGGCTGGTGGCGTCTCACCGGCCTTAGCCGTGGCGGTGTGTGACCGCGTCGGTCGCCCTCTCTCCTGACTGTAACTGCTCTGTTCACTACTGAACTCTGGCCTTGTATTGACGATACACCTACGCATCTCTACCCTTGATCTGATAACTACCTCCGAACTTATTGTTTCCCATCCTTCTTTTGTTTGCTTTGCTTAATTTAACCGGAAAATCATATTTCAGTTTGTACAATATCCAATATCCAGAGAAAGACCATCCGCTAAAATGGTTTGAAAAGTTCACAAGCAGTGAAATGATAATAACAATAACATCAACAGCCACTGCAACACAATTTAAGCTATTTAATGTTCGACGGTCTATTTAGATAATCACATTGAGAATGAAACAGATGTTATGATTAGATAAAAACATTGATTAGATTTAATATTCATGTTTAATTTGTGGGTAAAATTACGTATCTGTTGAATTCATTCTTTCATGTTCGTTTTTGTTCTTTGGTAGAATGAATTTATTTAAAAAATTCATCACATAGTAAAATATATTGTAATTACTAAATAAAGTTAATAATTCAATAATAATAATGTAATAATTACTAAATAAATTTCACACACACACACACACGCACACACACACACACACATTACGTAGTAAAAACATTGTAAAGATTTTCATCACGTACTAATAAATATTGTAAAAAAAATTCATCACGTAGTAAAAATATTGTAATTACTATATATATATATATATATATATATATATATATATATAGTATATATCAAACTGATAGGGATATAATCAATAAACCATATGAGCAAACAGATCCAGGTAAATATATCTTCCCCTATAAGAACTAGAAAAAAAGTTAATGCAGTCGGTTAGTTCGCTTTCTTTGCTTAATGGCATCTCTCAACCATCGTGGGTTATCTACCCAAAACAATCCTTATAGAAGAACGGTAGTGGTACTTTTTAACCCATATTTGGAGGGATTAGTGTATTATTACCTTTCCCAAAGATATTAATCGAAAGTGAACGTAAGAGCACGACTGGGGTTCGAACGCGCTTACAACGGTATTGCAGAGCAGCAGTTTAACCACTACGCCCGGAGACTCGTTCTTAATAGATAGATTATCTTTTAAAATGAAAGTGAAAGTGCAAAAGAAAACGAAGCCCTACTACAATGAAGAAATTGAATTTGGAAATATAACAGCAAAAAAAAAAAAACCAGAAAAAAAGAACAGAAATAAAGAATTGGTAATTAATTTTAAATGTCCAATCCGTCTATCTGTCAGTAGAAAAGAAACGCAAGAACATTTCAAAGTTTTTCCTAGGTTTCCCAGTTAATCAGATTTTTTTTTCTTCATTTTTCTGCCTCTTCCGAACAATGGCTGACGTGCCTAATTCACTTAACAAAAGGCGAGCCTTGGAAAATCCGACTCTGCCAACGCTTATCTAAGTAGCCAACAATTCCTCAGTTTCTAAACCTTTTTCTTCTTCTCTATTTTTCTCTTCTATTGAATTTCTTCTGACTGAGTTTTGAAAGGAAATTTCAACCCAGTTAGGGAACAAATTGAAAATGGCAACATCCTTATTGTATTATACCCGAAACTTTCTGTCAATCAAAAGTGCGCACCTTTGCCAATCGGCTATAAACACTAATGCAGCATTTTAAGAATTGAATTGTTTAATTTGAAGCCATGTCGTGTGTGACTTTATATATACTGTACACGAACCAAGATAATATGCCAATTTTTGGTTAGCGATTTCCCTCTAAAGGGGCCAAACTTGTCATGTTCTGCGTATACTAATCGAAATCTGCTATTGACACTAACTTTAACAATATACACTGATTTTTTTTACTTGCGAGTGTCATAACTTGCGAGTTTTTCGAGTTACGAGCTGTCATTCGGTCGATTATCCCTTTGTGTTGTAAGCCAAATTATGAGGCACGAGCGAGTTTCCAATACGCTAATGTCAAGAGGTTCCTTTATGATAATTAATTTTCCAAATTATTATGCCAAAGAAAAATATCATTTATAAAAAAATTAAAAACCATATTACAGCACGTAATTCATTACATACTATTTTCTGTTGTATACAAAATGATTATGGTGCTTTTTGGGTGAGCCAGGAACGGATTTCAGATTATTTCAATGGAGAACATTGATTTGATATACGAGGAAATTAAGTTAAGAGCGGAACTAATTAAACTCGTAAATCAAGGTACCACGTTATTAAAATAATGAAATTTTTGTATATTGAAAATGATTATTTTAACCCCTCATCCCTATATTTTTATATATTTACCAACCCCCGTACAGTAGCACCAATTAGCTCTTTCGAATGCGAATGATTGTTAAACAGACCTATAGACCCTAAAAGACATCACCACTCCGGGTCAGACTAAATCTGGGAGTAATCCCAATGATTATATGTCACACTACTCAGATCTCCGGGATTTGAGCCTCAACATCAGATGCAGCTTTGGTTCCATACCCAGGACAACACCTTTTGGTTGAGGAAAAGGGTCTTACACGTCTAAAGGAGATATACACGGCGTATACTAACCCCTTCGACAGAGCGGATTTTTGATAAGTGGGTGTCAATTCTGACGAGTTATACATTAATAGTAGATGATATCCGTTTTTGATTGCATAATCCTCTGTACAACTGGAAATTATAAAGCCCCTGCATCTTTGAACGTTAAGCGATTGCGAAACACAGTCACGTTCTTACGTTCACTTACGGACTAATGCCCTTACGTGAAGCCCTCTCATTCTCCCAGTTATGGATTAGATGGTACTACTGTTCTTCTATAAAAATATCTATGATATTAAATAACCCACAGGGGCTGATATGCCATTAAACAAAATAATCAAACCACCGTTGGACGGGAAGATAAGTGGTTATCTATATTAAGTTTCTGACCGCCATCCTTGGCCAGTTAAAAAGGACTTAAAGTAAGTAAGTCCTGAACTATGGAATCCTTTGGTAAGTGAATAAGTCCTGAGTTATGGAATCCTACGTAGTGTCAAAGGTCCAGTGATATAATCCTATGTTCCATCGTCCACGAAGGTTGAAGGCAATTGAGTGCAGTTAAGATCCGAACAGCTTGTATAAGCATTATAACAGCAGCAGAGTACTGCCAGTGATTGGCCAAGGTGTTGGTCACATGGTTGTTGGCGAGTCTATAAGTACAAGTGAGCATCTGGCACACACCTTATATACAAAAAACGCCANGTGGGGGGTGGGGGGGACTTATTCATTGGCATAACGTCCTGGTAAACGGGTGAAAACCATCTCTTGGGTAAGATTCTCTTGGTTGTTATATATACTAGCAAATATACTGCACCCTTCGGGTGCAATATTCAAAATTTTAATGTAATAAATTATTGTATTAATATTAGAAAGGCTAATAAAATAAATAAGGATACAGATAAAAAGGATTTGAACAGAGGGGAGTATAATAAAGAGATTTGAAACAGAGGGAGTATGATAAAAAATGGAACAACTGAAACTTACTCTTCCATCATTCTCGTCTTTCATTGTTTTTTTTTCTAATTTATTATAAGTTTTAGTTATAAGAGGAGTAAAGAATAAAATGAAGTTATTTTTTCTTGTTAATGGATTTCATTTAAGATTCATTAAGAGATTTTTGCTTATATTCATAAAATAAAAACAAACAGTTAGAAATCAATAATACTAAGCATATATTTATTAAATTCGATTTTTAATATTAATATGCAAATTGGCTTCCGTTACACACTGTAAACCGCTATTTTGTTAATATATAAATATAATTGCATGTTGTCAGTATGAGACATAGTTAACAGTATTAATAATGTAAGAAATTTATTAATAATTGAGGTTTTAGAATAAAAATAAAATCATGGAGAATGTGATGTATAACTAAGAGAATTGTGACTTGAGTAGAATATAGTTTTGGTTACAGACAGAAAAACACACAATCCCCCATATATAATAAGATATTGTTATATTATGGTGAATATTTGAAAGCGTATATATAAAAAAAAAATATATATATATATATATTACTGTGCATATTCAATCTCATTTGTCTTTCTAGACAGAAAAGAAGACAAATAATTCGATACATATTGTTAATGTCATTTTAAAAACATCGAAGGTGTGTTATAATTCCTTCTACTTGTACCATGTTTATTTTCCTATGTTTTGAAAATGCAACTTATATATATTATATATATATATATATATATATATATATATATATATATATATATATATATAACTGTTAGGGTTAGGGTTAGGGTTAGGCTTATTAGTTTTTATATTTTTTAAAATCTGAAAATCGTCTGTTAAAAACACCGGATATTGACGGTGTAAATGAAAACATGTCCCTTCTATCGAGATCAAAAAAGGGTTGCCTAAAGGTCATATGGTCTGCTTTTTATATCAATTTATAAATCGGCAGGCGTGGTGTAATGGTAATCGGGTAGAGTGCTCGTTGATTCGAGTTCAAATCCAGGACGTGGTTTATTTCACACGACGCAAATCCCTTGGAAGATGTATGCATCCAACTATTTCTCGCTCTAGCTGTTTATAAATAGTAGATCAGTCTTGTCTCTTTAACGTGGTTAGACAACAAGTCTAGGAGAATGAAAATTTTTGAATTTCAAACCTGTTAAACTCGCTAAGATGTTTACCTTGTTTTCAACATGCTGTCCTTGTGGAAGCTTTTGTGCAGACAACCCGAATGTATTTTTCTCCTTGTTATTGTGTTCTTTTGTTGTTTTCTTTATGGTGGGAAGAAGCGTGTTGTTTTGGTGATAAAATTTATCTAAAATCAATCCGTATTGAAAACAGACAGAAATAGGAAACTTATGTTTAGAGATGGAAGTTATATATCAAAACCCCCGCTTGTTTGCGCAACTGACTTGATAGATTTCTGATGAGGATAAATCACTTAATCTATTCACAAATACATGAGAAATCAGTTATTTGCATTAGATCTTACTGCCGAAAGGAAAATACGAAGTGATCTCCATTACATCATAATGGCTGTCATATTTTTTGTCCTTTTTTTTGTCTTTTTTTTTCTTTCAAAATTTTGGAGCAAATTTAGGTTTGTTTAAAGCAGAATTTTCCATTTCTATTCTCTGGAAGCAGTTACGAAATTCTTGCACATTCATTTTTCTTAGGGATTCTTCGGAATATTTTAGGTGGCTTCCCACTCAATTTGAAAATCTTGTACGCATAACCATGCTAATTATATGTGCGAGAACTGGTTATCTTACATCATAGATTGTAACTGTAATAGATAATTCAAAACTAAAATAAGAGAATCTGTAGCTATCCACACAAAAAAGATCACTACATTTATCAATTATATAGCAGACGCGCGTGATCCAATGGTCATCGCGTAATCGGAGATGGACTCGTGATAGTGGACTCGTCGACACGGATTTCAAATCCAGGACGTGGTGATTTCATTTCACATAGTGCTAATACCTTGGGAAAGTATGCATCAATTATTCTCTTCCAGCTATGGATAAATAGAGGGCACATTTCACAATCATTTAGGCGTTATTCATAGATCTTCTCTTATTTGACTTAACTTCTTATCCCCATAACAAAAAAAATCTTTCTGAGTAGTCAAGCTTTATAAATTGATAAATATGGCGAGCTATTTCTTGTATGGGTAACTACTGCATCTCTTACCTTGCCTACTATTTGACACATTTCAATCTCGCCTAGAGTTATTCTTAGCATTTTTCTATGTATTGAATCTCACTGCAACAATAAATCTTTATGTGTAGTTTGCTATATACATTGATAAATATAGCGATCTTTTTCTTGTGTGTATAGCTACTGCATCTCTATTGTGTTGCTCTTTGACCCATTTGATCTGCCCAAGTTATTTCTTAGCCTTTTCCTTTTATTGATCTCTGTGTGATTTTCTTTTGTAGAGATTTAATTAATTTCCATGTCAATAGCCATATGTTCAATATTGGTATCATGCAATTATGCAATACGTTACGACTATTTTTACTAATGCTTTCCGACCTGTCGACTATTTTTAAATTCAGTTTTCGAGATCTTTTTCTATTTTGTCTTTTATTCTCAGTAGATTTATTCTTTTACTTCTTCCAGAAACCGAATGTGACTGGGCTTAGAATACATTAACTCTATACCGCTAAGAAAGGTAAATCCCAACCAAAGGAATGCCTAGGATATGCACACTAATCTGAGGATCCAGTCCAATCTCTGAGGAGTAGTGTACATTTTTCTTGTCCATACTCCCAGGCCCACTTGGAGTACTAGTACATATTAGGATCTAACTATGTGTGAAATACATCTTTAAAAGTATGTATTTAGATAGGAAACAATGATGAGATAGAATACTATAATTATCAGTATTAAGAATAGTTATTTGAAGCTATACTTTGTTTACTAAGACTGTATTTATCATATAGAAATATTTCTAAAATTTTATGTAAATATAATATTATACTTGAATATATTATTGTATTTGATAGGAATACTTGAAACTTACAAATTTGTACTAGATAGAAATATCACATAAATAACTGGATAAAAACTCTTAAGAAACAATTACACAGAAATTACATATCAATATATAAGGAACGTGATTCCCTAAACTCTAGGCTGAAATACATTGAAATAAATGAATCAAGAAATAAATATTTTTAGATCCTCATGATTTTAATGATTCTTTGTAGAAGTTATAATTAATTCATTTATCAACACCTCCAGACTGACAGGTTGAAAAGTCCAGCTGGTTTAATCAAAGGTTTTCTTTCTCTTGGATGGTTTGCCTTACCAAGTCTAAAGAACACGTTCTGCACTATACTTACCATAGTTGGAGGGAGATCATATGGTTTCATGCCTTTCACAAGGGCTTTAGTATGAAGGGAAACAGCTTTTTTCTAAGATTTGAATACCCGCACGGTCCATTTCCTACAACCATAAAATTTGCATATTCGCCTTCTTACTGTTATATATTGATTTTATGTTACTTCTGCTTGAAACCAATGTTATTCTTTTGCTTGTCCGATTATTTAGCATTGTCTGTATTTCATTTGATATAAGTACAATGCCGTCAGTAAATCGAAGACTGCTCAATATTCTAGGTTTATATTTACTTCTATTCTTTCCTGTTCATTGTCGCCTTTCGGCTTTAAGACATTCAGTAAATAATGTTGGATAATGTTGTGTCTCTCTGACTTACTTCTTTCTAATTTGTATCTTATTTGTGTATTTGTGGAAGCGGATTATTTCAGTATACTTTCCTATCTATTATATAATTTCCATTAATATGTTGACTTCGAATTGAATTGAAAACTGTCATGTGTTCCAATTCAACCAGATGTCTTTCATAGATAAACAAGGCTAATCAAATTGGTTTTGTTGATTATGTTATTCTTGGTTTTTTTTTTCTGATCAGTCATTAGGCCAGCCAAATATAGGCCAAAGTTTCACAAATAATGTTCGAAAATTACCCTTTAGCCATATTGTTTTCTTGTTTTCTTCTTTTTTTCCGATATGTTAAAATATGAAAAAGGCTGCTTGACTTTTGTGGCGTTGGCCAAAGAAAATTCATGAATGTGTAACATTCACCTGATTGACAGGTCACATTAAAAGAATTTAGAAATTCAAAAACGAAAGACAAAATATCAATAGGCTCCCTGCATTTTCTTGACTTAATAAAAACAAGAGTCAACGCTGAATTATTTAGGTCCGAGAAGGTTCCCGAGTCGGACAAGAAACACTTGAAGAAGGACGGAGGGCATATCGGCCGAAACGTTGTACAAATAACAATGAAAATGGGGACAATAGTCCGAATAACGCAGATAATACTAATCTTCAAGCCTCATCTCAAACATCAGGAGAATAGCTGAATTATTTATTTTACAATTCTATATTAATACCCAATATCTCTCCGACATGAGCACATGCAACACAATGTCACACTTTTTTAAGGCGTAGTACAACGATTTGAAATAAAGTTCCCTTCTCTTACCTACACCTGTTGTCACTCGAAGACTAAGATCACAATTATCCCTAGTATTTACCCATGGATGGAAGGAAATGAACCGTGTTTAAATAATATACTTTCTGTATCTAGTATTTCCGCGATAGTGTAGATAATTTAAAAAGATTTTAGCAGATAGTGTCAAGTCGGTGTAATTAATAGGTGATGACCCTGGATTGGTTTGATCACATGGCTGTGATTAAATATCTCAGTCCGGAGACCGAGGTTTTTTTTTAAGTTAGAAGATAAATTTTAGCTAAGAATTTTTTTTTAGCTAAGATACCGTAGAGAGCGCAAGATTTTATGGTGCACGCAAATAGATGTTATCGGGTTATTTAGTTCAAGCAAAGAACATGGAACAGAATGGGGTCAGCCGAAAGATGTAACAGTAAGAAGAGACAACCAGACGGAAGAAGAACACAAAGACAATCAAAACGTACAATGGATTGCATGATTTTCCAAGAGCTTAGACTTAAGGTTAACCGCGAAATAGACTCTTCAGTTTAATTTTAAACAGTTAACGAGGTGAGTAATTACCAACTTTCGGCACGGGTAGGATGAACACAAGATCACAAGTATGGGGAATCCAGCGAGGATCTAATTTGCTATTCTGTAGTAATGGATCTTGTAGACTAGCTAACAATTATAAACGAGGGACACCCTTTAACAAGTATACGACACAGTAATAAATGGTTTCAGTATGATGAAATATGGTTTAGACTATATTAACAATTTTTGTTATCAATTTTCTTGCCAACCTTCACTGACGCACTGTGTCAATACACATTTTTAGCTATAATTTACAACTTTTTACGGCCAGTTGGATTCCTATGAAATCAGTATAATGGCCACTGGCTACTAAAATGTTTCAGCGAAATTTTTACCTAAATGTTTGGCTCCATTTTGTAACACTCATTGCAAAATAATATGTACAAGGTAACTATCGGTAATATATATCGAATATCGAGTTGTATTAATAACATCTCAATTGCTGAAATCTGGCGAGTTAATATATTTGATTTAAAAGCAATTGACTGAACGTAAGACGATAAAGAGTAATACTTATTTTTTCTTGTCGATCGGAAGTTTGTGTTGTTTAGTTAAAACGCGTTAAGAAATTTCACAATCGGTTTCGGGTTTACTGCAAAAACATTTAATTTGTATAATGTAATAAGTTTTGTTGGCACATTAAGATCCGTTGCTGAAATAAAATTCACCTGTAAAAAATTCACATTTCCAGAATTCAGCACAAAACCTAACAAGATTATAATGCAAACGTTTTTTTTTTGTTTTTTTTAACTATGTTTCTTATACAAGAAACCTAATAATTCATGATAAAAGTATTTACTAAATGAATAATTCGATGTGTTTATTTGCCTTTTACATACAAGGAAACCGTCACATGGTTTTGTTTCCTTTCTTGAGTCACATATCAACCTCTGTGTGTTGTTTAATGCCAAGCCATCCTTATTATTTAAGAGGCGCTTGTTATGTAATGGTTATTGTTGTAGGAAATTGACTCGCGAACCGAATTCATATCCTGGGCGAGGTTGGTGGCATTTAATTATGTGTCAATACCCTTGGAAGGTATGAATTCTATTATTCTCCCTCTTAATAGGTGAATAGTAGGTCAGGGTGGGGCTATTTAATCTTGCTAAGGTAACTGGTCTTGGAAAAAGAAACTTTAAATTCAAACTTGTTAAATTCAACTTTAAAAAATACCATGTGTTGCATCCTGCTCGTACGGAGGGGTTAAAATACATATGAAATAGTAATAGATATATATATATATATATATATATATATATAATATATATATATATATATTATATAATTCTGTTGAGATAGATCACTAAATGTCCTGTTAAATTCTTTTCTTCCGTTGTTTCTGAAATCCTTATTCAATTCTCTTAAAATTTTAGAATATTTTTGTGATATTCCTGATAATCAGGAATTGTGCAGAGATAATAAATTCAAATTAACATGTTACTCTGATTCCAACGAAACTTTTAACCAAATGTTCAGCTTTAATTATGTAAAATCAATTCCAAAAAGAACAAGTAAATGCATAAGTTAAAAGACTCTACTTACTGACATGAAAAAGCACCAAGTATTAGTGACATTTCAATTGTAATCTCATCCGGACGAACTATTAGTCACTGGTGAGAAAACTTGAAATTTCCAGTAATTACTTTCCCACGTGAGATAAGATTTTTTTAAAAAACAGCGCATGAAAGTGGGTAGGTTGGGGGAACAATATTGAAAAATAATTGGATAAGCTAAAAATGTATTATATGATGAAAGAAAGGAGATAAAAAAGAAAGAAAAAGGAAAGGTATATAGAAATAAGAAATCATAATTATATCAACAGAAAAATTATCTAGATGTTGATATATATATAAATTTTAAAAAGGAAGTACAGTGATACCGTGAGTAACTAATGGTCGATTTGTGAGTTTTCCGAAATGAACTGTCACTTCAGCGTTGTTTTCTTTGTATTGTGAATTAACATTTGAGATACGAGTGAGCTTATGTTACATACGTTCACTAAAAGCGATTTAAGTTTCAAATTCATTGCACTTAAGAAAATATTATCTTAAAAAAAATAAACGCAACAATACAATTCAATCATACATACTATATCTTATTTGATTCATACAAACATACAATTTTATATATATATTATATATAATATATATATATATATATATAATATATATATATATCATTATAATTATATATATATATTATATTATATATAATATATACAATCAACACACATGTATATTTAAAACAATTTGTAAAATGACAAAAACCTGCGTAATGCTTCATTTAATATTATTTTGTACTAGCGTCTTGCATTTTTTTTTATTGAAACATTTTTTTTCACTCAGATTGTATTCTAATTTGAATTAAAATATAAAGATATAATGTATCTCTTGGAACAAACTTCAGTCGAAATTCAAAGAAAATGTTTATTTTTACTGTCGCATATATTAACTATAGTTTACATGGAAACAAGTTATTGCTCATTGCTGACGTTGTGATAAAATAGAATTTTAAAAAGATAACTCTATCCAAAGTGTTATTGGTAAAATACGGTAATAGTTATGGTGAATAAAAGAATTATTTAATGTTCGACTTACCCCTTATATACATTCAAATAATATTTTCTTTATTATTCAATAATCTAGTCAGAACAAGTTTCGAAATCATTGATTAAGTTTCTTAAGTCATTGGACATATTTGGATATGGCTATTACTATCGTATTATGAGTTATATACATAGAGTATTATATAATATACAATTATCCACGAGGTGTTTCGATAAAGAAGATTTTTCTTCTAAAATAGTTATAAGATCGACACAAAAATATTTAAATATCGGATCTATAGATTATCTACCCATAAGGTTGATATGCCTTATTAAAACAGAAATCTATACAAACTAACTGTTCTAGTAGATTGCATTTGTGCGTAAATTAACCCAGAGAAGCATTGACATGTCAAAATGATTGAAACGAAACCAAATATATTAAGCTTACAGATGAACATGATAAAGTAAGTTAATTGTGTATATCTTATAATAATCACTTATCAAAGACAGTGACAGACATTTTAAAAGAAAGTTAAGATTTCTTTAAAAGCATTCGTTCTGATCTAATCATATATTAAAGAAATTAGTTATATTCGTTCTAGGTATGTTAATTAACATGAATCAAGAGAATAATAAAAACAATACAACTAAAAAAAGAAAATTTTTAAATAGACATGACTCGAACTATTCAAAAATACCAAAAAATAAATAAATAACCACACATGTAGGGATGAAGGTGTAAGAACTCCAGATAATTTTGACGAAGATAGCTGGCTTAGATTAAATCTAAGGATTTTTAGCAAACAAAAGATAGCGATGGGATTATCGTCCGGAAGGAGAGGCATGTTATGTAGGCGAATCATTCTATGGGATAAAGGCGGGATCAACAAAATATGCGTGTGTTCGGACAGGATAAGATGTGGCTACGTGGAAGTTGCGGAATGCTATATAACTAGTCCAAATGTTGAGAGGGAAAGAGAGAAGAGAGGAGAACTATCTATACTCATCACTAACGACTTTTTCTGTTTAATCAACGGTTAGATTTCGCATAAATAGTAGTAGGTGGAGGACCTATTGTCCGTATCAGCCAGACAGCGAGGGGATGTATCCCTTTTCGCTAACGAAAAGTCAGGGAGATTTTTTGCATCTTAGTAGAGCCGCACACTACCATCAGCTCCCCAGTTGGCCCACACAGATCCAGGCCATGCTACTCATACGCTGTTGCGAGGCCGGTATTAACCCGGAAACTTGTATATATAGCAAACTCTTCTCAACAGTTGGATGTCAACACATGGTCAAATTTTTAAGCGGACTTCAAACTGGTTTTAATTAAGAGTTTTCCTTCTCTCTAGACTGGTTGCTAAACCAAGGTTAAAGAGCCTTGTCCGCCTATTATTTCCACTAGCTGCGGGAATAGTTGGGGTCATACCTTTCCAAGGGTATTAGTGCTCTGAAATACAACAGCTTCGTACAGATTTGAAATCGAGTCACTGAGTCTATTTCATATACGATGATAACATTTCACAACTGCCTTTATTTGGCGACCTATAATGTATCTAAAGGAATACAACGGTAAACTCTTAATAATATCAAATAACACTTAGGAAGTACTTGAACAATGTTAAACTTTGCAGAATAAATGTGCTGAAAGCCAATGGGGTAACTAAAGTTTCATTCACTGTTTATTTTTGTCTTGTGCATACAGCTTCAGTCTCGATACTTTTTGAACAGACCTTATACGAGAGACAAAGATACCGAGATCGGAGAAAAGAGCAGGAAGGAGGAGAGGAGGGGGGTAAATGAGAAAGAGACAGAGGGAGACATTGCTCAAATTAAATTGAATTTGCACAGATCTTTTATGCTTTTAATGATACTTTGCCAAAATTAAGATCAAGTCATTATCGACGTTAATTTTTAATTGATTTCTTCTTTACCTTTTGCAACTTAAAATAAAATCAATCGGCATCGTAAAATATTTTTATTGCTATACTATGTTTTATTCCACAAAAACAGGGCATATAGCAACAATTGGTCCTTTTTATTATAATCAAGAAGAGGATATACATGCGGAAGTTAACATTCTATAATGAAGAATTAGAAAAGATAAAGAACTGTGATAATCGTTATTACTTTTTTTTGCTTTTACTAACATTTCTTTCATCTTGTTTTAATTTCCTTAAGATGAAAGAAAATCAAGTCCAAAATTAATTATAATGACAATGATTCATCAGGGAAATTCGGTCAAATTAGCTCTATTACTTTTTTACGATCTAAACAACAAAGAACAACCAAATTATTATTAATAATAATGAATAACATACATTAATGAGGGTGAAATGTCAATTGTAGTTTGTGTCCTTTGAAACGATCCCCAAGAGTTTAGAAAACAGACTGAGCAATTGGAAATCAGAGAAGTCCTGAGACCACCCAGACAAAAGCATTGTTAAAATCGCTAAAATAATCAGAAGAGTTCTAGAGACCTGGGGAAACTTGCTGTAATTACCCCCCGTAAAGACCACAGAAAAGGGTGTGTGAAAAACCTTTAAGGAGTGAATAATAATAATAATAATAATATAATAATAAATAATAATAATATAATAATAATAATATATTTTGACCATGCAAAAATTAAATTTTGACATTATGCAAAAATAAAATTTGACCATACAACAAAATGGTATATGCATAAACCAGAATATGTTCTTGAGAACAAACCGCATAAAATTCTCTGGACTTTGAAATAAACCGGATCACCATTATCCCAAAGAAGACCAGACCTAGTGTTATAAACAAAAAGAAAGAACTTGTCAACTGTGGATTTTGCAGTGCCAGCATCATCACAGGGTGAAGCTTAAAGGAAAATGAAAAAATGGACATAAACCTGGACCTTGCCAGAAGACTGAAAAGTTATGGAATATGAAAGTGAAAGTTGATACATTTGTAGTTGGTGCACTTGGAACAGTCCAAAGGGATTGGAAAAGGTTCTGGAAATTTGGGAATCACAGAAAGGATTGAAACCATTCAGAACACTGCACTGTTGCAATCTGCAGAATACTCAGAAGAGTCCCTGAATGGTTTCAATCCTCCTGTGATTCCCAAATTTTCCAGACCATTTTCCAATCCTTTTGGGACTGTTCCAAGTGCACCAACTACAATTGGTATAACTTTCACTTTCATATTCCATAACTTTTTCAGTTCTCTGGCAAGGTCCAGGTATTTTTCCATTTTTTCATTTTCCTTTAACTTCACCCTGTGATCTGCTGGCACTGCAAAATCCACAAGTTGACAAGTTCTTTCTTTTTTGTTTATCAACACTAGGTCTGGTCTTCTTGCTGGGATAAGGTGATCCGTTTTTATTTCAAAGTCCCAGAGAATTTTATGCGTTTCGTTCTCAAGAACATATTCTGGTTTATGCATATACCATTTTGTTGTATGGTCAAAATTTAATTTTTTGCATAATGTCAAAATTTAATTTTTTGCATGTCAAAATTTATTATTATTATTATTATTATTATTATTATTATTATTATTATTATTATTATTATTATTATTATTATTATTTCACTCCTTAAAGGTTTTTCACACACACCTTTTCTGGTGGTCATTTACGGGGGGTAAGTTACAGCAAGTTTCCCCAGGTCTCTAGAACTCTTCTGATTATTTTAGCCGATTTTAACAATGCTTTTGTCTGGATGGTCTCAGGACTTCCTCTGATTTCCAATTGCTCCAGTCTGTTTTCTAAACTCTTGGGGATCGTTTCAAAGGACACAAACTACAATTGACATTTCACCCTCATTAGTATTGTTATTATCATTATTATTAATAATAATTTTGGTTGTTCTTTGTTGTTTAGATCGTAAAAAAGTAATAGAGCTAATTTGACCGAATTTCCCTGATGAATCATTGTCATTATAATTAATTTTGGACTTGATTTTCTTTCATCTTAAGGAAATTAAAACAAGATGAAAGAAATGTTAGTAAAAGCAAAAAAAAGTAATAACGATTATCACAGTTCTTTATCTTTTTCTAATTCTTCATTATAGAATGATTAACTTCCGCATGTTATCATCCTTTCTTGATTATATAAAAAGGACCAATTGTTGCTATTATTGCCCTGTTTTGTGGAATAAACATAGTATAGCAATAAAAATATTTTACGATGGCCGATTGATTTTATTTTAAGTTGCAAAAGGTAAAAGAAGAAATCAATTAGAAAATTTAACGTCGATAATGACTTTGATCTTAATTTGGCAAAGTATCATTAAAAGCATAAAAAGATCTGTGCAAATTCAATTTAATTTGAGCAATGTCTCCCTCTGTCTCTTTCTCATTTACCCCTCCCTCCTCCTCCTCCTTCTCCTGCTCTTTCTCCTCCGATTTCTCGGTATCTTTGTCTCTACGTATAAGGTCTGTTCAAAAAGTATCGAGACTGAAGCTGTATGCACCAAGACAAAAATAAACAGTGAATGAAACTTTAGTTACCCCGATTGGCATTCAGCACATTTATTCTTGCAAGTTTAACATTGTTCTAAGTACTTCCTAAGTGCTTATTTGATATTATTAAGGGTTTCACCGTTGTATTCCTTTAGATACATTATAGGTCTGCCAAATAAAGGCACGTTGTGTAATGATTATCATCGTATGAAATAGACTCAGTGACTCGATTTCAAATCCTGTACGAGGCTGTCTGTATTTCAAAGAGCACTAATACCCTTGAGAAAGGTATGCACCCAACTATTCCCGCAGCTATGGGTAAATAATAGGTCGGACAAGGCTCTTTAACCTTGTTTAGACAACCAGTCTAGGAGAAGGAAAACTCTTAATTAAAACCAGTTTGAATCCGCTTAAAAATTGACCATGTGTTACATCCAACTGTGAGAAGGAGTTTGCTATATATACAAGTTTCCGGGTTTAATACCGGCTCTCGTCAACTCAGCGTATGAGTAGCATGGCTTGGATCTGTGTGGCAAACTGGGGAGCTGATGGTAGGTGTGGCGCTCTATCTAAGATGCAAAAAAATCTCCCTGACATTTTGTTAGCGAAAAGGGGATACATCCCCTCGCTGTCTGGCTGATACCGACAATAGGTCACTCCACCTACTACTATTTATGCGAAATCTAACCGTTGATTAAAACAGAAAAAGTCGTTGTGATGAGTATAGATAGTTCTCCCTCCCTCCTTCTCTCTTTCCCTCTCAACATTTGGACTAGTTATATAGCATTCCGCAACTTCCACGTAGCCACATCCTATCCTGTCCGAACACCTACGCATATTTTGTGATCCCGCCTTTATCCCATAGAATGCATTCGCCTACATAACTATGCCTCTCCTTCCGGACGATAATCCCACTTCGCTATACTTTTGTTTGCTAAAAATCCTTAGATTAATCTAAGCCAGCTATCTTCGTCAAAATTGTCTGGAGTTCTTACACCTTCATCCCACCATGTGTGTGATCTATTTATTCATTTTTTGTGCCGCTCTTTATATATATGTGTCGATCGATGACTTTTAAAAAATCTCTTTATCAACCTCCTCGGATAATTTAATATTAGTTAATACTTATTTAAACGTCATAATACACTAGTAATAGGCCCATCCAAATATTTCCTGTTAGAAACTTAATCAATGACTTATGTCAAACTTGTTCTGACTAGAATTATTCGAAATATATCAGAGATAAATAGTTTACTCTTTCAAATGTATGATATGGGCGCTCCGAACATAATAATTCGTGTTTATTTCCGTATAAACTATACCGTATGTTGGCGACGCAATAACACTGTTGGATAGAGATACTTTTCAAAATTCTATTTTATCACAACGTCAGCAATGAGCAATAACCTGTGGTGTTCCACTCGTCAAATCTATAGTTTAATAGATATGCACGAAAAATTAACACATTTCTTTGACATTGTCGCTGGAGTCCTGCAAGGAGATACATTAGTATCATTTATATTCCTAATCTGCCTAGATTACGTAATACGAAGGTTTCTAGATAGAAAAAAAATGGTTTCACATAAAAAAAAATTGGCAAGACCTAGGTAAAAACTATTAGAGATGAAGCTTACGCAGGTTTTTGTCACTTTTTTTTAATAACAATTTATGTATTGTATAATAATATAATATAATTATTATAATATATATATATATATATATATATATATATATATATATATATATAATATATAATATAAATTGTATTGTTTTGTATGAAATCAAAATAAGATAGTATGTAATGATTGATGTGCTGTTATATGTTTTGGCGTTTATTTTTTTATAGATAATATTTTTCTTAAGTGCAATGAATTTGGAAACTTAAATGCTTTTAGTGAACGTATTAACATAAGCTCACTCGTATCTCAAATGTTAATTCACAATACAAAGCAAAACAACGACCGAATGACAGTTCATTTCGGAAAACTCACAAATCGAGCCATTAGTTAGTCACGGTATCACTGTACTTCCATTTTTAAATTTTATATATATCAACATTTTACTAATAATTCTTTCTGTTGATATAATTATGATTTCTTATTTTTTATATACCTTTCCTTTCTTTTCTTTTCTTTTTCTATCTCCTTTCTTTCATCATATAATATCAGTTTTAGCTTATCCAATTATTTTTCAATTTCGTTCCCCCAACCTACCCACTTTCATGCGCTGTTGTTTTTAAAAAAAATCTTATCTCACGTGGAAAGTAATTACTGGGAAATTCAAGTTTTCTTCACAGTGACTAATAGTTCCGTGATGAGATTACAATTGAAATGTCACTAATACTTGTGTCTTTTTCATGTCAGTAAGTAGAGTCTTTTAACTTATGCATTTACTTGTTCTTTTTGTAATTGATTTTACATAATTAAAGCTGAACATTTGGTTAAAAGTTTCGTTGGAATCAGAGTAACATGTTAATTTGAATTTTAATCTCTTGCACAATTCCTGATATCAGGAATATCACAAAAATATTCTAAAATTTTAAGATTGAATTAAAGGATTTCAGAAACAACGGGAAGAAAAAGAATTTAACAGGACATTTTAGTGATCTATCTCAACAGAATTATATATATATATATATATATATATATATATATATATATATATATATTCTATTACTATTTTATATGTATTTAACCCCTCCGTACGAGCAGGATGCAACACATGGTTATTTTTTAAGTTGAATTTAACAAGTTTGAATTTAAAAGTTTCTTTTTCCAAGACCAGTTACCATAGCAAGATTAAATAGCCCACCCTGACCTACTATTCACCCATAATTAAGAGGGAGGAATAATAGAATTCATACCTTTCCCAAGGGTATTGACACTAAATTAAATGCAACCAACCTCGCCCAGGATATGAATTCGGTTCGCTGAGTCAATTTCCTACAACAATAACCATTACATAACAAGCGCCTCCTTAAATAATAAGGATGGCTTTGGCATTAAACAACACACAGAGGTTGATATGCGACTCAGAAAGGAACAAAACCATGTGACGGTTTCCTTGTATGTAAAAGGCAAATAAACACATCGAATTATTCATTTAAGTAAATACTTTTATCATGAATTATTAGAGTTTCTTGTAAGGAAACATAGTTAAAAAACAAACAAAAAAAACTGTTTGCATTATAATCTTGTTAGGTTTTGTGCTGAATCTGGAAATGTGAATTTTTTACAGGTGAATTTTATTTCAGCAACGGATCTTAATGGCCAACAAAACATTGACATTATACAAATTAAATGTTTTTGCAGTAAACCCGAAACCGATTTGAAATTTCTTAACGCGTTTTAACTAAACGAACACAAACTTCCGATCGACAAGAAAAAATAAGTATTACTCTTTAATCGTCTTACGTTCAGATCAATTGCTTTTAAATCAAATATATTAACTCGCCAGATTTCAGCAATTGAGATGTTATTAATACAACTCGATATTTCGATATTACGCTTGTACATATTATTTTTGCAATGAGTGTTACAAAATTGGAGCCAAACATTTAGTTAAAAATTTCGCTGAACATTTTAAGTAGCCCAGTGGCCATTATACTAGATTCATAGGAATCCAACTGGCTCGTAAAAAGTTGTAAAATTATAGCTAAAAATGTGTATTGACACAGTGCGTCAGTGAAGGTTGGCAGAAATTTGATAAAAATTGTTAATATAGTCTAAACCATATTCATACTGAACCATTTATACTGTGTCGTATACTTGTAAAGGGTGTCCCATCGTTTTATAATTGTTAGCTAGTCTACAAGATCCATTACTACAGAATAGCAAATTAGATCCTCGCTGGATTCCCCATACTTGTGATCTTGTGTTACATCCTACCCGTGCCGAAATAGTTGGGTAATTACTCACCTCGTAAACTTGTAAAATAAACTGAAGAGTCTATTTGCGGTTAACCTTAAGTCTAATGCTCTTGGGAAAATCATGCAATCCATTGTTACGTTTTGATTGTCTTTGTGTTCTTCTGTCAGTCGCTGGTTGTCTTCTTACTGTTACATCTTTCGGCTTGACCCCATTCTGTTCCATGTTCTTTGCTGAACTAAATAACCCGATAACATCTATTTGCGTGCACCATAAAATCTGCGCTCTCTACGGTATCTTAGCTAAAAAAAAATTCTTAGCTAAAATTTATCTTCTAACTTAAAAAAAAACCTCGGTCTCCGGACTGAGATTATTTAATCACAGCCATGTGATCAAACCAATCCCAGGGTCATCACCTATTAATTACACCGACTTGACACTATCTGCTAAAATCTTTTAAAATTATCTACACTATCGCGGAAATACTAGATACAGAAAGTATATTATTTAACACGGTCTATTCTCCTTCCATCCATGGGTAAATACTAGGGATAATTGTGATCTTAGTCTTCGAGTGACAACAGCTGTAGGTAAGAGAAGGGAAACTTTAATTTCAAATCAGTTGTACTACGCCTTAAAAAAGTTGACATTGTGTTGCATTGTGTCATTGTCGGAGAGATATTGGGTAAATATAGAATTGTAAAATAAATAATTCAGCTATTTCTCTGAATGTTTGAGATGAGGCTTGAAGATTAGTATTATCTGCGTTATTCGGACTATTGTCCCCATTTTCATTGTTATTTGTACAACGTTTCGGCCGATATGCCTTCCGTCCTTCTTCAGGTGTTTCTTGTCGGACTCGGGAACCTTCTCGGACTAAATAATTCAGCGTTGACTTTGTTTTATAAGTCAAGAAAATGCAGCTGGAGCCTATTGATATTTTAAGTCTTTCGTTTTTGAATTTCTAAATTCCTTTTTAATGTGACCTGTCAATCAGGTGAATTTGTTACACATTCATGAATTTTCTTTGGCCAACGCACAAAAGTCAAGCAGCCTTTTCATTATTTGAACATATCGGAAAAAAAGAAGAAAACAAGAGAAACAATATGGCTAAAGGGTAATTTTCGAACATTATTTGTGAAACTTTGGCGTATATTTGGCTGGCCTATAATGACTGATCTAGAAAAAAAAAACAAGAATAACATAATACAACAAAACCAATTTGATTAGCCTTTGTTTTCTATGAAAAGACATCTGGTTGAATGGAACACATGACAGTTTTCAATTCAATTCGAAGTCAGCATATTAATGGAAATTATATAATAGATAGGAAAGTAGTACTGAAATAATCCGCTTCCACAAATACACAAATAAGATACAAATTAGCAAAGAAGTAAGTCAGAGAGACACAACATTATCCAACATTATTTACTGAATGTCTTGAAAGCCGAAAGCGGACAATGAACTAGGAAAGAATAGAAGTAAATATAAACCTAGAATATTTGAGCAGTCTTCGATTTACTGACGGCATTGTACTTATATCAAATGAAATACAGACAATGCTAAATAATCAGGACAAGCAAAAGATAAACATTGGTTTCAAGCAGAAGTAACATAAAATCAATATATAACAGTAAGAAGGCGAATATGCAAATTTTATGGTTGTAGGAAATGGACCGGTGACGGGTATTCAAATCTTAGAAAAAAGCTGTGTTTCCCTTCATACTAAAGCCCTTGTGAAAGGCATGAAACCATATGATCTCCCTCCAACTATGGTAAGTAGTAGTGCAGAACGTGTTCTTTAGACTTGGTAAGGCAACCAATCCAAGAGAAAGAAAACCTTTGAATTCAAACCAGCTGGACTTTCAAAATCCTGTCAGTTGCGGAGGTGTTGGATAATTTAATTATAACGTTCTACAAAAAGTCATTAAAATCGATGAGGATCTAAAAATATTTATTTCTTGATTCATTTATTTCAATGGTTATTTCAGGCCTAGAGGTTAGGGAATCACGTTCCTTATATATTGATATGTAGATTTCTGTGTAATTGTTTCTTAAGAGTTTTTATCACAGTTATTTATCGTGTATTTCTATCTAGTACAAAGAATTTGTATAGTTTCAAGTATTCCTATCAAATACTAATAATTTCAAGTAATTATTTATATTTATCAATAATTTTAGAAATATTTCTATATGATAATACCAGTCTTAGTAAACAACTATAGCTTCAAATAACTATTCTTATACTGATAATTAATAGTTCTATCTCATCAATTGTTCCTATCTAATACTAATACTTTTAAAGATGTATTTCACACATATGTTAGATCCTAATATGTACTAGTACTCCAAGTGGACCTGGGAGTATGGACAACGAAAATGTACACTACTCCTCAGAGATTAGGACTGATCCTCATTCGATCAGATTAGTGTCATATCCTAGGCATCTCCTTTGGTTGGGTATTTACCTTTCTGTAGGTATAGAGTTAATGTATTCTAAGCCCAGTCAACATGTCGGTTTCTAGAAGAAGAATAAATCTACTGAGAATAAAAGACAAAATAGAAAAAGATCTCGAAAACTGAATTTAAAAATAGTCGACAGGTCGGAAAGCATTAAGTAAAAATAGCGTAACGTATTGCATAATTGCATGATACCAATATTGAACATATGGCTATGACATGGAAATTAATTAAATCTCTACAAAAGAAATCACACAGAGATCAATAGAAAGGAAAAGGCTAAGAATAACTTGGGCAGATCAAAATGGGTCAAAGAGCCAACCACAATAAGAGATGCAGTAGCTATACACACAAGAAAAAGATCGCTATATTTATCAATGTATATAGCAAACTACACATAAAGATTTATTGTTGCAGTGAGATCAATACATAGAAAAATGCTAAGAATAACTCTAGGAGATTGAAATGTGTCAAATAGTAGGCCAAGGTAAGAGATGCAGTAGTTACCCATACAAGAAATAGCTCGCCATATTTATCAATTTATAAAGCTGACTACTCAGAAAGATTTTTTTTTGTTATGGGGATAAGAAGTTAAGATCAATATAAAGGAAGATCTATGAATAACGCTAAATGATTGAAATGCCCTTCTATTTATCCATAGCTGGAAGGAGAATAATTGGATGCATACCTTTCCCAAGAGTATTAGCACTATGTGAAATGCAAATCACCACGTCCTGGATTTGAACTCGTGTCGACGAGTCCATCTATCACGAGTCCATCTCCGATTACGATGACCATTGGATCACGCGCGTCTGCTATATAATTTGATAAATGTAGTGATCTTTTTCTTGTGTGGATAGCTACAGATTCTCTTATTTTAGTTTTGAATTATCTATTACAGTTACAATCTATGATGTAAGATAACCAGTTCTCGCACATATAATTAGATGGTTATGCGTACAAGATTTCAAATTGAGTGGGAAGCCACCTAAAATATTCCGAAGAATCCCTAAGAAAAATGAATGTGCAAGAATTCGTAACTGCTTCCAGAGGAATAGAGAATGGAAAATTCTGCTTTAAACAAACCTAAATTTGCTCCAAATTTTGAAGAAAAAAAAAGACAAAAAAAAAGGACAAAAAATATGACAGCCATTATGATGTAATGGAATCACTTCGTATTTTCCTTTCGGCAGTAAGAATCTAATGCAAATAACTGAATTTCTCATGTTATTTGTGAATAGATTAAGTGATTTATCCTCATCAGAAAATCTATCAAGTCAGTTGCGCAAACAAGCGGGGGTTTGATATATAACTTCCATCTCTAAACATAAGTCTGCTATTTCTGTCTGTTTTTCAATACGGATTTTGATTTTAGATAAAATTCTATCACCAAAAACAACTGCTTCTTCCCACCATAAAGAAAACAACAAAAGAACAACAATAACAAGAGAAAAATACATTCTGGGTTGTCTGCACAAAAGCTTCCACAAGGACAGCATGTGAAACAAGGTAAACATCTTAAGCGGAGTTTAACAGGTTTGAAATTCAAAATTTTCATTCTCCTAGACTTGTTGTCTAACCACGTTAAAGAGACAAGACTGATCTACTATTTATAAACAGCTAGAGCGAGAATAGTTGGATGCATACATCTTCCAAGGGATTTGCGTCGTGTGAAATAACCACGTCCTGGATTTGAACTCGAATCAACGAGTCCATCTACCACGATTACCATTACACCACGCCTCCGATTTATAAATTGATATAAAAAGCAGACCATATGACCTTTAGGCACCCCTTTTTGATCTCGATTAAGAAGGGACATGTTTTTCATTTACACCGTCAATATCCGGTTGTTTTAACAGACGATTTTCAGATTTTAAAAATAATAAAACTAAACCTAACCCTAACCCTAACCCTAACCCTAACAGTATATATATATATATATATATATATATATATATATATATATATATATATATATTATATAATGTGCATTTTCAAAACATAGGAAAATAAACATGGTACAAGTAGAAGTGAATTATAACACACCTTCGATGTTTTAAAAATGACATTAACAATATGTATCGAATTATTTGTCTCTCATTTCCTGTCTAGAAAGACAAATGAGATTTGAATATGCACAGTAAATTATATATATATATATTTTTTTTTTATATATACAGCTTTCAAATATTCACCATATATATAACAATATCTTATTATAATGGAGATTGTGTGTTTTTCTGTCTGTAACCAAAACTATATTCCTACTCAAGTCACAATTCTCTTAGTTATTGACATCACATTCTCCATGATTTTATTTTTATCTAAACCTCAATTATTAATAAAATTGTCTTACATTATTAATACTGTTAACTATGTCTACATACTGACAACATGCAATTATATTTATATATACAACAAAATAGCGGTTTACAGTGTGAACGGGAAGGCTAATTTGCATATTAATATTAAAAAATTGAATTTAATAAATATATGCTTAGTATTATTGATTTCTAACTGTTTGGTTTTATTTTAATGAATATAAGCAAAAATCTCTTCAATGAATCTTAAATGAAATCCATTAACAAGAAAAAATAACTGTCATTTTATTCTTTACTTCCTCTTATAACTAAATACTTATAACTAAATTAGAAAAAATAACAATGAAAGACGAGAATGATGGAAGAGTAAGTTTCAGTTGTTCCATTTTTTTATCATACTCCCTCTGTTTCAAATCTTTTATTATACTCCCTCTGTTTCAAATCTTTTTATCTGTATTCTTATTTAGTTTTATTAGCCTTTCTAATTTAATACAATATTTTATTACATTAAAATTTGAATACTTGCACCCGGAGGGTGCATATATTTGCTAGTATATATAACAATCCAAGCGAATTTACCCAGAAGATGGTTTTCACCCGTTTACCAGGACGTTATGCCAATGAATAAGTCCCCCCCCATGCAGATCTTCAGAATTAGAGTTTCACCACCAGATGCTGTTTAGTGATCTACACAGGATACATTTTTGTGGGGTCTCACTCCTCTGTAGGTGATATAGACAGTGCATTCTCAGGGCGGGATTTACAATTAAGTTGATAACCAACATTTTCACAAAATCAATTTCATTACATAATACTTAGCTATTATTCATTTAAAGGCATTCCGTCGTAGCGTAATGGTTAACTATCTAGTCTCACAGATCCATTACTACTGATTAGTATATAATAATAATAATAATAATAATAATAATAATAATAATAATAATAATAATCTTGTAAAAATACATCTATAAGATGATTGAAGGGGAAGTCATCAGCGTTGTTATTCCTAGGGATCATTGGAAATTTCTGGTTTTCAACAACGAATTTCCTCACCCAAGGGACCAATCGAGGTTGATCAAACCTCGACCCTTCCCCCTCAGCAACTGACCTCGCCTCCTGATGACCATAGATATAGTACTGGTCACCTGAGCTCCAGCCAATGGCAATAGCGCTCTCTTAATTTATATTACAACCATTTTATTACTCGAGTTTGATCTTACTACCAGGATGAACGGTTGATGTGAGTTTTCCCCCTCTTTGTAGATTTTTTTGTTTTTTAAATTTTACCAATTTTTAAGTTTCTATTTATTTTCCTTATTTACAAGAGAGTGGTTTTCCCTCTTTGTTGATTTTGTCAATAATAATAATAATAATAATAATTTACGCTTGCTGGATGTCCCATACTTATGACCTTATGTCACATCCTATCCGTTGCGATGGTGTTGGGTAATTAGGGCGTTCCATCTTGATGCAATGATTAACAGACTAGTCTCGCAGATCCATTACTACTGAATAGCGAGTTCAACCCTCGCTGGATGCCCCATACATCCGACTTTGTGTCAGTTCCTACTCATTGCGAACGGGTTTGGTAAATGGGCGTTCCATCATGGTGTAGTTAGCAGTCTAGTCTCGTAGATCCAGATCTGCTAAATAACGAGTTTAATTCTCGCTGGATGCCACATACATCTGACCTTGTGTCACATCCTATTCGTGGCGAGGGGGCTAGGTAAATACCTACCTTGTATTAATTCAGTGTGTTATATAATATTGAATATTTTATTCTACACATTTTATATTAAAAAAAAACAACAAAAAAAACAAGGAGAAAATAAATTTATTTGAATATCTCGGGGAAAAATTGTTTTCCTTCCAAAACTGATATCCGTTCATCTTTTTATATTTTTTATGAAATTTTATGTTTTTATTTAACGTTTTTCTCGACGTCATTATTCAATTCCTGTGTTTATTTGACTTGTACAATATTCTTAGTATTTTTGATGAATTGACTTTTGCCATCACCTGTATTTACTAAACAAAATAATGTAACACAAGATAAAATAAATGTAGTTCTAAATCACGAGAGAAAAATGTTGGACATTTCTGGAGGCTTATGACAGTAGGTATTCCAATGATGCGCTCCGATTATCTGTTCATATGGAAATGTGTGAGTAATCAGAAAGCAGACACCTGTCAACTTCTTAGCTGTGCTTCACGAACGCTGGCGCCTAAGGCGTTTACTTGTGAACGGAATTAGTGGTAACTTAAAAGTCATGAAAATTAGAAATAAAATGATAAATGATTTAACATTTTTTTTGTTGAAAAGTCACCAGCATCTGCTTTTTCACGTGACGATTTGTTTTTTGCCATGACAGAAATCTTATTTACAAGCATCAGTTGTTTGAGTCTAGATAAAAAATATCACGGTCAAATCATTATGAATGCACACCTAGAATCACCGAAGTTAAGCAGCACCCTGTTTCAATATTATGCTTTGAAAAACCACACACACACACACACATATATATATATATATATATATATATATATGAAATAAATATTTTAGAAAAAACAAAGATATTTTTTTCTAAAATATAAAACAAAGATTTTTTTCTAAAATATTTATTTCATACTGTCGGATTCACTTCCATTCACTTTTCATATATATATATATATATATATATATATATATATAATATATATAAGAAATAGATATAAAGTAACCTACTCGAGTTTCATCATCTGAATCGTCAGGTTACATCCGCTGAATTAATCGAGTTTTCAATTAATATCAGTTGATACCACGTATGTCGTTGGAATGGATATTATCGTTACAGATTTCTTAAATAAATGTTGCTCTACATTGTATTGAGCACTTTGTATTTGTTTTTTTCACCCTGGATTCTGTGCGCTTCCAACGATCGTACCCGTACCCCCCGGTAAGCCACCACTCATACATAAATATATATATATATATATATATATATAGCTTTAAGTAGTGTGACCACTTAAGCAACCTGAGAGAGAGAGAGAGAGAGAGAGAGAGAGAGAGAGAGAGAGAGAGAGAGAGAGAGAGAGAGAGAGAGAGAGCAACTTGATTCGGTATTCATTTACCCTAAAGAGGATTACTATATCGCTCAGGTTTTTGAATGCCGATTTTCAAGGTAGACATAGAACGTATTCAAACTTTACTCCAGAGGGAGGGGAATCATTGCATTAAGTTTATTAACTGCTACTATAGTTATTCTCAAACAATATTTTCAAGTTACTACTAGTATCAGATGATACGATTGTTTGATTCATTTCAACGGCATGTCAACCTGTCATAAGGTATTTATTCCTATAGGTCAAGGAATAGCATTCATTGTGTATTTATATTTACATATTTGTCCAGTTGTTTTAAGCCATTTTCCACACATTTATATATAAAGTATTCCTATATAATACAAATAATTTTCATAGTTGTATATGCATTTACTAAACGCTCCACAAAGGCAGGATTTTAGATTTTTAAGCAGAATTGAATTCATTTTTCCTTCTCCTATACTGGTTGCCTAACCAAGGTTAAAAGACCCTGTCTTCACCACAATCTATTTAATAGTCGAATACATACCTTTCCCAAGGGTATTAGCATTATGAAAAATGCAAACAGCCCCGGACATGATTTGGTCGCTGTCTCTATTTCCTACGACCATAACTATTGCACAACACGCGCCTCCACAGTTGCAAAATTGTACAGTTTCAATCTAATACTATCAATTATAACGTTTCTTGTAATTATTTCTACTTGTTAATAATCATTTGTTTGCACACAGTTACATGGATTTAACTAATAATAATAATTAATAAACAATTAAAGCTAATCTTAGCAAACCACAAATATGAACATCCCACGATCTAATACCTAATTATAATACAGTGAATGGGATTCCTTAACATCTTGGCATAAAATAACCCTAAACAAGCTGACACGCCATTAAAATCAATCACTCCGAAAAATATTCAGTAGTTTCTGTTGTAGATATACGCTATATGAACTTGACTGATTGTAGACGATGGATGTAGATCCCATGTTGATATTTTTTTATAATCTGTCACGTGTGGTTTGTTTACAACGTTTAATGGCATATCAACCTTCATGCGTTATTTAAGAACAGCAGTAGTACTATTTAACCCATAGCCGAGGGAATAAGAGGCTAATACCTTTCCTAACGATATTAGTCCGAAAGTGAACATAGTGAGACTGGGGTTCGAACTCGCTTACACCGATGTCGCCCCCAATATGCTAACACTAAGCCTCGGGGATTTCCCCGTAGCGTGTTGAATAGCTTATCTTTCATTTAAAACTGATAAAAAAATCCACCGATAGCTGCACGAACCTTTTTGATAACCTGTTTGTGATAATAAACTTCACCTGTGGAAATGTCCCTTCCTTGAAGACAACCCTGAAAGAAGGGTGTGTCTGGTATATTGTAAAATACAGTATTTTGATTAGGCAATGTCAGTCGAGGATCGCGTGTTTTCACCCCGTCCATCAAGCACCCAGTAACCTTATAAATGAACTGCTCAAATCCCAACACCGTGGGGATAACTATTCAGTCGTCGTTATTACCGTCCTGTGTAGTAGATGCATTGACACGAAACCTTTCTATCATCTTCACCTCATCTTTGATTATCTATTTCTCAAACTACAAACAAGTCTGATACTCTCTTTTTGCACTTAGAAAGGGTGGTGGGGTTTTAACACGCCGGCTATATGCTCTGCTGAAAAAAGGCGCGTATGGTAATGGTTACGATTGTAAGAAATGGACACGGCGAGACGAGTTCAAGTCCTAGACGAGTCTGCTTACATTTCACATAGCGCTAATACCCCTGGAAAGCTATGCATCCAAATATTCTGCCTCCAGCTATGGGTAAATAGTAGGACAGACTGGACTCTTTAACCATGGTCAGGTAACCGGTTTAGAAAGAAAACTCTGAATTCAAACATGCTAAACTCCGCTTAGGAAATTGACATGTCATACTCTACCTATGCGGAGGGTCGGTATATATATATATATATATATATATATATATATATATATATATATATATGCCCTGCAGAGGAATAAAGTTGTAAAGTCGGCGAAGCGGCCTATTTTCAGTATCATCCAGACAGTGAGGGAGTCTATCCTCTTTTGGCTAGACCAGAGAGATTGTGATTGCGTCTTAGGTGGGGCACCACAGGTACCATAGGTTCCCCACATTACCGTGTAGATCTAAGCTGTACTACTCATGCGCTGATTTGGCGAGGACAGGTATCGAACCCGGAAATTACCTACTGAGATTTTAATAGTTTCACAAAATGGTGTGCCCTTGTTATGTCACAAAATAATATCCAATGAAGGCGCTCATCGTGTAAATGTTAACGTCGTAGGAAATGGACCCGACGAACCGAGATCAAATCCTGGATGATGCTGTTTGCATTTCACATGCCCCTGAGAAAGTTAGGTATTTACCTTACCTGAACACCCCGAGTAAAATATGACACAAGGTCGCAAGTATGGGAAGTTCTGTGAGGAACGAACTCATTATTCTGTTATAATGGGTCAGCGAGACTAGCTTGCTAACCATTCCACTACAATGGACGCCCACAATAATTATCATTATTATTATCTAACAAATAATTCAATTTAAATTCGAACTTTAAAATTGGCAAACAATTAAAGCTTCGGCCTTGATACATTTTTTTACGTTACTATAAACTTTTTTCTGCATAATTTTTCTATCCAATTTCGGTTGTTTGGGGATTTTTACAAATGGTTACAATGAAATCAGATTTGAAAACTTCCGCATTTGAAAAACAGGAAAGAAAACAATCCTGTTAACATTTTGATTTAAAAAAATGATATTTTGAATATTTTGTGACGTATCCTCTGCAATCTGAATTAGATATAATTCAAATATTCATGTTACCGATCATTTCAAAATAAAATAGAATTTAATAAATACATAGTTTAAATCTATCATCTTTTATTGGGGCTGAAGTTTACAGGAACTACTATAAAATATCCCTGCAGTTTCAGCTTTCGTATATAATATAGATGTATTAATAAGTTTTACATACATTTGATGACAAAACTCTCCCCAATCCCAGAGCACTCAACTTGATGTGCCACAATTTTGAATTGCTCCAAAATAAATATTTTTCAAGATTAGAATATATTTCTATAAACCAATTCTAATAACAATACAGCGCTTACATTTATGGAAAAAAAATTCTGAAAAGAAAAAGTCAATATACTTACAACAAATTTTGCAATCACAACGATCAGTGTTGACTGGGACGACATACGGTATACGCATCAGTGTGAACACTCATGTGACATCTGAGATCACTAGCTGTTCGCTACACTTTTCATGTTGGGAATCAAGATTGTGGCAATGGAGAGACAATAATTGCAGTCGATTGCTTTCATGTGATTAACCAGGCCTGCCTTCGACAACAGGGCTTGACCAGTTGATGGATAAAATGAACAGTCAGCTGATAGCTACACATGGACGAAAAATATATATAGGAACATATTATAGATATACAGTGACAAACGTAGATACATAGATATTTAAATATGATCATATTGTAATTATATATGGAAAAACAGATAGATAGATATTGACAAACCGAGATAGAACTAAAGAAAGATATGAACAGAGATAAGAGCGATATACATGAATACATTGAGATATATAGATCGATTGATAGATAAATAAATAAATAGATTTAGAGAAGTAAAAGTAAACTCCCGTACCAAAACACATATGATTTGCGTGAACCGATAAACATGGAGACCAATTTATGAAATAATTTCTTACCACATCAGCTCTCCCAATGGCATCACTTATTTTTGTAGTAGCACTACAGCAAGATTTGAACTGTAACTAACAACAGCTTTACTTTTGAATTCCAGGCACCCAGTGAGAATCAAGCTTACTCATAATAATTAGCCTAGCTAGCTATAAATTGCATTGCACAAAGTGCTCTTCCTTAGGTGTCGTTTATGTTCTACAATTTTGTCGTATTAGGTTCAGTAAAGCAAACGCATCTCCCTTCGTAGTCGTCACTTATGATACACTCTGTCAATGTCTAAGAAAAATGTCCTCGAAGAAATTGAATCAGATTTGCCGAGAGATTTGTTAAATTCAATATTTTAGGAAAAAATATATTTTGAACTTAGATGTTTTTTTATTCTCAAAAATATTTTTCAAAAAAGTCAAAAATAACATTAAATCTAAAAAAACACACTCCCGGTTTATAGTGATTCAGAAGCCAACGAGTGCATTTCAACACTTTTAATAGATATATATATATATATATATATATATATATATATATATATATATATATATATATATATATTTTTCGTTCCCAAGGTAATATAAAAACAACCTACCACATGTCAAATCTTTAATACGATATTTAAACAACTCCCCACTGTGCTGAAATGTGACACAAGGTTGGATGATTGTGGGAGTTCTCCACAGGAAGAATTTCCCCCGAAATTGGAAATAAAAATTGCTCATGTTCCATTTGAAATTGTATGGGCGCCGCAGGAAATTGTAATAAGCCCGGCGTTTACACCTTTTAGCACGAGGGGGCAAGAACTGTTCGGGAGAGACCCCCTAGGTTGAATAATAATGATATATAAAGAAAAAATGCTAGACGGAATCAATATTTTTCCGGCTTCTAATTAAGCTGAAATAGACACAAGGGCATTTTATTCGGGGAACCATGGACAACTTGAGACTCATGCGCGGTGGCTCCGTCGGCATTCTCCTGCAGTGGTACCTTAGGTACACCAGTCACCGTGCAATTATATTGCATGGTCTGCCTGGGGCTGACTAATATTAATATCACAAAAACATTTGGAACGGATGCCGGGCGGAATAATTAATACGGATAGACCGAGTGTCATAGATATATATTCTTACTAATTATAAATTGTATAATGACTTTAAAAAGCAGAAATTAATAAATAAATATTATTCATTTTTATTTTCTTATTTTCATATATATATATATATATATATATATATATATATATATATATAATAAAATGAATGAAAATTATACACTCCTTTTGATCTGTTGTCCACGTCGGATTTGATTGCAAAATGAATGAATAAATGAATATATATGATCAGACTACGTGGAGAAGCGAGAGAGAGTGCCATAGTATCATGTTATGTCATATATACATTTCGCAATATTTACAAAATTATGGGAGACTGATAGACACAACACACCCACATAGGCAAAAATCAAATTTTTCGTACATATACACATTACATATGTATGTATATCCGCACATATACGCATACATACAAATAATTACGACATTTGAAACTTATCTTATACTATTCATTTAATAATGTATTGCTATATTTGTTTCTAATTATGGAGATTTTCTCATCAAAGGATAGGTTACATTTTTTTTTTAATTAGTGAATCCTGATATATAAGGTCGTCTTTATCGAATGGTTTAATTATTAGATAGGGTAGATTAACGATTTTACAGTCAGACGAGATATACATTTTCAAACTTTAGAATTTAAAGGCTCTTAAATTTTTTATAGATTAGATAAAGGACAAAACATTGCTATTTGGATCATCAAGAGTCCATTATCTCTGTAAATACCTATTTGTGAAGGGTTTATAAATCTACCTAATATATGGATGATATAAATACTGATCAGGTATGATACCTGTGTGCAGTTGTATCCACCCATAAGAACATAGAAATTATTTATACCGCATTTTCTCCATGTAACATTTTCATTTATAAATATAGTTTTCCTTCATTATAATACTATATTTCTTCCTTCGTTTGATATCTACAATAGTTTTTGAAGATTCTAAATTCTCATTAAAATATCTCAAGAAATGGAAGCGTAAAAATGTATTATATTGAATTGTATATCTGTGGATATTTTCTTGTTTTTGATATTAGAAAACAATTTAATGGCATAAATAAGAATTTCCATAGGGTATAGGTTAAATGTTTCTGTAAGTTAAGGCCGATATTTTGGATTATATATTTTGAGATTATGACTAGCTCGGTTTTAAAGGGTTGAGTATTCTGCTTGTTTAATGTTTTCGAAATTAGATTTGGATCATTTAATTTGATTTAGGCATTTTGTTAGATCAAAAAATTTGATTTGTCGACTTCAACCCAAATACATTTAGAATTATGCATGTTTTTAATGTCACGCACACACATATATACATATCTAATCTCTCTCTCTCTCTCTCCTCTCTCTTATATATATATATATCAGCAATACTTTTATGTATAACTTTTAAGAGTAAGCCATAAACAATAAAAAAATCTTTTTAAATGTCTAAATTTCTGAATTGACGTATCATTAACATTTTCTTTATTCTGCATCCTCTATTTTATCGTAACATTATCGGAATAATCTTTGAGTTCCTCATTTAAAATGCATCTACTTAAAAATTATACCAATCATTCTGCATGAGCAGGATGTGCCACAAGGTCAATTTCTTTTGAATTTCATGGGTTTGAATTCAGGGTTCCCCTTCTTAGATTGGTTATCTAACCAAAGTTAAAACATCA
>CM042147.1:39825461-39842961 GCA_023376005.1 Doryteuthis pealeii | reverse complement strand
TGGAAAGACACCCGTTTAACATGTACACAGATTGCCCGTTATTGGGGAGGCGAAGCACCTCTGTCTTAATGGATAGGAGACACATGTGGTGTGTTACCTCTGACAACTGGATAGTCTAAGAGAAAAGAGATTTTGATAGAATAATATTGCTTGCTACGGTCTCATCTATAGATAAAATAGATGTGTTTCAGATGATGATTAAATCATTACGTTAATACTTTGGTTATTAAAACATTGATATCCGAATTAATTTTTAGCTATTTATCTCTTTAAAAGGATAGTGAAGCATAAATTAAGCCAACAAGAGTTGTCAGTCCGTAAAACCAAACAACCATGTCATATCAGCTCTTGTGGATTATCTAATACCACCTTTGTATATATATATATATATATATATATATATATATATATATGATTTGTAGGTGAATAAATCATAATCTTCAAAGCTAGGTTGAATCTGCTAGGGAAACTTTGTCATAAATGTCTGATATTCACCGAGTGTCACAGCTACACTGCAGTGATATACCAAAATATGAGTGTGTAAATAACAAATGAATAAATAATCTATCCATTATAGTCGTCGTTTTCTTTGAAAAAAATCTGTTTTCTTGATTCTTAATGGTCACAAAATGCATATATGAGAACTTATATATTTATGCTATCTACCCACTGATTGATGAAACTTGCCTCAATTTTTATACATTTTATTTTTATGCCTAATATATAAGTTTTGGTATTCAATACAGAAGACTGTCTCCATAAAGATAATTTCTAATGACATTGTCGGAGGTCAAATCCCATGGGAGGCTAAAGTTGCAATCAATAGTGAAATATGTAATAAATCATAGGCTGGTTGGTAATTTTGTTTAATGGCATGTCAAACCTTGGGGATTATTTAATGGCAAATCTTGATTTTTTGTATAAGCGGATTTGTAAGTTTTGTAGGTAAATATTTTGTTTGGTTTGGTTTTAAAAACTGGTAGAAATAATTTTCATTAATTTCATGTGTATTAAAATAAAACTAGTAGCTGACCCTCAGCAACTACTTTCTAGCACCTATAAATGCAAAGTGTTTGCTTTCTGTTTGCAATAAGCGCAATTTGAAAAAAACTTTTGGGACTTCAGCATATAGATGTTAGGAAATGACAACACCACCCAATTGAGCAGTTTGGATTTTTCCGACTTACCGCTCTGCCACCAGAATCCCTTCCTCGTGCATCACAGGTCGCCAGATATGACTAATAGGTGGTTCCATAGGTTTGGTCGTAAGGGCGCTACTCATGTAAGGTGTTTTGGACAGAACCCCACTTCAGTTTTACATAAGGGTTGAATTCAAAGTTTTCCGATCGATTTTCATACTAAAACTAAATACCGCAATCTGTCCTACTTTTTTTATTCATAGCACGAAGGAAAATAGGTGGCTTCATACCTTTCCAAATCGTACGGCCTTCATTGTGATGTAACTGTTGACAAGCTAATTTCACAGATTCTTTTATACTGAATATCGAATTCGATCCTCGCTGGATGCCCCATACTTGCGATCTTTTGTCATATCCTACAAGTGACGAATGGATTGGGTAAAATCCTGTTACATAATTCGTGGGTAGCCTACGAATTATGGATGTAATTGTAAATTTTGAATTGAAGTTCATTGAAGATTCAAAATTGGAGCAGGTTAAATGGAAAGTAACCGTTAGCCGTTATAGTTATTATTGGCAGGTAATGACCTTTATTTGACACCTACCCTGACTTCCACAAAGGGGAAGGCGTGAAAACAGAAATTAAGTTAGGCAGACGCTGACTGTTCGCTGAGGGGAGCAGAGGTTAGGATCTTCGATTCCAAGATGCCGGCTATTCATCGCGATAGAAAACCCTTTTGGGCTTAGGGTTTCTGTAATAAAGAATAAACGTATAAAAAATTCTTGCTTATTTATTACAAACAAGGAATGAGCACAGACTCCAGATTCCAGAAATATCCTGAGCTCGAAATAATTTCAATCAACCCCCCCCCTCAACCAACTTTCCTTTTTTCTCTATTTTTGATTCATCGATTTGATGGTTGTCTTTTTTCTTTTGTTTTTTATTTTGTTACATATTTTTTTTACAACATCTTGAATTGGGCAGGGTTTATTTCAGCGGATTTTGACTGCTAAATTGTCACACTTATATTTATGGTTCGTATTTTCATGGTTCATTCATAACGCTGATACCATTGGAAAAGGTAGGATTGTTATATACTGATTTCTTTCTTCTTTTCAGCTGGGCCAGCTGAATAGAAGAAAGAAATCAACCCAGGAAAAAGAGATGGTGGCGACGAAGTAAGAACAAGCAGAAAAGTAAGAGCTCATCTCATCTCCTCACTTGGGAAAGGTATTAATCCAACTATTCCCTCCAGCTATTGGTAAATAGAAGGACAGATTGGGTTCTTTTATTTTGGTTACGGGAACCAGTCCAAGAGAAGGAAAACACTGAATTCAAACGATTTGTAGACCTGGAGAGAGATGGGCTCCACCAGGCTATTCATATCCAATAAACACTACAGAAGTTGTGTCCCCGACTCCCAAAACAAGGTTACGAGACCAGTGAGTGAGACTGAGATGTTACTCCATCAACGATCGCCTTAAGGCAAAAAAATGACAAGTTGTTTTTGAATTTTATCTATCAATCTATCTATCTATCTATCTATTTCTAAAGACTATGAATCTCAGTGCAGGCTTGAGCAAAGTCGTATGGAACACCTAAATTTGTCAATGCTGCAGACCCCTCTCTTCACGACACTGGCACTGTCCAAGAGAAGGGCAAGGTTCTATATAACTTGGCATTAGTGTCACCACACGAATCGACAAGATGAGGTTTGGAAAAACTACAGGAAACTGCCAGTAACGCGACGGAAGTGATTTTGTTTATGAAAGCCTATTTTAATTTGTTTTATAGACGGTTTTAACAGGACTTTAAGATTTTAAAACACACCCAACCAAACACACACATGCACGCACACACACACACTATATATATATATATATATATATATATATATATATATATATATATATATCATTCTCTCTCTCCCTCTCTTTCTCTCTCTCTATTATAGACCCGATATGTAAAGGGGTATATAACAATCCTACATTTTCCAAGGGTATCAGCGTTATGAATGAACCATGAAAATACGAGCCATAAATATAAGTGTGACAATAGATATTTAGCAGTCGAAAATCCGCTGAAATAAACCCTGCCCAATTCAAGATGTTGTAAAAAAATATGTAACAAAATAAAAAACAAAAGGAAAAAAAAAAAAAAAAAAACAACCATCAAATCGATGAATCAAAAATAGAGAAAAAAAAGGAAAGTTGGTTGAGGGGGGGGGGTGATTGAAATTATTTCGAGCTCAGGATATTTCTGGAATATAAAAAGACAAAGTCGTAATTAATCGGTGATTATGTTCAAAACAAACGATTCTTGAGGAAAAAAATAAATGGAGACAAATAGTTATTTGCGTAGGAATCAGCCGAGATTTAAGTGGAATCTAAAGCCCCCTTCAAGTCTGGCTAAGAAGATTCCGTTATTTTCGAGGAGACATAGGAGAGTCAAAAATGAGATATTTTTAAAACAATACCTAATAATAATCGGAAGAAAGCTTACAAGAAATTGCGTCTCAAAAATAATATCAGTAAATATAAAAGAATTGGCCAGCGCCCTGCCGACGGGTCTAAGAAAACAATGAGTGAACCTACAAAATTATGTAGATCTATGTATGCGCTACAAACTCATATAAAGATCCTCAAAAACAACACATTTCAATAACATTTTTATTTTTTATTGAAATTCCAAATACAAGCTCTGTAGCTAAATACATTGAGTATATTATATATATATATATATATATATATATATATATATATATATAAAGATAAATCTAATGAGTCAGACGAACCGACTATTAGTTTCGCTTAATGCTCTTCAGGGCTAAGATCTTAGCCCTGAAGAGCATTAACCGAAACTAATAGTAGGTTCGTCTGACTCATTAGATTTATCTTTATTATTTGCTCTACTTAGGTATTGAGCACTTTTTACTTATTAGCTATTCTCCTAGCGGTTATATGAATATATATATATATATATATATATATATATATATATACATATAAATTGTTTTTTCTTTTGGCCAAATACTGTACCAATAGATTATTTTTTTTGGTACGACTATCTTGGTCTTTTTTTTTTTCAATTTTTTTTTCCCCGGTTGATGTTGGTAGTATATTTTTACAATCAAACTATTTGCTTTTTTCTACACCGCGAGGATTTACAACATAATGTATATATATATATATATATATATATATATATATGAAGTAAATGGAAGTTAATCCGACAGTATGGATTTAACATTTATTTAACGGTATTTTCCCCGTCTTTCCTTCATATTTTGCTCTTGATGAGGACCGCTCTATTAAAAGGGTCGAAACAAATTCTGTCAGCAAACTATTAACATCATTTGTTTTTCTAAAAATGTTGAATTCATACTGTCAGATTAACTTCCATTTACTTCATATTGTCTATTGAAAAAACAAAATATCTGGATTTTTACATCTCCGGAGGCTAATAAGAACTACAACACTACGGATTTGTCAAACACTACAAATTCTTGAAACTTTCCATCTTTCTTCAATTGTGCTGTGGACTTTTAACTTACTTTTTGTTGCTGGAATACATCATGAACATTTTTGATACTTATTATACACTTTTTTCATATATTTTTACATCAAACTCTTTTGAGTTTTTATTATGGATTATAACGCTTCTGTTTTTTTTAATATAATTTATTTTATTTTTAACACAGAATACGCATTTTTAAAAAATATTCCAGCATCGAAAACCAGTGTTCGTTTGTACCCCTCCTTCTAACGGTTATTTTTTCCGTCTTTCCTTCATATTTTGCTCTTGATGAAGACCGCTCTATTAAAAAGGTCGAAACAGATTCTGTCAGCAAACTATTAACATCATTTGTTTTTTCTAAAAATGTTAAATTCATATATATATATATATATATATATATATATATATATATATATATATCTACGGAGTGGACTATTGTCGGTATCAAGTGGACAGAGAGTATGTCCACTTTTCACAAACGCTAGATTAGGGGTATTTGTTTTTTTCGTTTGGGTCGAGCGCTATACATACCGACAGCACTCCACTTTACCGCACATATCATATTACCCAAGCTGTACTACTCGTGCGCTGAGTTGGCGGAGACCAGTATCGAAACCAGAACCTTGCGATTCCTTGGAGGATAATCTACTGACTGAGCTAAACCTAACCCTAAGTGCATATATAAATGCACATTAATCTACAGATATCAATGTATGTAATACTGACGTGGACGCATGCACGAAACATACCGTTTTTTTATATATACTAGCAAAGATACGCACCTTCTAGGCGCAAGTATTTAAGTTTTAATATAATTAAATATATTAAATTAGAAAAACTAATAAAGTAAATAAGAATGCGATCAATTATTTGAAACAGAGGGGGCATAATAAAAAAATAGAACAAGTTTGAAAGTAACTCTTCCATCATTTTACATCACTCCCGTCGTTCATTGCTAAATTTTCCTAATTTAACTATTTAGATAATTTAGGAAGTAAAGAATGAAATTACAATTATTTATTCTTGTTAATGGATTTCCTTTAAAATTCATCACTGAAATTTTTGCTCATCTTTATTAAAATAAATCCAAACAATTAGAAATCAATTATAACTAGTACACATTAATTAAAATCACATTTTAATGATCAATATGCAAATTGGCGTTCCCGTTAACACTGTAAATTGTTATTTTCTTGTAGATATAAATACACTTGCATGTTATTAGTATGTATATAAGGCTAACAATATTAATAATGTAAAACAATTTTATCAATAATTAAGGTATAATAAAAATAAAATCATGGAGAATGTGACGTAAATAACTAAGGGAATTGTGATATAGTTTCGGTTTCAGACAGACAAACACATTATATATATATATATATATATATATATATATATATATATATATATATATATGTGTGTGTGTGTGTGTGTGTTTGTGTGTGTATGTATAATGACGTACATATATTGGTATTAAAAAATCATGAGAGGTTTGATCTAAAAAGAGAGGAATAAATTAAAAAATCAAATAAACAAACAAAAAATCCTAATTTTTTTCTTTCCATTTTATCAAAAAATCCTAATTTTTTTCTTTCCATTTTATCCTTTTTTAGGGGTCATAATGATAATTGCTTGAATAATTCTAATTCGTGAGTAAGCTCTCTCTGGCAATGATAGGTCAGATATTTTTTTTATCCTTGTCATTCATATGGAGGACAGAGAAGCAATCTTTGGAATTATAATCACTAAATTATACTCATCAAATTATGAAATATATATATATATATATATATATATATATATAATATATATATATATATATATATATATATGCTGTTATGGGTACAACGGGGGAAATTTAAATATTTCATGTGAAAGAAATTTCACAAAATGTTTTTTCAAAAACTTTTTTTTTATTTTCGCGACACGTGTTTAAGATTGTATTATCTTCTTCACGCTTGTCAAAATTACTTTCTGAATGTAATCAAACAGGCTTGAAGAAATTAAAATCTAAACATGTGTCGTGAAAAATATTTTTTGAAGGAAAAAAAATCCAAACCATTTTTATGCTATACTTACGAAGTATTAATCATCAACCCAACCTCCATTGCTTCCAAGAAAGTCATTCCATCTGTCAAGAAGCTTATAGATGCCATACTTGTGAAATTCCTTAGGTCTCATGCAAAATATGACACCAAATCTTGTTAAATCTTTTTTTCTTGATGTCAACCTAAGGTCATCCAAATAATTCTGTAATCCCCTAACCAAGTGATGTTCAAAAGAGGAAAGGCCATGAAAATATAGGGAATGAAGTAATTTTCTTAACCGATTTCCCTTAAAGAGATCTTAAGTCACTTGAACTGTGTGAGGACGGGCATTATCATGATGGATGATGACAGATGGAATGAGATTTTAAGAAGCAATGAAAGTTTTATCAATGATTAAATATTTCTGCAGGCATAATTTTTTGATTAATATATATATATATATATATATATATATATATATATATATATATATATATATATATATATATATATATATGAAAAGTGAATGCAAGTGAATCCGACAGTATGAAATAAATATTTTTAGAAAAAACAAACTCATGATGTGATAATTCACTGACAGAAATCTGTTTCTACCTTTTATTAAAGCGGTCTTCATCAAGAGCGAGATGTGTGTGATAGAAAGAAGGTGTGAGTAAACCGTTACAAAACTAAAGTGGTACAAACGATGAAGACCGCTTTAATAAAAGGTCGAAACAGATGAAGACCGCTTTAATAAAAGGTCGAAACAGATTTCTGTCAGCGAATTATAACATCATGTGTTTGTTTTTTCAAAAAATATTTATTTCATATATATATATATATATATATATAAAATCTAACATTACATTCGTTCAAACCTGATATACACAACACACACACACACACACACACACACACACACACACACATATATATATATATATATATATATATATATATATATATATATATATATCTTATTATAATACATTGTGTGCTTGTCAGTCTGTAATCGAAACTACGTTACCAACGACATCACAATTCTCTTACTTATTTACGTTATATTCTCAATTATCATTAAATAATCATTATTTAGTCTCGGTAATATCTTATTCAATCTCTGTTAAAGTCAAGCTGATTTACATTTGCTTTAAAACAGCCCATGTTATTTATACGTTAAAAAACTTATAATATGTATTATATATGATTAAGGTTTACGTAGTATATGGTGTTGATACTTTGCATACTGGTTTTAATAAAACCGTTTTTAATAAATAATTACTTGGTGTTACTGATTTCTAATATTATTGTTTTATTCAAAAAATCATCAGAAGCCAACAAATGTATAATTATACATAGAAATCAATAAAAATAAAATTAAAATAGGTGTAATCTTTTTGCAAGAGTTTTGTTAATCTTACTAATTCTAAATAACTGACTTATTTATTAAAACTTAAATGCTTTCGCCTGAAGGTTGTATTTAATATATATAAGGAAAATGGAAATAAATCCGACCGTATGTAAGTATATTAAAATTAAGAAAACAAAAACAAAAACAATATGGTGTTCAGATGTATAATATTTTAATGTAGGAGCCAAGGATATAACGTTTCGTTTTTTTAGCAAACCACCATCAGGAATTCATTCATATGGAAAAAATTCAAACTACTGTTTTTCAAAAGTGTTTTTCTGTATAAATGAATACCCTGAAGATGGTTTGCTAAACAAACTGAAACGATATACAGACGTTTCCTACATTGATCCTATCACACATCTGAACACCGTATTAAATTTTTTTACATACTTCATACCCTTATGATATTGCTATCTATCTTTTATTATTTTAAAATAAAGGCTAAAACATTTTTAACCCCCTCTCCGAAGAAAATAGCGTGTGAATTTTATTGGACTTTGGTTTCATCTCAACCAATTTTCTCTTATAAAAGGACGTGCATTCAATCATTATACACACATAGAGAGTATCTCTAATATATATATATATATATATATATATATATATATATATATATATATATATATATGTAAAGGAAAAGGGACTTACCGGTGAATTTGGTCACGATGGTTAGTAAGTGTGGAATTCAGGTTGTAAGTCAGCGATATAACAAATACAAAGTGCTCAATACTAAGTAGAGCAAATATGTCCAATGTGTAATGTTATTGTTAAAATTTGCGATGTTTCTGTAATGTTTTGTTCATTATATTTTGGATATTACTATAGTCCCACTAAGAATAGTATAAACATTTCAGTCATAAAATTAAGGTTAAACAAAAGTTCAAAACTTTATAAAACAAGACGAGAAAAAGAAAAAACGAATTTTCTGCAATATCTATGATAAGATGATATGATTAACGAGAATAATTTATTTGGGTTGCTTTCTTTTTTAACGGCATATCAATCCTCGTGGGTTATTCACTACCAAAGCCATCCTTAGAGAAGAACAGTAGTGGTACTATTTAACCTATAGCTGGGGGTGGGTGGAAAGGTTCATACCTTTCCCAAAAGTATTAGTTCGACAGAGAATGTAATAACGCGACTGGGATACAAGCTCGCTTACTATGATATCGTTAGCCACTACACCACTGTGACTACTCGCATGTTTATGCTAAATTCTTTAACAAAACATTTCCGGTAAAAATAATATCCAATACGTTTTATTGCAAAATCCTTTCCAATTCAGATTTATGGTATTATAATGTAAATTGTATTTTTATAATAAACTAATTTCTATTGTATTTCTATAGCAACAGCCTTTCCAAAAGATTTTTATAGTATTATAATTTCCAATTTATTCTATAGTTAAATAATTTCCAGTGTGTTTAATGTCAATGTTTTCCTTGTAGAAGAGCAGTATTGGTATATTTAATCCATCGCAGTGTGATGGAAGGGTTCATAACTTTCCCAAGCGTATTAGTCCGAAATTGAATGTAATATTACAAATGAAGTGCGAACTCGCTTACTAGGATGTCACAATTCAAAAGAATTTGTGAAGTGAATAATGAAGACTGCAAGACCAGAGTTGAGGAAACAGCCTTACTGAAACGTCACTGACATCAACCACCGTTGAAAACCGAAAAAAGGTTGAATCATATGATTCACGAACGCCGACATATTACTATTGCCACGAAATTGTTGGATGCGGGTCTCGGTAATGGTGCTCTCATACCCGAAAGAAGGAAAAGCCTTCGGGGACAGCGTTTCGATAATACAGGTGAAATGAAGCAACCTTGAAGAGGCTGAACCATGGATTGCTCGAAGGAACTTTCCCTAAGTGGATTCGACAAGTGGGTTTAAATGCAGAACAAAAGGAAGGTATTATTTTAAAGAGTGCCATCTTTTTACTCCCTCTGCACCCCCCATATATATATATATATATATATATATATATATATATATATATATATATATATATATATTTTCGAACAAATTTTGTTGAATACAGCACAATTCAAATTGTTTTGCATTTTTTCTTCTTTAAAATCTTACTAATAGTTATTATCTTGATAAGAATTTATAAAAACACGAGTGGGTAATTATTACAAGTACTTACGGTTCTCATTTGAAACATTACTAAGGGTGCTTAAATAGATTATTATTGATTGTAGCGGGTTTTCGAAGGTTTAAACCCTATTTAAAAATATATATATATAACGTGACGTATATAAAACTTGACGTTGGTTGAAAATTGTTCTATTTATGTAAGGCCTTTGAGATATATATATATATATATATATATATAAATATATATATATATATATATATATATATATATATATATATTTAATATTTGGGGAATTGGATTAGTCCACCAAAGTTCAGTTCCGAGTACTTTTGAAAAACTGGATCACATCACCCCTGATGATGGCGCTTCGAAGTGTCGAAAGTACTCGAGACATGAACTTTGGTGGACTAATCCACGAATTCCACCCAAATATTAAAAGGTTGGCCAGAAAACTTGAAAAAATCGCAAATAAAATCGTTAAATAGGAGATGTGTCTGTTGTTTAATTCAACACACACACACACACACACATACATATATATATATATATATATATATATATATATATATATAATGTACTTGTAATTGAGGGTCATTGGAAATGAAGCATAAGAAAAATAGGATTTGCATTATTTCGCGAATCCTTTCTGATTCAGCTTCTGAAAAATAACTTGTTGCATTCTCAACAGAGAATTGAGGTATTAATGTTCATTTGTATCTGTTTCGTGATATCTGGCCTGTTGATATGTATCTGAGATGTATCCATTTTGTTTTTTCAACATTTTCTTTTAACTTTTGACATTTTCATCAAATCTATACAAGAATTGATATGCTTTGATATCAGATCATTTTTCGCTGCTTCTTTTGCAGCATATCATATGTCTTTAAATTTATCTTGAGATCATTCTAAAAGAAAACTTTTCTACGCAGAAATCCAGAGTCCTGAGGATGATCCAAAAATTGAAACCAATCGAAACAATAAATAAATATATAGAAATATTTATATTTGCATTATCATTTTTGTTCATCAGAAATAAATTTGGTCGGTGTTTATTGTGCAAATTTAAACACTCTATTGAAACTTATTAAGATGAAAATAACATAAAAATTGTATAATATTGTAAATCTATGTGGCTGGTTGTCTTAAAATTTTTTAGGTCATTTTTGTAAATTATATATCTATCCTTCTCTATATATCCTTTTAGAATTACATCGCAATTTTCCTTTTTTCAATATATATATATATATATATATATATATATATATATATATATATATATATGGAACCGAATCAGTGTAAAAAGATATGAAAAAACAATATTAAAAGGATGTCTTTCTTTATATAAAATGGGCCTATATTTAAATTTTTCCATCCATCTTCAGGGCAATGTAATTGATTCTTCTCAGAAATAAATTATTTCCAACCGAACAAATCGTTTTATTTTTTATCATTTGAAAATAATCTTCTCTGACGCAACCTTAATTATCGATGGTTGTAAAAACGTAAACGTTGGCAAATTTCATATAAATAATATATCCTCTGATTTAAAAAAAAAAAATTTATAAATACACTTTTCTTGCCCCCCATATATATATATATATATATATATATATATATATATATATATATATATATATATATTTGGGGTGCTTATTCTGATTATCTAATGTTTAAATTACTTTTCATTTTGAAATATAAGCATTAAACTATATCATTTAGATTTTTCAAACTTTTGTCCTCATCTTTATTGTTTAAAGTTTTTGCTGGTGTGCCCTTCGGCCTTCTGCAGGTGTTTCCCATCGAATAAAGAAACCTTCTTGTCGAAATCGGGAGCCTTCGTGGCACTTCGAACCGACCTTTTTTTAATTCATTCGAGTAGATTGTTCTCATTTAGTTTGCCATAATCGGGTACAATATTTAAAAATTCAGACATATTAATATTAACTCCATAAATATTCAATTAATTCTGTATAGAAAAATGAATAAAAGAAATGAAAAAGCAAAGTTTACCTGGCCAATGGACCAGGACTTTATATCAAGAAGTGGTTTTGATTTCACATAGCGCTAATACCCAAAGGAAATGTATGGACGTAAGTACTCTCTCTCCAACTATGGGTAAATAGTTGGTCAGACTGGGCTATTTAACGTGGATATGTAAAGCAGGATAAAGAAAACTTTGAATTAAAACCTGCTTAAAAATAGACACTGTGTCACATCCTTCTCGTGCGGAGGGTTTTGGAAATATGTAAATCAACTATAAGCTAATAGGGCATATTTCTTTTCAAATTTATTTTTATTTTATTTTTTATTTTTTGAATTTAAATGTGTTTTGTCACAGCAAAGTGCGGGTACTACGGCTAGTGTAATTTAAATGCTAAAATCCTATTTTAAAGTAATCTTCTAATTTTCTTTCTTTTTCTAGTATATATATATATATATATATATATATATATATATATATATATATATATACCAACCACTCCGCATGAGCAGGATGTGACACATGGTCAATGTCTTAATCAGAGTTCAACAGGTTTCAATTCAGAGTTTTCTCTCTTCTAGACTGGTTACCGAGACACGGTTCAAGGGTTCAGTCCATCTTACGATTTACCCATAACAGTAGGGAAAATAGTTGAATGCACACCATTCCTAAAAGTATTAGTGCGATGTAAAAAGTAAACAGCCTCATCCAGGATTTGAACTCGGAACGACAAGTCCAGTTCCTACGAAGGTAAACATAACAGCGTGTACCTTCCTTTTTCTATTATATAAATAACATTCTTCGTAAACATTTGGAATGATATTTTAATTTAGGGATTCCTTATTTAAGAATGATAACTACAAACTCTCCTTATAGAATTAATATTGCCTTGGCAGATTTATGCAGAAAACAGAAGACACGAGATGTATTTATAAAAAAAGAAAGATTTCTTGATAACGACATTCAAAAAGTCACACAAGCTTACAAGCCATTCATGACCTTTACTGTTTTCATTTGAAAACATTCTTCAAAAGAAAAATGAAGCATTGTCAATCTGTGACACTATCAGCTCACTTATCCTTAGGTGCACATATTTAGGTGCAATATGCGTGCATATGCGTGTAAGTGCGAGCGTGTCTGGCTGAGTATGTATAGGAATATGCATAGTGTATATGTTTAAATAATATGCATGTGGGTGTCAGTGAATCTGTATAGGTGTGTGTGGATATACTTAGCGTATATGTATATATCTATCGAGCCGAGGCGTGTGATGTAACGGTTACCGTCGTGGAAAATGGATACGGCAGGACGAGTTTAAATACTGGACGAGGCTGTTTGCATTTCACATAGCGCTAATACTCTTGGGAAATGTATGAATCTAGGGTCGGAGGCGGAGGGCAAAATGAGACACCTCTATCTTCGCACTGGATAACTCTAGGGTTATGAAACCAATGTCAGACGTCACCATTGGACCAAAGGTCGACTTATTGGGTGCCGAACCTCTCCGACTGGAAAGCCATTGCCACAGAATAGCGGTAGCGTAGGATCGGGGTGAGGGCAGAATGAGACACCTCTATATCTTTGCACTGGATAACTCTAGGGTTATAAAACCAATGTCAGACGTCCTCATTGACAAAAGGCCGACTGATTGGGTGCCGACCCTCTCCGGCTAGGAAGCCAGTGCCACGGAATAGCGGTAGCGTAGGCTCGGGGTGTGTGTGGCAAAATCAGACACCTCTATATCTTTGCACTGGATAACTCTAGGGTTATGAAACCAATGTCAGACGTCAACATGGACCAAAGGCCGACTGATTGTGTGCCGACCCTCTCCGACAGGGAAGCCAGTGCCACGGAATAGCGGTAGCGTATGGTCGGGAGGGGGCAAAATTAGACACCTCTATATGATTGCACTGGATAACTCTAGGGTTATGAAACCAATGTCAGACGTCACCATGCACCAAAGGCGGACTGATTGGGTGCCGACCCTCTCCGACTGGGAAGCCAGTGCCACGGAATAGCGGTAGCGTAGTGTCGGGGGGGGGGGGAAATCAGACACCTCTATATCTTTGCACTGATAAATAGTAAGACTGGGCTCTTTAATTCCGATACGATAACCGGTTCCTTGTCCTATCAGACTCGCCCATGACTGATTAATCATAAGCTGGTTCCGTTTGACCGAGTGTCAACCAAGTTCACTTTACTTAACTTGGGCCTGGCGTCTAATGCATTTCTACATTCACAATACTAGTGCAACGCGTAACGGTTGGATTAACGTGTGTTTCTTTTATGTGTATTCAGCCACTTTGCCGAGTCAGAATCGCCAACGGTTAATTAATAATGTCAGTTCGGAGGTCAACTTCGAGGATGACGCCTTTTATATCGTTACACTTGGGTTTAGAAAACCTGACAGTATCCTTTGCAGAGGGACAATACTCTCTTTTCATTGGGTATTCCGGGTATGCTAAACAGCATCTGATGGTGAGGCTTCATATATGGAGATCTGAGGAGTGTGGAAAACACAGTAACCGCCATTAATCAAAGGTACACTTTGAACTGGAGGGAGTGGTAATATCTGTTTAAAATTATTTGCATTCGAGAGGATTTTATACAAAACAAAACATTTAAGAAAAACTCTACAAAAATGTAAATGTGAATATACAATAAATACGATTCCCTAACATCCAGACATAAAGTAATCCTAGACGGATTGATATGCCATTAAAATCAATCAATCAATCAATATATATACACAAACATTATATATATATATATATATATATATATATATATATATATATATATATATATATATGAGGAAAGAGGATTGGAATAAATCCAACAGAATGTAGTAGAGATATGAGGAATGCAAGGACAAAACTCAGACAAACGTATGTAGGATATATTTCGCTAGGGCTTTGAGCTCGGCATCGTCCAATCAAATGCTTTCCTCACAAACACTAACCAACCCACTTGACCCCTTCTCCCATCCACTCCCTCCTATCTACTTCCACCTCTATAAAACACTTGTATGATAATCAATAAAAAGATTGACGATGCCGAGCTCAAAGCCTTAGCGAAATATATCCTACATACGTTTTACCGAGTTTTGTCCTTGCGTTCCTCATACCTCTACTATATATATATATATATATATATATATATCAACACTTCCACACGAATAAGATGGTGAATGTCTTAAGCAGAGTCTAAGGGGTTTGAATTCAGAATTTTCCATCTGTAAGTATAGATGCTTAGCCAAAGTTAAAGAGCCTACTTTTCTCAACTATTTACCATAGCCTAGAGAGTATAGTTGAATGGATACCTTTCCCAAGTGTACTAGCGGTATGTGAAATACAAACAGCCTCACCCAAGATTTAAACTCGGGTTACCGAGTCCATTTCTTACCACAATAACCATTACACTACGCGCCTCCAACCATAACCAATATTTATACGAAGCTGCTGTATATGCTGATCTGGTAGGATTTCTATAAATAAATGTGTCATAAAAACACATCTTTTCGCCACAGATATTATTTAAAGTCGAAACCTATATATATATATATATATATATATATATATATATATATATATATATATATATATATATATATATATATATATATATATATATATATATATATATATATAATAATATATATATATATATATATATATATATATATATATATTGACAATAATACAATAGGAAGAGAATTTGTTAGTCTTCATAAATTGCTTTAAAAATCGCTTCTTAATAAAATCGGTTAAATTGGTTACACACGATTAAGTATGCTTTATTGCGCGTTTCCTTTTATCATAAAAATAAGAAAATGAAAACATATTTTGATTTTATTAAATTCTAATAAAAGTGTGCAATTTGCGATAAAATTAATGTTTAATTTTTCTTCTTTTTATACCACAAAGAGAGAGAGAGAGAGAGAGAGAGAGAGAGAGAGAGAGAGAGAGAGAGAGAGAGAGAGAGAGAGAGAGAGATGGAAAGCTGGCGTAATTCATAAGAAAAATGTCAAAATCTGGTATCAATATTATTCATTAATACTATGATGCTCTTGAAAATGTACTCTTTCACAGTAGAGTTAGAATACACTGATTATATAATCTATATAGGGGTAAGACTCTACCCATTGGGGTGCCCTTGGTATATCACTTGTTGCATATGATGGTGGGACTCAAGTTATAGAGATCTGGAAAATGCGGAGTAACGATTTATTGCCATTACTCCCAGATCGATTCTGAGCTGGAGTGGTAGTACCTGTTAAGTACTATTAGTTAAATAATTCTGTTTATAAATTATTCGTGTTCTATTGGACCGTGCATAAAATAATTAAGAAACAGGGGCATAAAGATGTAAATAGTAACATACAATGAACGAAATTCACTTCTTGGCACAAAATAATACGAAACTAGTTGACATGCCATCAGAATCAATCAATCAATCAAGCAAGCAATTAAGGATTTATCAACATATATGGTTAAGCTTAAAGATCTTTCGGATTTGGAACGTAAATAAAAAAAATGGCAACATAGATCTTATTCAAAACTTAGCCCACCCTATCGGCCGCCGTTGAAGAATACACGACTGAATGTCAGCAGAGGTGTACAATCCCCCAAATGGGGCCTGCTGTTCACAGTGGGTAGCGACCCATAATGTTTAAGGATGGAATCCTTGTCGCTGAGCAGTCCACGATATGTAACACTCCACTTTGGCTTTCACAAAGGATAGACAGGTGGTCAGAGAGGCCCCTTCCTTATGGCAACCCCCACTGTAGAATATTCATACTAAGTCCGAATTACTGTCGAGTTGGTAAGACAAGGTAACAAGGCACCGTAACTCAATACGGATCTAACCTTGTTGCCATCTTACTGCAGAATGCCAGAGTATTTATGAAGCCTTATAACATCATAGAAACCAAGTAGCTAATCAGGAATCAAAGAATGGAATCACCCAAATACATGAATGGACTATCCTTGAGTTCCATAAGTACCAGCTGTTTTGGCACTAGTTCAGTTGTGCATAACCAGATGCTTTTGTCTAAACCAATAGTATACTGACTGACTTCAATACCTACCATTTTTATTATATATGTGCTGAAAGGTGGTCGTTTAGAGTCTTAGTGTTGCATGTATGACGTTAAACTGCGTCTAGTGGTGAAGTTCCAATTCCAGAACTCTGGGAAATGTGGAGTATCCATTCATCGCCATTACTCCCAGGCCCATTTATCGCCATTTCTTCCAGGTCCACCCTGACCTAGAGTGGTAGTGTTACATAATACATGGGTAGCCTATGAATTG
>CM042147.1:39797961-39820461 GCA_023376005.1 Doryteuthis pealeii | reverse complement strand
TTTATTACGCCAAAGAAATCTTTTTTTTTTAGAAAAGAATAAACATTAAAATATATTACTGCTCATAATTCATTATCTTCTATTTTAGTATGGTTTTTATACGATACTATGCTATTTTATTTTTATTAAAAAAACCGTTACAAAAAATTAGATATTTTTTGAGTGGTGGTGGTGGTGAAACGGATTAATCGTATTTCAGTTTATTTGAATGGGGAAAATTAATTTGTCATACGAAGCAATTGAGTTATGTAAACTCGTAAGTTAAGGTACCACTGTATCATTTTTCTTTTATGAGAGTTTGGTAACAGGTCACAATACGGGTCACCCAGTTAGAAACAAATTCCCTAACAATAACTTGATAACATTTCATTTACCACACTGGGCGGCATAATTACATGAAGAAATGTATAAAATGCTATATACAGATTATCGATGATATTGAAATCTGATCTCTCTGATAAGAGATTTCCTCCAAGCTATAACCATGTCAGTGCTACTGTATAGCAGCACCTCGTGGATTCTAACGAAACACTTAAAGAATACGCTAGATGAGATTGTAAAAGGATGCTGCGTGCTGCCTGTAACAAATCCATGAAGCAGCATCCCATAAAAAGCAGTTGTACGGCCACTTACACCCTATCCCACAATCTATTCTGGTTAGAAGAAAACATGCTGGACACATGCTGGACACTTTTGAGAAAGTTTATCCGTGAGCACCTGGACATGGACACCCTAGTGTAGGTAGGCCAGCAAAACACTTATATTGATCAACACTAACATGGGAAAATGGACTCGTCGCCCCGAGTTCAAATCCTGCATTCTCACTTAGTGCTAATACCCTTGGGAAAAGTATAAATCCTACTCTCCCTCCAGCTATGGGTAAATAGTAGGGCAGACCGGGCTCTTTAACCTTGGTTAGGAAACCCGTCTAAGAGAAGGAAAACTCTGAATTCAAACCTGTTGAACTCCGCGTAAGAAATTAACCTTGTGTCACATCCTGCTCGTGCGGAGGGGTTGGTAAATATACATATATATCGATCAACACTGCGTGGATGTTGGATGCTATGCAAAGGATTTTCCGGCAGTGATAGCCGATGGGGTCGGGTAGTGAGCAAGCGTCATGAGTATCGACATGACTTGATGATGATGATGATGATGATAATAATTATGATGATGATGATGATTGTTCAAACGATAGGAAGAACGTTTTCTGGATCCAGTCAGTAAATTACTTCCCTTATTTTTTTATTTGATTTGACTCTTTTCTTTTTCTTTCTTTTCCTTTAATTCGTGTCTATAACCACCCTGAATCATCGTGATGAAAAAGCGACGTGCGTAGATGCTAATTTCACTGAATATTGAATAGTGAATCACGCATCATTTCTTGCTGAATCGGCTCAGTACGAAGTGGCTGGCATCGTTTCTCTCTGTCAGTTTCCATGGCAACACAAATGAATGAAAACTATTGAAGAAATACTCGAATTCAGTGTCAAAATGACACCCTCGCATGAAACGTACGGTTCAGCAAACAGAACGTAGTCATAAATTGGTATACATTTATAGCTGGCACGATATTAGACATTCGTTAGAGTTGCATCACTTTAGAAGGGTTACCCGGAGTTGCCTGGGTGGAGCGAATACATTGAATATAAGATCATAATAAGAAATGTTAGTTGGCTGATTATTTGTTTATTTTAACGTCATATCAACCCATCTGGGGTTATTTCATGCCTAAACATTTGGGAATCATATAAGTTGCAGGTCTATATTTATACCTTTGAAATCAACGGTTTTGACGATATATTATCATCATGGGAATCGTATTGAGGGGTTACTTTTGCATGAAATTGATCAAGTTCATGTTTATATTCTTTGATTTAATATCAAAAAGGATGGAATGCCATTTATGTTGACATTTTCAAGCAGATCAGTCAAGTTATTTGCATTAAAAAGCTTTTTCTGATAAAAGCAAAAGCTCCACATTATATGAAAAAAAAAACAGGGTAACATATTTCACACTGTGGTTGTGGTTCTTGTTTGGGTATAAAAGAGTGTGTAAGTCTTGCGTGACAATGAGTTATGTCCCTGTCTATCGGCCAGTAGTTGATTACTTTTCTTTAAAAAAAGTTCTTATTTATATTACAACTATCACTGATATTGAGCACTTCACTAATAATATGGCAAAAAACTTGGTTCATCACTAACTCACCATATGAGACAGTGATAACAATATACTATTATAATACTCATATATATAATATTTGTTTGTCTAATCAGTTTTGTTCATATATATATATATATATATATATATATATATATATATATATATAAGTCGACGGGGCGGCCTAAAGTCGGTATCAGCCAGTCAGCGAGGGAGTCTATCCCCTTTTCAATAGCGCTAGACCAAGGAGATTGTTTTAGCATCTGAGGTGGAGCGCCACACTTACCATAAGCTCATTACTTTACCGCACAGATCCCTGTGCTACTCATACGCTGTTGGCGAGGACCGGTATCGAACTAGAAACATTTTGGTTTCTAGCCGAACGCTCTACCGACTGAGCTAACCCGGCTCATATATATATAAAAGAGGAACAAAACTGATAAGACAGACAGAAATGTTTTTTTACGTTATATATATTCAAATTGTTCTCAACTAGTTTCGACCTTAGGTCATATTCAGCAAACTATATATATATATATATTATATTATATATTATATAATATATATATATATATATATATAATTTTTACATATCAATTTAAATTGCCATTATCAGATTTTCACGACTATCAGAACAAATGATGTAATGACATTTAAAGCGAAAATATTTTTCATGTCCCATAAAAATCACCATTTACATTTAATTGGAATTTCGAGAAAGTATTCAACATCCTCCTCTCCGATAAAAGGACAAACAAAATAAAAAAAATAAAAATAAACAAACAAATAAAATAAAAGAATAAAACCAAAACAAAACTTTAAGGTTCACCAACCGAATTCCAACTGAGATGCTAATTATTTAACCTTTCATAAGAAAAGGGAAACGCAGACCCCATAGGCTTTGTCTTATCAGTTAACTGGACCGGAGTTTTATCATTGGCGCCACAAAGGCAAAGCAGCGGAAAATTTACTAAGTGAGTACATGACTTATCAACTCTTGTCTTATTAGCTGTCCAAGCAGTTGTAGAAATCACAGTCAGACCAAATGGACGTCATTAATTGGAACTGATCCAATAAAAAGCGAATTACTGTAATCCCCCTCTTATCAGCGGTAACATGTCTGGAACCGCGGATGGTACCCAACCACAAACACACACACACACATTAACCCGCCTAAATAACAAAAACAAAAACAAACAAAAACAAAAAAAAGGTGTCATCAGTAGCGAACACAATTGTACTCAACGAACAAATTTTGGAGAGCCATTCATTTTCATCTTGTCGCTCTACAGCACGGATTTCCATGAACCTCTTTCGCCACTCGTCCCTATCAAGCGTTGCTCCAGGCAAGAACACCTCTCGACGTCCAGTATCCGACAGAGCTGATCAATCTAAGTATTTTCTGGTCGATCTACCCTGGTGTGTCCATATGTAGGTGCCATAAGGGAAAAAAATCGTGAAGCTTCCAGGATTTATTTATGACTGCACGCAGCATCATACAGTTCCCATATATATTTTCCCAATCATTTCGTTAAAGTCAACGTGTTGCAGCCATAGAATAGTACTGACACGGCTACGACTTGGAATAATTCCTGCTTTACCATATCAGATAATTCAGATTCCCCTTTGATCAATAATCTGTCTATAGCAGCCATGCCCTTTTTATGTATATTGACATTGGTTTCTGTCGATGAAAGATCACTACCTAGATATATGAATTGGACTACTAATTTTAGAGCTTGCCATCCAATGTGAAGATAAGAAAATAATACTATAAAAAATGAAATGAAATAAAATCCCCCGACTTTAACTTTCACAATTTCCTGATCATCAGTTAAGTGTTGGTAACACTTACTTGAAGAACAATGAAACTAATTATATATAATATTTTTAATACTATAAAAATGAATTAGGCAATGGTTGAAACTATAAAAATGGATTGGAAATTATCTTCACTATAAAAATGCATTAGACAATGATTTTTACTATTAAAATGCATTAGACAATGATTTTACTATAAAGTTGATTGAAAAGGATTTTACATAAATAAATAACTTTACATCAAACATTTTGTTTGTCTATAAGGCATAAACTACTTGCAATGATTAATATGGATATTTATATGTGCATTTGTGTACTCATATAGAATTATCTCCGTGTAAATACAAACACACATTAATATAATAACAATAACAACAACAGTAACAACAACAATAACAACAAAAACAATAATAATAATAATAGTAATAATAATAATAATAATAATAATACCACAACAAAATAGTATATGCATAAACCAGAATCTGTTCTTGAGAACGAAACGCACAAAATTCTCTGGAACTTTGAGATAAAAACGGATCACCTTATCCCAGCAAGAAGACCAGACCTAGTGTTGATAAACAAAAAAGAAAGAACTTGTCAACTAGTGGATTTTGCAGTGCCAGCAGATCACAGGGAGAAGTTAAAGGAAAATGAAAAAATAGACAAATATCTGGACCTTGCCAGAGAACTGAAAAAGTTGTGGAATATGAAAGTGAAAGTGATACCAATTGTAGTTGGTGCACTTGGAACAGTCCCAAAAGGATTAGAAAAGGGCTTGGAAAGTTTGGATATCAGAGGAAGGATTGACATCATTCAGAACACTGCACTGCTGCAATCTGCCAGAATACTCAGAAGAGTCCTGGAGACCTGAGGAGACTTGCTGACACTCAGATTCCAGTGAAAGACCATCAGCTAATACTGATGTGAAAACTCAAAAGGAGTAAATAATGAATGAATGAAACTCATGACCATGCACAGTATTACACCCAAGAGTCGACATAGACAGACTATATGAGCCATATCTCTATAAGAGAGGGAGGGCATCGCCAACATTGAAGAGAGTATAGATACGACAATCCGAGATCTTGAATACATTAATATAAATAAGGATCGATTAATTGCAGCAGCAAGGAAAAGCAATGGCACCATATCGACAAGCGGAAAAAAAAACAAAACACGAATGGGAAGAAAAACAACTACATGGGTACTTCAAGCGTCAAACTCGAGAGATATCACATTAGAAGACATAGACAAAAAACCTCAAGAGGAAAAACCGAATCACTTATAATTGCAGCACAAGACAATACCATGAGAACAAACTATATATAGTCAAAAATAGATAAGACGTAGCAGAATATGAAGTGCAGAATGTGTGAAGACAGGGACGAAACGAGTAATCACATAATTAGCGAATGCATAAAACTAGCACAAAGACATTCAAGAATATGCACGATTCGGTCGGAAAGGTAATCCACTGGGAATTGTGCAAGAAGTTCGATTTTCACAATACAACTAAATGGTATATGCACAAACCTGAACCTGTCCTGGGGAATTAGAAATAAAATTCTCTGGTACTTCGAGGTACAGACGGATCACTTAATCTCGGCCAGGAGACCGTGTCTAGTATTGATCAAGAAGAAAAGAACCTGTCATCACCGACAGCAATTCTGCAAAGGAGAATGATCACCCCAATGGGGCCAGCTGAGATGTTTAAGGATGGGACCCTGGGGGCTGAGAAGTCCATGACATTCAACACTCCGCTTTGACCCTTACTTAGGCTAGACGGGCAGTCGATGGGGCCCCTCCGTTCAATCAGCTAGTCACGTTAAGCCCGTATATGATTAACAAAACTCTATTGCCCTTATTGCAAGCCCCAACCCTTTTTACCATAAAGGCCGTGGCTGAGGGTCTTAATGTCCTGGGTATACGTTAAACTGCATCTAATGGTGAAGTTTCCATTCTGGAGGTTTGGTAAGTGTAGAGTACTCTTGTGGCCATTATTCCCAGGTCCACTATGACCTGGAGTGGTAGTACCTTTTAAGGCTCCATCTATGGGTTAAATATAAAAGAATGATTTTTTACAGAAATGTGTTAAAGATTTAAAAAAAAAAATGAATTATTTTGAATAATATGTGAAAGAACAAATTAGAATAATAAAATTTTACTATTCTACTGAAAGGTTTATAAAAAAAAATTCTGTGGCAGAATAATTTCAAGAAATTCAGAATTCAACCCCCTCCCCATATTCACCTGCTAAAGTGATTAAAGGTGATTTAAATAACTTTATATTTGAATAAGCTTGACATTCTTACAGCTCAAGAATATTTTTTTTTCACAGATAAGAGGATTCATCCCAGCACCCTTGAGCAAAATCATACAAAGTGCTTTATTTAAGGTGCAACTTTGTATCCATGAAGGTGAAGGCATTCTACAAGAGATCCTTTCTCGCAAATAGCTAAAAATATATTCCCTCGAACTATATTTTATGACTCAAAAGACTGAATGATTAAATTTTTTAATGTGTGTGTTTTTATGAACCCCGCCCTGTATTAATACTAATAGTAATAATAACAATAATATTACGAAGAATATATGAAGTATCTCGTTAAGATCAATGCATCAATTAATCCTGGTAGGGAAGTCAAAGAGTGTGACTCTCCACTCATCAGCCTAAGTGAGTAGACCCAATACATTGTTATCATAAACTATCACCATATTGATGGCTGACGAAGGGTTAGTCACTGGTCAGTTTTTAATTTCTTTCTGTGGGAAAGCCAACTCCTAACTGTTGGTCTTTCGAACTGCTTTGTTCAATAACCAACAACAGTCTCCTGATATCTTTAACTGCCATTATTCTATCCTGCTCTCTGGAAAATATGGAGTCCAACTTTCGTAAAAGAACGCTGTCCATTCCGTGTGGAATTCTTGAAATCCAAATAATTTTTAAAGAAATAGATAATATTATCAACTGACTTTTGATCGTACTATGTATTTACTCCCACCCACCCACACGAGCAGGATGTGATACAAGGTCAAATTTTACATGGAGTTTAACATGTTTGAATTCAGAGTTTTCCTTCTTCTAGACCTGTTGCCTACCAAGGTTAAAGAGCCGAGTCTGTCCTATTATTTACCAATATCTGGATTGAGACAATATTTTTTGTCTTTCCCAAGGGTATTAGCATTATGTGAAATACAATCAGCCTTGTCCAGGATTGAAATTCCTTTTGCCGTGTCCATTTTCAACGACAATTACCATTACAAAATGGGCACTTCCCGTACTAACACCGAAGACTTCAGTTTATCACGGAAAAAAAACTATATTTTCATTCCAATCGAGAAATCCACTTTCTATTTTAATATATATAAAAATCTGCTAATTTGTTTAGATATAATTTTGAAACGTCTATTCACCCATTCATGTACATACACACATACATATAAGCTACGCCTATGCACACACTCACTAATACAGATATGCATGCAACTACTTACTTATATATTTGTATATGCTACACATATACGTATACATATCTATATCAATACGCTTGCACCTACACGCATATGCATTAATGAAAATAGATATGTGCTCTAGGGACGGAAGAGAATATCATGTGACAAACGCTGAATGGCTGGCATTGAAATTAGCAGAACTGACAAGCGTCTCAAGGCACTGGAAAGCTGGTAACAAAGCCGGAAAGCTTCACGGTCCGAGTTGGGTGGTGACAACGATTCATAGAAATATATAATTTATTAGTTCGTCCACTGACTCATATGATGCATAAAAATCCATAGATTTCGAACACAACTTACAGGAATTTCAGTGATATCATTACTTACCGAACCAGCCTAATACTTCAATAAATTAAATTGACGTGTCTGTTTATACCCTCTCTGGTAAAACGTCATTACTTTCTGAACATGTTAATATTTTAATAAATTTACATTTCTGTTTATATCTTCTCTTGTAAAACGTCAATACTTTCCGAACAGTCTTAATATATAAAGAAACGCCAGGAGAAAGATTAGAAATCAAAACCCGCTCAGGTTTGATCTCCTGTAAGCAGAGACAGTGGATTTCAAGGGCCAGAAGTTGATCAATATAAAGACATCACTAAAACAAAAAAAAAAAAAATAAATAAAAGGAATAAGAATGACAAACACTGATATAAGGTCTCATAGGTGATGCAAAGAAACCGATGCCTTACGTTGTTTTTTAAGAGAAGGGGTCCTGTCTAAAGAGACATTTCCGAAAGAAGTACATGTTATGTGTCCACCAGAAGGGTTGAATTCACATAGGATTGATGTGGATCAAAACTGTGTGGGTGAATTGTCCAGTGAGCCAGCCTATACAGCCTTACTTAATTGTCCTCGAGTTATTCAGACGCCATCAACAGATTGATGTGAAACTGTAACTGAAATCGATAAAAATCGATCTTTCCAATATTCCTGCTGGGAACACCGGGTTATTTTAACCACTTGACGTCAACATCAACAATTGAGGATGCTTGTTCGTAACAAGTGAAACGATTTCATATAAAAAAAGAATCAAAATTTCAATTTTGATATTTTTGTTCACAGAACTTATTTATTTTAACTAACTTATTTGTATTATTGGGATGCATTTTTTGAATTGAGGCTTGATGTGTATAATTTAGATTTTTCGAACCGTTGTCCTAACATTTATTGTGGTATGTAAAAACATAAGGTTTCGGCCGCTGTATTCTTCGGCCTTCCTTAGGTGTTCGCTATCTATCCAAGCGTAGCAATGAGCAACAGTCAAACTATAAAAACGAATTTCGCAGGTTGGGTCATTACGATAAAAATTCCTTGTAAATGACTTTGATATGAAAATGCATTGCTACTGATTTTACTTTAAAATTTAACACTAAACATTTGTGTGTATATATTATATATATAATATATATATATATATATATATATATATCAAAAGCAAACTCGTATCATATGCCTTTTAGGCACCTGTTTTTTAATCTCGATTAAGAAAGGACATGTTTTTCATTTACACCGTCAATATCCGGTTGTTTTAACAGACGAATTTTAGATTTTTAAAAAAATTATAAAACTAACACCTAACCCTAACCCTAACCCCTAAGCCTAATTCCTAACAAACAACCGGACATTGACGGTGTAAATGAAAAAAGATGTCCTTTCTTAAACGAGATAAAAAAAGGGTGCCTAAAGGTAGTATGGTCCGCAAACTCCTTCGAATTATAAATTGAGATTTGTTTCAGATTAGCCAATTAGAGCGCGAAAACCTGTAATGAAATTTTTGTATTAAAATCTTCAGGTCGTAAAATCAGTTTATATGCATCTAACTTGGAAGAATATCATTAGCTACGAGGGAAATGCGACTGACCTTGCTTCTAATTTATACCAATAATCCAAAAGGTGGCAATAGTTCCGTTGCTTGAAGCCAATCGAAACAAATTTATTATGAACTTCTTAGAAATGCTGCTAAATAGAAATTTCTGTTTTGAAATCATCAGTTCACATCTCGACCGCCTTTATGCCAGACACAGTTATGTACATATCTTTAAAGACTCGATGTGACATTTTAGTAAACTAGCCTAGCGTATAGCGGAATTAGGTAGGGCGTCGCACCGTAGTATATTGGTCCTACTCTTGGCGAACAGGTTGGGTGAATATGGGACGTCCCATCGTGGTGTATTGATTTGCAGTCTCTCAAATCAATTACAACTGAATAGCGAATTCAATATTCGCTGGATGCCCCAAACTTGCGACCTTGTGCTAATCTAATCGTGGTGAATAGGTTGGGTAAAAAGGCGTCCCATTTTAGTGTAATGTTTTGCAAGATAGTCTCATAGATCTATTACTACTGAAAAGCGAATTCTATCCTCGCTTAATGTCCCATACCTTTGTGTCACATCCTATTCGTGGCGAACTGTTTGGGTAAATACCTACAATTGACTTTCGCGCGGCGTGTCAGTAAATGAACTTGAAGAGCCAAGTTCAAATTCTGCAGTTTCCGTTACACTTCCCTCTAATGCCCTTAGGAAAGGCAAGAGTATATATATATATATATATATATATATATATATATATTATATATATATATATATGTGTGTGTGTGTGTGTGTGTGTGTGTGTGTGTGAGTATGAAAAGGTGGAATGAAAACATCACACAATGCTGTTAAAGAGAAAACAATTCATAATATAATCATAGCTGATACTGATCAATATTTCGATTTTACAAAAATCATCATCAGAGCTCATTCACTCCGTGGTTGTTGGGTCGGAGAGGAATGTCAAATCAGTTCACAAACAAAAAACCCTAATACTGCAAAAAGAACGAACATTATGTTACATTATTCACCAATGTGGGCATTCGCGCCATATATATATCGGTCATGTCGCTATGTATACCTTTTTGTCGGTAAACTATCCAAATGTAGCGGATTTTTGAGATGTTGGCAACAAGACGAATCAATTTAATCGGAAGGGGATGGGTATTAAAAATGTGACGGTTGGAATTCAAAAGATTTTTAGAAAATGAAAGTGAATTAGTGAATGAGCTCTGATGATGATTTTTGTAAAATCGAAATATTGATCAGTATCAGCTATGATTATATTATAAATTGTTTTCTTTTTAACAGCATTGTGTGATGTTTTCATTCCACCTTTTCATACTGATATTGTCGGATTCATTTCCTTTCTTTTTATATATATATATATATATATATATATATATATATATATATATATATATGTATAATGAACAAATTTCTACAGATATAAATTTATTTCGGAATTTCTTTACTAAATCGAAGACCTCACACCCGATCTTATTGATATGATCTTCCCGTTTCACGGACTTTTTTTTTTCTTCACTTTTTTCAAATTCCTTCTTCCGACTTTGTTAAATTCACCCCTAACGGACATGCACACGCTCACGAATTTGCACGTGGTGGCCGTTTTAGTGGCATCGCAGTTTTCAAGTTTGATTTTTTTTATTGGGAATATGCATGTTCTAGCTCTCTGTTATTCGAATGAGTAAAAATCTAAATGAGGAGGTGAAGAAATGCCGTAATAGATTTATATCTGTACAAAGGCATTCATTGATTCATAATGCTCCATATATGTAAAAATATTCACACAAAATTTGATGTACGTTTCTGTTCTGTTTTGGTTGAATCATATAAAGGAAACACTTGATATCACACACACACACACACACACACACACACACACACATCTTTCAAACTCTCTCTCTCTCTCTCACTCTCTCTCTCTCTCTCTCTCTCTGTATATATATATATATATATATATATATATATATATATATATATATATATAACAACCTTCCTCAGTCAGAATTATAATGATAAACCATTAGGGTGAAACATAGGTAGATAATTTCTGATTCATATATATATATACAGTAGTAAAAATAGTTATGGGCCTACCATTGTACGATCTCTTCAGGACCCTATCTTAAATTTCACTATTCTGAAATTTAAAGTAGGGCCCTGAAAAGGCATAGATCAAAACCTTGGTAGATCCAAACTCTTTTTTGATGAAATATATAAAATGCAAAATAAAATTAGAAGTAAAACAAAACGTTAAAATTTTCTTTTTTTAAATTGGCCTCTCAAGTCTGTAATAATGTAGGGTTAATTTACCTTTTCCCCTCTAAAATTTGTAATCTATTTTTTAGAAAAAGGTGTTAAATCCGCGTAGTCCACTTAAATATAACGTGTCGTGGATTTGACTGGTTGTTACCACCAGCCAGAGGCTCGATTGACAATTTTCCGCTTGTCCAAAATTAATAAAAGCCAAACGTCTATAATCGTCTCATAAGTCAGTAGGTGGATCAAAGTTTGATCAATCTCTGATAGGGTCAGCTTGTAGGAATGTATATCTAAACTATTATTGGTTCAATTTTCTTTGACTTTATCGATACTAAAATTGGAACATTAAAATTAACGAGAATTTAAATTCATAACGTAACAAATATCATTATAAAAAATTATTGAGATTTTCTCAAAAACTATACACTACAATACGAGTCAACTTTCTCCCAATTGAACCAAAAATCTACATTCTTGATGGAAAAGAATGTTTCTAAAATTCATTTAAATAAATGTTGTACACTGGCTTTAATAAAACCTACACACACACACACACACACACACACACATGTATAAATATATATATATAATATGTTTAGGGTTATCATAGTGATCAACACAATGACAATGGATGGAAGACTAAAAGGAGGAGTGAAAGGAGAGAAATAGATTGTTTATCGATAAAACAAAGGTTAACCCTAACCCTAACCCTTTTTTTTTTATCAATAAACAATTTTTTTCTCTCCTTTCATTCCCCCTTTTAGTCTTCCATCCATTGTCATTGTGTTAATCACTATGATAACCCTAAACATATCAGATAAAATGCCTGTACCAAAAATATATATATAATATATATATATATATATATATATATATATATATTATAATTTAATATACCAAGCGTGTTGGTAGATCCTTGCGGAGAGAAAAAACCCAGCAGAAAGTTTGATTGTAAAAATATACTACCAAACATCAACCAGGAAGAAAAAAATTTTTGAAGAAAGAAAGGACCAAGATATTCGTACCAACAAAAAATAATCAATTGGTACAGTATTTGGCCAAAAGAAAAAACAATTTATATGTATATATATGTATATAACATATATATATATATATTCATATAATCATATTCATATAACCGCTAGGAGAAAGCTAATAAGTAAATAGTGCTCGATACCTAAGTAGAGCCAATAATAAAGATAATCTAATGAGCTCTTCAGGGATAAAGTCAGATTTTAGCCCTGAAGAGCTTTATGCGAAACTAATAGTAGGTTCGTCTGACTCATTAGATTATTTTATATATTATATATATATATATGCATACATATATATATATATATATATATATATATATATATATATATATATATATATACACATTCCATTTCTAAAGCTCTAGGGAGTGTGATGTACTTCTTCATTGCCGTTACTCCCAGGTTCACACAGACCCTGAATGATAGTATCTATTAGAGTCCCCTCCGTGAATTAAATAGATTAAAAATGAGTTTTTCAAATGTGTTAAGAAATTTTAACAACAAAGAATGAATAACACAAAAATGTGTTCGGCATAACCCCCCCCCCCCACACACACACACCAGGTTTGACATGTCGTAAAATTCAACCAACCAGCCAAAGCGACCATAACAGCGCGACTGGAGTTTGAACTGGCATCGTAAGGTATTGCAATCCACCAAGGTACTCTCTACGTCACAGAGACTCCTCATATGTGTATGTGTGTGTGTGTGTATGTGTGTGTGTGGGTGTGTGTTAATGAGTTTTCATATAAGCATGTCTCCGTTTTAAAAGCCTTTAATTAACCTGATATAGTCTAGACCTATTATTTTCCTGTTTTCCTTTTGCTTTTTGCGATGAGCTTTGTAACGTCCAGGTTCCTGTATACTTCAAACAGTACCATTAGAAAGAGTTCAATCAAGCCAATTTACTCAGCATTTGCGGCCACCAATTTCCTCTTAATCGAGATATGTTCGATAAGTTTGACGCACTCACGTTTCAATCGGGCCGTTTGCCGGTGGCAAAAATTATACCTTTGCATCGTCTAGACAATGTTCGCGGCCATTTGTGCTTTGTAATTGACAGAGGAAAATTCCACCTTCTCAATCGCCTTTTCTTTCTCACGTCCTATTGACCTTTCAGCTACGAAATGGTATTGTGTAGTTGAAGAAATCTACACCACATAGACCTCTCTCTTACTCACTCATTCTCTCTCACTGGTGCCCCCCTCTCTCTCTTTCTCTCTCTCTCTCTCTCTCTCTCTAATTATATATATATATATATATAAAATGGACTCTCTCGTCGATTTTCGACGCATGAGTGTTTATCTAGTGAACAACCAACACAGTGATTTGTTTATAGTGGTGAAGGCTTGTGTAGGACCATTCCACACTTTTTGGCACAGTCGATAGTAAAGAATTGGTGCATCAAGGAATGCCACGAACCCAATCAACGACTGACCTCAGGAATTTTGAATTCAGAGTTATCCCCTCCTAGACTGGTTACCTACCCAAGGTTAAAGAGCCCTAGGAATTTAGGAATTGATCTCGAACTGACGATCTAACCACTAACCCACGCGCCTCTCTCTCTCTCTCTCTCTCTCTCTCTCTCTCTATATATATATATATATATATATATATATATATATGCATTCTATCTATCAATATTGGTCACATTGTTCTCTCTCTCTCTCTCTCTCTCTCTCTCTCTCTCTCTACTTCTCTTATTTCAGTTTGTTCACATTTACCTATCTATTTCGTTTACATCTATCCATCTATCTATCTATCAATCCCAGCCTGTTTCAATCTATCTATCTATCTATCTATCTCAGTTTGTTCACCTCTATTTTTTATCTCTGCCCTGTGGGTAGGCTTTAGATTACGCTAACTGTATCATCTCCAGAGTGGTAAACAAACTACCTAAAAGGTGGTAGGTACTTGTTGCACTTACACGTTGTGCATTGATTCACTTGACATGTGTAATCTGAAAACTGCACAGATAAACGTGCAATGTAGCTTGATTTGGGAATTTATGCTTAACGAGTTTGAACTGTACCATAACGTCACGAATTCAACCGGAAAATTCGTTGTGCGTAAGATGAAAGTGCAGTTGGACACATTACAGTAGACAGATGCTTCAAGAATTGTTGCATAGTGCCTTCTTCACTGGCACTAAATAATTATAATGTTGCATACCTCTTTCTTTAATTCTATTTCTTGGCCGTCTTTAGTATTCTGATCGTCTTTGGTATTTCTTCTATCATATTGGATATCTTCTAAGGCCTAGCGTCTGGAGTTGACTTGGGGACTTCGGTCTGGTTTTCTGTTAGGGATTTCTCTCTATCAGAAGCCCTGTGTCATTGTTAGTTTTTAGATGATAAACACAAGACTTCGATTTATTTTGATGTAACTTTATTCTCAATCCCCATCCCAGACATCTTTATTTTCAATCCCCATCTAACATAGCGCGCGTGAGTTCCAGTTTAGACAGAGCATAAAATGGCCGACCGCTCTGCCTGACGTCCAACTGCAAACTGGGGACTCTGAAAAAGGTCCCACGTGACTTCACATATTTGCCAGGCTTCTGTAATTTTCCATGGAAGGACCCGGCCATGATATGAAAAGGGTCATCCCCTCAGAATTACAGGGGATTGACAATAATCTTATGCAACCGCATAGATTATGTAACAGAATTTCGCTCAGGTTACAAAAGACTCAAAGATTAGACTAGGCCAGGTGACCGGATAACCGTGGATTCTGATGCCGTACCTCAAGCCATAGAGGAACATTCGACGAGTAGCATCTCAGATTTCAGTGTGGCTTGTCACCTTCATGACTTCTACAAAAACATCCGGAGTTGCCGAATTGTGCGTCATGTTACCAACATATTTCAAAACTTTTGACTCACCCTAGTATTTGCCCACAACTATTTGACATACGATAGGGTGGAATTTTTATTAAAAGTTAAGTGTGTTATGTTTTATTAGGATCTCGCTTATTTTTATTTTACTTCCTGTGTTTTGGATTCGCAAAAAGACTATGTTGTGATTATTATCGGTACTTGCCACCATTTGAATCATCATCATCATCATCATCATCATCATCATGTCGCGCTGTTAGCACGGATATCCATGACAATCTCTCTTCATCCGTCCCTATCGCTCATCATTCTCGGGAGGTCCTTTATGCAGCATCCTGTATCCGCACAGACCTGGTCAATGTACGTCTTAGCTGGTCGGCCCACACTGGCGTGACCATGTGCTGGTTTCCACATGAGGACGTCACTTATGAGCTCGTCCTTGATTCTCCAGCAGTGTCCGGCGTGTCTTGTCCGTCTTACTCGGATGGTTTGGGTGATATGTGGCAGGTGGCCGCACAACTGTTTTCTCGCGGGGAGTTGTTTCCACGTAAAATTATCAGTCATATGGAAATCAAAACCCATTTAAATAAAAAACAAAAATTGCTTACTCTTAGACATTACCCTTCAGAGGTGCCTCAAACATCAGAGATTGAACCTAACGCCGCCATTTTCGCTAAATATGGTAGTACTTACTGAGGGGAATAGTTTTCTTAAACTCCCGTGGCCTTGTGTCTGACTATGGTGCGTGAGGAAACTGAAAATGTAGCCAAACTATCAAGTGCGGCGATCAACAGCCTCGACGATGAACTAATTAGAATTGGGCATTTTCAATTAAGAATATGATAGACTAAAACTTTCTCGCAAAAAGAAATCTCAAAATCGTTTAAAAAATTGTAAAGTTTTTACTTTAATTAAATAGAAAATAAAATAATTTAATCAAGTAAAAAATAAACTAATTCAATTAATTAAAATCAGTTTGATTAAATTTAGGCGAAGTGTGTTTGTTTCTTCTGACCACTTCTACCGGGGTGGGTGGGGAGGTATCGTGGGGAGATGAAGTCGGCCATCTGTTACTTTACTCTCCGTTTGTTTTATTGATAGTTATGTACTATGGGGTAGAATTGCTAGCTTTATTATTCCCTTGTTTTGAATTCCAAGATTTTACTTCTCCTATAACGGGTTGACATATGAAGACTCTAGAAGCCCAATCTGCATTACAATTCATTGATAGTGTTACATAATTATTAATATTTATGGCAATAGTGTAGAAATCATAATGGCGATTAGTGCAGCTGATGGCCTTGAGAGTGAGTGACGGCGCTTGACCTCACTCTCACCTTGCCTTCCGGGGATAAATCGTGAGAACCGGAAGGCGTAGAAGACCCCGTCTTCCGGTTTAAGGATAGTAAGTTGCAGTCAGTTAGAAGTTAGAAGCCGAGCTCGTAAGATGTAAGGATCGGCGCAGACGTCTGGTTTGGGATTAACAATAAAATAAGATCAAAAGTAAATCGAAGTCTTGTGTTTATTATCTAAAGACTAACAATGACACATGGCTTCTGATAAAGAGAAATCCCCAACAGAAACCAGACCCGAAGTCCCCAAGAAAGTCAAGACCTTAGAAGATTCCAGACGCAAGATGATAGAAGAACCAAAGCCGGCCAGAAGAATAGATGTCCAAGATATAGAAGCAAGTAAGAAGTAAAGAAGTAAGAAAGGGTATACAACAATAGCAGCTGAGAGAAGAGAAGAATTCATTCATCTTCAAAAAGAAAGTCTTGACCAGGATTGAAACTGGTTTCGTTGATCCCATTTCATACAATGATATTCATCAGCCAAAATCTAAACTTTGATTTTGTTGTAAACATACATGTAAATATGTTTGGAGGCAGACTTATCGCAACGGTTATTGACATAGGAAATCCATGTGCGCTTAAGAAAGACATGAATCCATATGTTACTATCCTATCTATGGATAAACAGTAATGCAGACTGGACTCTTTAGCATTGGTTAGGCAGTCTGCTAAGGAAAATGAAAACTATGAATTCTGTATGTGACCAATAAATTGTAGGGGGGGGGGTTGAATGTATTCATTGTGTCACTTGTGGAGAGGATAACCTCCATCAAAAACAAAGAAAGGTGTATCCTGGGTATTCGGAGTTATGGGGAGTGTAGTGTACCCCTTCATTGACATTACTCCCAGGTCGACTCTGATCCGGATCATCTACAAAGCATACACCAGTGAAAAAAAATGTTTTCTAACTTTTGTATCGCGCTTTACCAATTCATTCTATTTGCAAAAATATTTTTTTACAAACTATTCGTTACAAATCTCGGAGACGCGTTCTGTAATAGTTATCGTCGAAGAAAGTGACTCGGTAATACGATTTCAAATTCTGTACGAGACTGGGTGTTTTCAAATTCCCTTGGAAAATATATGTATCTGAGTATTCATCATTCAGCTATAGCTAAATACTAGGGCAGATTGGTTTCTTTAATCTTGGCGAGGCATTTAGTTTTGAAGAGGGAAACTCTGAATTTCAAACCAGTTAGATTCTTGCTTAAGAAATGACCATTATACTGATGGGTACCGTTTTTTTTAGACGGTTATTGTAGAAACAGATTTTGAACTCAGGGTTGTTGAAATTCAAATCTGAGCCGTTAGGTGATTGATGTCACATAACCTCGAGCTGACCCGACCCCTTCCTGTTATGTGGTTAAGAAGATTCAGTTATCTTAGAGACAGTCAAGCCGTTGGAGGTCCTAATGTAAGCACGGACCGGCTTCGCTTCGCACGCTGTTGAACAAGTTCTGATTCTGAAGTTAATAAAAATGTGACCGCAACAAAATATATGCCTTGCGTTGTCTCTAAGAACTAATGACAACCTTGGCATAATCCGACCAGCATCTTGAAGAAGCAGACTTATAGCAGAACTAGACCAGTCAACAAAAGACCAGTTAGAAGAAATAGAAGAAACAGAAAGAGCCACAAAGACAGTTACAGACTACAGAAACAGAAGAGAATAAAAACTAACAGCCAGCTACTCCAAAAAGTAAGTAAAGATTTAAATAAGAGGGCACAACCACTTATACCTCTTATAAAAAGAAAATAGATTCAGACACTGATGCCTCAGAATATATACCCAGTAGACTCAAAGGGGTATATAACACATATATGGCATTTGGACCATGCGGAGGGGTTGGTAAATGCCTGCAAATCATATATACAAAATATTGATTTTCCATTAAATAACCCACAAGAGTTGAGATGCCATTGAACAAAATAGCCAAAGCAAACCAATGAATTAATTGATTGGTTGGTAAATTCATAGAAATCATAAATACAAAAAACATTGATTTGACATTAAATAACCCACAAGGGTTGATATGCCATTAAACAAAATAGCCAAATCATACCAATAAATTGAGTTCGGCATTATTTCTGTTGTGTTTTTCTTCTTATTAAATTTTTTGAAATTTATTTTGCTGCTTTTTTATCGCAACTTATCTAATAATTGTGCATCGGAATGTAAAGAAAAAGATGAATGTAAACCAACGGCCATTTCACTTGGGCGTTTGTTTGTCTCACAATTCCAGTTGAACATTTATAAGAATTAGACATTTAGTAGAGTATGAATAAGTGATGTTGGTGTCCGCTGCTATTGCTAAATTCAATAACCTTTTGATATAATGATTGTAGATTCACATGGGGGTTCGCTAAATCCGGTTCATTTGTTTCCAATCAGCCGGTACAATTGAAAGTCGCTTTAAATTAAACACCCAAGAGCAATCTATTCTTTTCATCTTTCTATGAAATGATGTCTAGACTTATGAATGTATCTTAGTGTGCATCGATATATATATATATATATATATATATATATATATATAATATATATGTGTTGTGTGTTGTGTGTGTCTGTGTGTGTCTGTTGCGGGCGCAGTATAGCTAATAAGTATTTGAACAAAGACTCGTTTGCTTCTAATTGCTTTGATTTAATACTAATTACAAATATGTTTTTATTGCCAAACACGACCAGAACAGAGGGAAACATCGCATCGTTGTGTTTAACATTCTAGACTGCGACATCGTAAAAACGAGTTCGAAATCCAGTCATGCTCTTATGATCAGTTTCGAACTAATACCATTGGGAAAGGTAAGAACCCCTCATACTGCTAGCTATGGGTTAAATTGTACTAAACACTGTTCTTATACAATGATGATTTTGGCATTTACTCAAATCCCCGAACAGGTGGCATATGACAAAGTCAATTTTTTAAACGGAGTCTAACAAGTTGTAATTTAGATTTCTTTTTTCTCAAGACCAGTTGCCATACCAAAGTTAAAGAGCCCTGTCGTTCTCTATTATTTACCCAAAGCTGGAGGAGAATAATTGCATCCAAACCTTTTCTAAATAGCATAAGCTATATGTAAAAGATAAACAGCGCGTCATTCCGGATTTGAACAGCTTTGACACTAAAATACCCCCACAAAGGATGGTATGCCATAAAAAAAAAACAAAAAACAAAAAACAAAAAAAAAAAAAACAAAAAAAAAAAACAAAAACAAAAAAAAACAAATACAATTATCAGATAATTATGGTCAGGTCCAAAAGAGATGAGTTAAGAAAGGATTTGCAAGATTTTATAGATAAAAGTTTTCAGACAATTCCCTCGTAAACTTTTGTTCCAAAAATGTTTCATTTGTACATACACAACGAAAACTAAATAAATTAAAAAATACCAGGCACTCTTGATATAAGCAAAAACGCCCTCTCCTTAATGTTCAGACTCGGGAATATTACGAAAACTCTAACCAAACGTCCAGGTGTATAAAATATATATATATAATTATTATAATATATATATACTGTATAATTAAAATACACTATATATTAAAGACTTCCATAACCAATATATAATAATGACACGTGATCACAAATACTTAATCTAAGGGTGGTCATCATCCAGCACCATCCGCCTAGGGAGTTCATGGTTCACAAGTCAACCAGTATATTAAAGGCGTTAACTCTTGTAGATGACCTACCCACCCAACAGAACCTCATATTCCTTATTGAAACACTGACAAAAGCTTTCGCACTATAAACTCTAGTCTTTAGACATTAAAATAGGCTTATTTAGCAAATTCTGAAATTTACATTTTTTCTTTAAACACGCCTCTACATACTATATATTTACTAACTATATATGTATAAATAGCTATCACTATGACCTTAATCATAATTAGAGAACGAGATAATACTCTATGAAAAAACTATATACAAACACAGGATGTTATGATTAGGAAACAATTGGTAATTGTCAATACTTAAGCATTTCGATATATTGTACCATCTTCAGACACTGTTGTAGTATCACTGTCTAATGCATTGAGGGACAAAATGAAAGCGTGATAATGAACTCCATCACATCAATCACCCTATACCACTTACACATTCTTTTCATTCTAGAGGCGAGATATAGTTCGATTGATACCTTTTCCAAGGTGTTTTGTTGCTATGTGAAATAGTAACACTTCGTCTAGGATTTGAAACTCAGTCCACCCGTGTCTATTCCTACGATGGCAACCCTTACCACATCGCAATCTTCTTTTGGTTACCCTATAAGTTATTTTCAAGGAGTTTCATAAGACATTTGTGTGGAATTTATTTTTGTAAAAAGTGTGTTCAAAGAACACAAACGCTATATTAGTTGACCGTTCTAAAATCTCAGGAGTTAATTGCTGGAATTGGACCTATCAAAATCACAATATGTATTTAATTTACTATTTTTAAAGGTGTTGATTAAATCTGTCCTAAAAATTACTCGCTGGAAGGAAAGCTTAATGGAATGCACCAACAGGATCAACTTTTCTACTTTGAGAACAGATCAACAGCCAATGATCGTATCTCATACAACTTCTACTCATCAAGACAGGATCAACTCTGATACCAACTTCTACTTTTCAGCGACAGATCACACAGGACAAGGCATTAAACTGATACTACCTCTTTTTCTACTTTCAAAAACATTCAAACTTTATAGCCACATAGAAAATCTCCACTGCAAAATCCGCATTCAACTATTGCACCTAAAATTGACCAACTCAAATCAGAACAACATTGCTATAACACGTATTGCTTGTTACGATTGACAATGAGTATCTAGCACGTTTCTTTTTAAAATCTATTTTATTCTTGATGTACTTACAGTAAATACTTTAAACAAAGTGCTTATGCTTGGCAATTGTCAAATGTTTGTTTATTCAAACCACCTTGTGGCTAACCTATTAGACATTTTCACAGGAATGTGTATTTATGGACATTGCCATATCGAGGCATCATTGGTCTGTTGTAGCTGAATCTATTACCAAAAATTTGTTGGCATGCGTGAAGAATCGTTTGTTGATCATGGGAGTAGGAATACTAACTTAATAAATTAAGTTTAGTTTTCATTTGCAAAACACGACCCAGAATATATATAGTTCGTGCTTCCTTTAGAGGCAGTAATGCTGTTTGTTGTTTTCTAATAATTATAATTTCAAAGATGGGAAAATAACCATTCCTTTCTAAGCAAAACAATACTGAGTAAAAGAATAAATGACAGACACTAAAACTAAACCCGTTACAAAAGGATCGATGGGAATAATGCGGGAATTTTAATTTATATAAAGCATAGAAGCCCATTGTTACACATATCTTCGGAACACGGCCTTAAATTGCCAATATAGTGCCCGAATCATTTCCATTATATACACACTCGGCTTAGCAACGTAACTAGCCCCGTACGGGCCCTTATCGTAGTAGGAATGGAAATCAGCGACCCACTAGTTCATTATGCTGGAGCGAATGCGGATTGCTGTTTAACTTCGTGCTATCCCCTTTGAAAAAGTGAATGCATCTATTGATTCTACCCCAGTTAAGTTAAACTTAGGGACAGGAATTAAACCATATTTATCTCTTATTTATCTGTTAGTTGTTATGGACTTCTTTGAGAAGACGGTAAAAAATGAGTGATTCCTTTCTTACCATATTCTA
>CM042147.1:39777495-39797861 GCA_023376005.1 Doryteuthis pealeii | reverse complement strand
AGCTTAAAGCTAATCTACTAAGTATTTTGTTATTTCTTACTGCATATGATTTGCTCCTGTGACTCTAACATTAAGAGCACACATTGACTCTCAAACTGCGATTGGGTTGTTTGTTAAAATAAAACATCTTGTGTGTAAAGGAAGATTTTTGTCTAGACTTTTTGGGATTAATATATATATATATATATATATATATATATTTATATATATATATATATATATATTATAGCAACGTTGCATATAGTAATCGATAGCAAATTTTGGATCATCTAACTTTCCGATATTGCTAAATGATATTGATTTATGTCTGAGAAGCAGCCAATAAGAACAGAAAGAATAAAAAAGACACTCATCCAATTTAACTGGCTGACACTTTTTTTTTCCGAATGCCACAAGTAAATGGAATATCTATCTGATGTAAAGTTCTATGTTTATAACATTTTCTTTTCTTTTCTCGGATGCACACCGGGGAAAAGATCATATACAGATGAAGAAACTCCTTTATAACAAGGACTAATATACACATGGTCAATCAGAACGTTTGCATCGGAAAATCGACTTCATTAAAAAAACCAATAAGATCTTTTATATCTTTGTGAAAAAAGTGTTTTTTTGTTTTGCTTTCATTATGAATGTTTTAAAAGTTGTTTGGAGTATAGGTCGCACGTCTTCGATTGTTGTCATAGTTCCATTTACTAAAGTTAGCTTTAGTTTGGCACAAGACCAGATATATGAGACACGGGCGGTGAAGAATCGAAATCACTGTCATTGAGTCAAGTAATCTCCTTTTCTAACTATTAACCATAGCTGGTCGAACCTTTTTTTATTTCCAATATTTATTTTAATTGGCAACTCAATTATATTGGTCCATTTTCTGCTACAGCGACGTACAGCATTTATCGGAGACAATCTCATTGGTAGACTCGACTTACTACTCCATGCTGGTTGCAATCTAAACTATGTGAGTCTTTGGTTTCTGATTAGTTCGCATTCAATTTATAAAGTACCTTTACTTTGATCTTCTTGACGCCATTTTTGTCAAATTTTCCGCGCTGGTAGCGTTAATAGCTTATTTTTTACTTTTAATAAAGCATATATCTATTATCCTTAATTACTATAGTATATTTTTTTAATTTTTTAATTTGACTTGCTTCTTCGAAGATTTATCCTTATTATCATGTTCGGATTCGTTCTGGTCCCACGATCATTTAATGAATATCGTGCCTGGACTGGCAACTCCGTATAGTGAGTTCGAACTCCTGTTTGCTATTATTTCAACATTCGAGACTTGACCCTTAAGAAAAAGATTAGAAACGCCTGACGCCCACCCGCCTATGGGTTTAAAGATAGTAGCCATTATTATTATCTATGTCAATCTTGGCCTTAAATAACCCAGATTTTGTCGATATGGCCATTAAAAAAGAAACAAACAAAGTCAGTATTGTAGAAATAACGGCACATTTGAGGAGAAAGAAAGAAAGAAAATCAAAAGAAAAACAAGAAAAGTTGATCGATAGAAAGAATCCTTTTCTTTTTATTATCCAAATAAAACTTCTTTTTCTCCTGAGTAGTTGTTTCATTTTTTTTACTGGAGAGTCAACCGCATGTTTGTCAAAGTTCACTGATCAGACGCTAGATCTTAAAATTTTTGGCCAACTCGTTTCCGGTACAGAGAGCTTTATGTTTCACGTCTGCACTTCTCTTTTCCGCTTGGGAGGAAATGGGAAATCGACGAGTTCAAATCCTACAGCGGGAAGGATCTTAGATTCCTGTTTTTGAAAGAAAAGCAGACTAAACATAGATAAGATAGACACGCACGTATAAAATATGACGACGCTCATTAGAAGTAATGATACAATAATAGTTATACTGAACGTCAATCGATAGTTATCTTCTCCTTGATTAGCCATAAAAAAATACAGGAAAAAATCTCTAATGTTAATAATGCATAAACTACAAGAGAACTGAATATCGGAAAAATAAAAATTTGAAATAGTTTTAATGTCTATTGTATATTACGGAGCTCTTGCTTTCAGAATTGTGGTTCTAAAGGAGTAGACGTTTAAACTAACTTTGTTAGTGGGGCTTTGAAGTTCAAGATAAAAGCAAAGGGGTGTCTCGGCATGATATTAAACTTCATCTGGTGGTGACGTTTTAGTTCTTGGGGCTCCGAAGGCAAGTGTGAGTAACGCGCTCATATTGCCATGTTCTTTTTAATGCTTCTTGGAGTGGTGATTCCTTTGTTATGGGGTTGCAAATAGATGTGTTTAAAATCTGTTTTGTATTTATCCGATAGGATCCCCGTTGTAACAAAAAAAAGCATCCTACATCTCGCTGTTGAGAGTTTTACGAGCGCAGCATGCAGAGCTCTTTATTCAACGGCTAGGCATATAGTGCACTTAAGCTAACCGGGTGGAGACTATGCGGGCAAATATACTATGTGCTGAAACATTGCTCTATAAACAGTGTTAGTATTTCTGTGTAATCGCTGTAGTTGTTGAGTTTTAGTTTTTTAGTGACAATGGAATTAGACCCCGATTTGTGTTTAATTGTTGGAATTTGGCTACGATCAATAAAAAATTTTTATCCAGATCAATTATTACGTATTTTGTCAACAGAAGTTCGGCTGTTGAAGTCGCAGCTGGATGGACAATATTTTGTTAGCCAGATTCGATATCTATCAGTTTGAAATTTCACCAGGTGTTACTTAAGTGTTCGTGCTTAGACTCTGTTAATAGATTATGTTAATGTCAGCTGGGTGAGTAGTCTTCATAAATCTATAGAAATTAGATCTTCAGCAGGGATTCTAGGTGTGTGAATAGACGATCCATTAATCGAAAATGAGTAGGAGATTTTAGAAGTTTGATAGGATAAACCACAGACAAACCTATCAGGAAAGAGACAAGAGCGTGAGCGGCTAACAAAAAGAAATAGGCGAACATTAACGCCAAGTACAGCGAGGCGCTGAGTAATACTGATTTACCTTGAGGCAATTAGGTGCTTCTGGGTGGAAGAAAGAAGAAGATTGTTAGAAGAGAAGAGGATGAGAAGTGTGCGGAGTAATGGTTTAAGGGTATGAACCTTTGATTATATAAGTGAGAATATGAAGGAGGTGGTGGTTCTTATGTAGATTGATAAGAGAAGGTGAGTTTTCATCCTCGACCAGTTGGTAATTGGACTGGAAGCAGAGGTCAATCTCGAATGGGAGTAAGTAATGCCGTTGTCAATTGAATAGAATTAATGAAGAATTCTAGTATGGCAGGTTTCTCGGGGATTCCATAATTGCATTTCACCCTCTGTAAACAGCTTTCTTTAGATTTTAAACGCGATGAAATGGAAAATCGTGGAAAATTTAGGGATACGTTTCCTTACGCCAATTGAATTGACCTGATTCATATAATCTGTAATGGCATAAGATAGAGAATCACAAGAGTGTGTAACTGATGAAATATAGAATTTTAATTTGTGTTTATGGTGTTTAAATTAAAAATTAAAAATAAAAGATTTGTAGACAATCAGCTAACCAATGTCAGGCTGTATAAGTAAGTACAGGTAATTTTTAAAGCCTGCCAACAGCTGGGTGTGAATTCAGAGATTTAATTTCTCCTTAAGACCTTCGGTTGTCTTTAAAAGATATATTGTATATTATAATGCACTCAGGATATTATTAGAGAAAAATGTAGATTTAAGACTATATGTTTAGGTGTTTTTTATTTATATATTTTGAAAAACATTTAATATTATAATTTATGTAATATATGTGAATATTTAATTTATTATATTATTATTATATATATTTATATAATATATACCATGGAGAGAATTGTGTTATTGAAGTCGTAACACTTTAATTTTAAAAAGAGATTAATTAATTTAATAAGTAATTAATAATAGGGGCGGGCATAAACCTATTAATTTATATGGATAAGGCTAGACAAATCCGAGAGCAAAATCAATCAGCACACTTAGTATGTTACATTCTTACGGCCTATTAGGCCTGCATTCAAGCAGAAGACATATTGACAGGGACCGCTGATGCGTGATCGCCAGAGAGCAATTGTGGCCATGCCTTGGTCTGGAATAGTCGTGTGTAGTAATAGGAAGCCAAGTGGCCATTTAGACATCTTTTTTGTGTTGTGTTAGGTTTTTTCAGATAAAACTTGAGTGTTGCAGCATTCTTCTGTGGTTCGCACTAGCTTTTCTCTTGAGAGTTTGTTTAAAAGAAATTTGAGTGATTAGCATGCATATAGACCGAAGATATTAAATTCTGTATTTGAGGATAGTGAGGGAGGGTTTCTGTGATTGGCATATACCGAATCACATGATGCAGGTGCACACAGAGAGTTGGTGCAAAAATATCAAAGAATGCGAATACATTATCTGCAGCTACACAGAATTCAGACAGTAAATTCCTCTCTAAGAAATCAATTAGTAGAAGTCTATTCGCATCACAAAGAAGAAAGCTAAGGTCTTCAAGATAGAAGAAAAGGATTAGTAAAATTTTAGTAGGGAATGTTTATATAGTAGATATATATAGTAATTTTGTTACGATAATTTGAGACTTTGAATTAGTTTTAATTCAGTGAATTATTTGCATGTTGGTTGCATGTGTGTGTGTATCAGTCTTAAAATGCCTAGTAGGAACTAAGGATATAGAGACTTACAATGAATTTTGAGGTGTTTATGTAGAATAGAAGGTTTTAAAGAAATTAAAACACAATTGTTTATTACCACTTTTATGAGGAAACAGATATTTATTCTCTTGAAGATGTGCTGTTTTAAATAAGGATATTATGTATTTATAGTTAGAATTAAGGAATTATCGCACATTGAAAAAATTGTATGTGTAAGCTGATGTTTAGAAATGAATAATAGGAATAAGAACTACATTTAACACCGCTTTGATATTATGAAAAAGTTGAAAAAAAAAGAATAGTAAGTGTAATTACAAAGATTGAGATATTCACCTTATCATCGAGCAAGAGAGACAGATTTCGACCTAGTTAGGCAACTTTTGCTGGTGGATTCTTAGTGAGATTAATAGATATAGGGTTGGTTTTGTTAAGGATTTGGGTTGGGGATTAGGGGTGTGGGTTGAATTTTTTATAATTTTTTTGGTTAAATGCTAACGTCTGTTACAACAGCAACCGGATGTGCAGAACGTTGTTATGTAAAATGAAAGGATTGTTACGTGTAATGAATCTAGCAAAGCAATAAGGGGTGCTAATAACGGATAGATATATATATAGATAAGATAAATCTTGTATGTGTTCTTGTGGTAAAAGTTCTTATATATATATATATATTGCTTTGTTTTCCAAAAGATTGATCTAAATATATATTTCCAAACCTTACCAAAGCAGTGATGTGACAAGGTTATCAATTTTTAAAGGGGGTTAAATTTTCAGGTGTCGCGACATTCAGAGTTTTTCCTTTCCTGTGAGGTTGCTAAACCCAATTGGTTAAAGAGATGCCATTATGACTATTATAGATATAGTGGAGGAGAGTAGGTTCCATGCGGTGTGTCCAAGCGGTATTAGCACTAAGTGAAATGGCAATTAACAGAACATGTAAGGATTGTGAAACTCGGGGCGACGAGTTCCAAGATTGATAAGTAAGAAATTAAGTAGGAGAATCACTACCCATTTAACCATGGTCTTCTCAAAGAGAGATAATAACAACTAAACACGATAAATAAAGATAATAAGTGATTAAATACTAGTGCTAAGTTTACTTAACTGGGGTAGAGATCAATAGATATATACTTTCAAGGGAAAGATTAGCAACGAAAGTTAATCAGAAATACAGCATACTCGCATATAGACTGGGTGCATGATTCCATTTATATAGATAACCGTTAGACAACCATATTTACAGATAGAGTAGATTATATAGCAACAATAAATAGAGAATACATTTCAATTGGCCCAGTGTTCGAAAGATATAGTTGGTAATGGGCTTTCTAGGCTTTAAAATAATTAAATTCCGCCCTTATTCCCATCCTTTTAACGGTTAGTTATGTCTGTCATTTATTCTTTTCTCGTATGTTCTAGAAAGAATGGTTATTTTCGCACACATCTTAGAATTGGATATATATAGACAACAAACACATTACTTGCCTCATAAAGAGCACGACTATAATATTCTGGTCGTGTTTGCAATTAAACTTAATTTATATTAGTATCGCTTACCCATATCAACAAACTTCTTTGCCGCATCAACGAATTTTTTTATAGATTCAGCTACAACAGACAAGATGCTGATCATGGCAATGTCAATAAACACTGCCTTGAAAATGTCTGAAATAGGTTGAGCCCCAAAGTGGTTTGAAATAAAAAACATTCTGGACAATTCAGCATACGCTTTGTTCTAAAAGATACTTTACTTGTGAAAGTACACAAGAAAAAATAGATTTTAAAAGAAATCGTGCTAGAATTACTCATTGGTCATCGTAACAAGTAATACGTTGTTATATGCAATGTGTTCTGAGTTTGAGTGGCTCATACTTTAGATCAATAGTTGAATGCGATTTGCAGTGGAGATTCTATGATAGCATGAAGTTTGATCTGTTTTATTGTTTATAGAAAGGGTAGTCATAGTTTTCATACCATTGTTGATTGATCTGTCCCCTGAGATAGATATATAGATATAAAGTTGAATCCATGTCTTGAAGTAGAATGATTGGTATGGAGATACGCTCATTGGCTGTTGATAAAACTTCTTTCTCATAAGTAAGAGATTGTGATTACCTGTTGTCATCTCGATTTCTTCCTTCACGAGTAATTGCATTAGGAACAACATTTATAACACTTTAAAGATTAAATACATGATTTTGTGATTTTGAATACGGATCATTGCAGTGCACTCTGTTTTAGAACGGTCAACTAAATATACAGGTTCGTGTTTTGAACATAACACCGTTTTTTGACAAAACATCAATCACCAACACGAAGTAGTGCTTATGAATCCATTGAAATACTTATGAGGGTAACCGAAAGAAGATGGCGGATGTGTAACGGAGATTTTGACAGGTAGGAATACACACAATTAGTAGCAGGATACAGAGTTCAATGGTACCTACTGACGAAGCTGCTGTGAGGGTATTGTGGACATAGGGACAAATTACATTGGGAAAGTATGAAATAACGAACTATGTGTGTCTAGAAAACATGAAAGAGTGTTAGGTTATAGTTGATTGTGTGATAATGCACGGGTGTCAGAACTTTCATGTATGTACGCACATATCACCGTACATTACTCAACAGTGTCCTCGAAGCATGGTACGAATATACCGATGCTTAATAGACACGGTAGCAACGTAAGTGTCCTCTAATCATAAAAATTACCTGTGTTTTTATGAAACATTTATTAAAATATTCTCTTCTCATTATATTCAAATAAAATATATTAAATAGATAAACTTATCATGATAGTCTTATTCATTATTTAGTTTATTAGTAATATAGACCGCTGTATCTAAAAAAAAAATTGTAAAGTTTCAACGAATTCATTCTAAATATAACCATATTTATTATATTACTCAGTAAACCATATTTTATAGGTGCAGAAAAGCATGTTCTAAAGATACTGTCTGGGTCGGACTCACGAACAGAGTTAAACAGACCCTTTAAGTAGCTAATTATTCTGAACATAACAACCCAGCATGTGGGAGTAATACCAGCTTTATATTTCAATATAATAGTAGTATATAGGGTACTATGTATATATATATATGGTAGACTATATATTATAATCATAATATATATACATAAACTCAATAATTTACACCGTGGACGTTATGGTTAGATTTTCGGAATATTCCCGCGACGTCTGACCATATTAAGAGAGAGGGGCGTTTAGTTGCATCTTATCTAATTCGAAAGTAGTGTGCCTCTGGTAGTTAGATTGTAATTTATTATAGTTTTCGTATGTATGTACTAAGAAACATCTTTTGGAAGCAAAGTTAAACGAGGGAATTGTTGAACTATTTATCATAAAAATCTATGCATTCCGCTTTCTTACATCATCTCTTTTGGGACTGACCATAATTTATCTGATATTGTATTTGTTTTGTTTTTTATGTTTTTGTGTTTTTTTTTTTTGGTTTTTTTTTTTTTGTTTTTTGTTTTTTGTTTTTTTATGGCATACATCCTTTGTGGGGTATTTAGTGTCAAGCTGTTCAAATCCAGGAATGACGGCTGTTTACTTATTTACATATAGCTTATGCTATTTAGAAAAGGTTTGGATGGCATTATTCTCCCTCCAGCTTTGGTAATAATAGAAAGAGGCGCTCTTTAACTTTGGTATTGGCAAACTGGTCTTCGAGAAAAGAAATCTAAATTACAACTTGTTAGGCCCTGCGAGTTTTAAAAAATTGACTTTGTCATAACTGCACCTGCTTCGAGGGAGTTGAGTATACTGCCAAATCATGCATTGTATGAGATGATACGACACGTGTTAGTAACCCAATTTTAAACCATAGCTAGCAGTATGAGGAGGTTTCTTAACCTTTCCCAATGTATTTGTACAAGCTGTATGAAACTGATGCATAAGAGCATGACTGGATTTCGACCTGCGTTTTATGTAAGAATTGTCCGCAAGTCTTGAGAAATGGTCGTGTAAACACAACTGATGCGAGATAGTTTTCCGCTACTGTTCTGGTCGTGTTTGGCATAATAAGGACAACATAATTTAGTCAATTAGTATGTAAAATCAAAAGCAATTAGAACGCAAACGAGTCTTTTGTGTCAAAATACTTATGCTTATAACACTAGCGGAAGGTCCCGCACCCGCGCCAACACACGACACACACACTCACCATATATAATATATATAGTAATAATATAGTATCTATGGATAGCGTATGATATGATAAGTAATGAATGCACGCAACTAAGATATATTCATAAGCTCTTATGCAATCATTTCAATAGAGATGGAAAAGAATGAGTTGACTTCTTGGTGTTTAATGTTTAAGCGACTTTTATCATTGTAAGGCTGATTGGGCAACAAATGAAACGCGCGGATGGTAGCGAACCCCCATGTTTGGAAAAAGAAACTGCCTTACGAGACTCGAGATTCTGGTATGTATTGGTGATAGATAGTTCAAAATAGCTATTCGGAATTTAGGAATAGCAGCAGGCATGCACCTAACATAACTTATATTCATTACTGCGGTACTAAATGATCGTAATTCTTATAAATGTTCAGCTAAGGTGACTGGATTTGGTGGAGACAAAAAACAAACGCCGCAGAGTGAATGGCTGAGTTGTGTTTACATTCATCTTCTTTCTGTTACATTCGCGATGCACAATTATTAAGATAAGGTTGCGATAAAAAAGCAGCAAACAATAAATTCAAAAAGCATTTAATAAGGAAAGAAAACGAGCAAACAGATAAATGCCGAAACTCACATTTATTGGTATGATTTGGCTATTTGTTTATGGCATACTCAACCCTTGTGGGTTAATTTAAGTGTCAAATCCAAATGTTTTTTGTCATTTATGAATTTTCTATGAATTTACCAACGAACTACAAATAATTCAATTGGGTTTGCATTTGCTATTTATGTTGCAATGGCATCTTCAACTCTTGTGGGTGTATTTATAAGCTGGAAATCAATATTTATTGTACATATATGATTTTAGCAGGGCCTTGTCACCCACCCTCCGCATGGTCAAGAATGTCATATATATGTCTATACACCCTTTGAAGTCTAACTGGGTAATTATATTCTTGAGGCATACAGTTGTCTTGAAATCTAATTTTCTTTTTATATAGAGATAATATGGAATTGTTGCGCCTTTATTTAAATATTACTTATTTCTGGAGGTAGCTGGCCTGTTTGTTTTTTTATTATCTCTCTGTTTCTGTAGCTTGTACTGTCTTTCAGAATAGGTCTTCTGTTATATCTTCTAATTCTTCTTAACTGAGTCTTTTGTTGACTGTCTGGAGATTCTGCTATAGTCTGGCTTCTTCAAGATGCTGGTCGGATTATGCGCAGGTGTCATTAGGTTCTTAGAGACACAACGCAAAGCACGTTATTTTTGTTGCGGTACACATTGTTTATTAACTTCAAAATAAGAACTTGTTCAAACCGCGTGCGCGAAGCGCAGCAGCCGGTCCGTCTTTCATTAGGACTGTGGGGTTCGCCGCAACGGCTTTTTGAACATGTCTTAAGCATAAACTGAATTTCTTAACCATATAGACAGGAAGGTGGTCGGGTCAGCTCGAGGTTATGTGACATCATCGACCTGAACGGCTCAGATTTGAATTTCACACCGTGAGTTCAAAATCTGTTTTAAATAACGCGTACTAAAAACGACGGTAACCGCATACAAAGTATAATGGTCAATCTGTCTTAAGCAAAATCTAACATGTTTGAATTCAGAGTTTCTCGCTTCTTCAAAAGCTACAGATTTTGCACTGACCAAGATTAACAGAAAGCCTAATCTGCCCCTAAGTATTTAGCTATAGCTGAATGGATGAGTATCTCAGCATTACGCATATAATTTTTCCACGAAGGGTATATTTGGAAAATATCTAGCCCACGTCTCGTGACAGATATTTGAAATCCGTATTTAACCCGAGAGTTCACTTTCTATATCGACGATAGATAGTTACAGAACGCGATCTCCGAAGATTTGGTGAACGAAATAGGTTTGTAAAAAAACTATTTGTTGCAAATAGAATGAAATCTGGTAATAGAGCAGCGATACAATTCGAAAAGGTTGAGAAATTTTTTTCACTGGTGTATGCTTGTAAAGATGATCCGGATCAAGAGTCGATCCTGAGAGTAATGTCAATGAAGGGGTAAACTACACTCCCGAAATAAAGCTCCGATATACTGCGCAGGATGAAATAGCACCTTCTTGGTGTTTATCTTTATGATGTGAGGATTCATCACTCCGTCGCAACAAAGTGAGACAACAATGAATACAATTAAACCCCTTTCCCTAACAATTGTATTGGTCACATCCTGCTGTATTTTGTACAAGAATTTGCATGAGTTTTTACGATTTCCTTAGCAGATGCCTAACAATGGCTAAAGAAGTGCAGTCTGCATTACACTGTGTTATCCATAGATAGGATAGTAACATATGTGAGTGTATGTCTAGTTCTTAAAGCGCACATAGGATTTTCCTATGTCGAATAACCGTTGCGTAATAAGTCTGACCTTCCAAACTATTTAACATCGTATTGTTTACAAGTCAAAATACAACAAGTTTAGAGATTTTGGATCTGATGAATTCGTTCGTATGGAAATCAAGGGATCACGGAAACCAAGTCTGTCCATCCTGGTCAATGACTGTTCTTTGTTGAAGATGAATGACTTCTTCTCTTCTCTCAGCTGCTATTGTTGTATACCCTTTTCTTACTTCTTTGTAACTGTCTTATATTCTTGCTTCTATCATCTTGATCCGCATAATATTCACTTATACTGGCCGGCCTGTCTGGGATTGCATTTAGATGATTCCTGCTGCGCGCTCCTGGAATCTTCTAAGGTGTTGGACTTATTCTTTGGGGGACTCATTCGAGGTCTTGGTTTTCGTGTGGGGATTTTCATCATTTATCAAAAATACATGTGTCATTGTGTAGTGGCTTAATGTAGATAGGTAATCCACAGAGACTTCGATTTACTTTTGATCTTATTTTATTGTTAAATTCCAAAGCCAGAGAGAGGTCTGGCTGCCGTATTCCTTACATCTGAAGAGCTACGGCTGTCTACTTCTAAGCTGCACTGTTAAACTATAAGATATCCTTGAAACACGAAGACGGGGTCTTCTAACGGGCTTCAGTTCCTCCACGATTTATTGCCCCGGAAAGGCAAGGTGAAGTGAGGGTCAAGAGCACGTCACTCCAACTGTATCAAAGGCCATCAATGCGAACTAATTCAGCCCATTATGATTTCTGACAACTTATTTCCATAATTATTAATAATTATGTACACACTATCATGATTGCTAAGTGCGATGTGGGCTTCTAGAGTCTTCATATGGTCTAACGACCGTTATAGCATGATAGTTAAACATCTTGGATTAACAGAACAAGGGTATAATAAAGCTAGCAATTCTACCCCATGAGTGCAATAATATCAATAAAACAAAACGGGAGAGTAAAGTCAAGCAGATGGCCGATTTCAATTGCTCGCCCACGATAACATCGTCCCACCAGTGGTACCGGTAGAAGTGGTGCAGAAGAAACAAACACTTCACTATCGCCTAAATTTAAATGCAAACTGATTTGTAATTAATTGAATTAGTTCTATTTTTTAGCTTGATTAAATTATTTATTTTTATTTAATTAAGTAAAAACTTTACAATTTATTTAAAACGAATTTTGAGATTCGTGTGTGTGCGAGAAAGTTTGACGGATCTACTCATATCTCTTATATTGATAAAATGCACCATTCTAGATTAGTTCATGCGTCGAGATGTTGAATCGCCGACGTTATGATAGTTTGCTACATTTTAGTTTCCCTCACGACTAACCAATAGTTCCGACACAGAGGCCACGGCGGGAGGTTTTAAAGAAAACTATTTCCACTCAGTTAACGAGTATAACCAATATTTAAGCGAAATGGAGGCGTTCTAAGGTCAATCTCTGATTGTTTGAGGCAGCCATCTGAAGGGTAAATGTTGCTAAGAGTATAGCAATCTTTTGTTTTTTTATTTAATGGATTTTGAATTTCCCTACTGACTGATATTTTACGTGAACAACTCCCAGCGCAGAAAACAGTTGGTGCGGGGAAGGGCGACCTGTCACACGATATAACCAAAACCATCCGAGGTAAGACGGATCTAGACACGCTCGGACACTGCCTGGAGATCAAGGACGCAAGCTCATAAGTGACGTCCTCATGTGGAAACCAGCCACATGGTGCACGTGGCCGTGTGGGGAACCAGCTAAGACGTATAGCATTGCGCAACCGTAGAGTCTGTGCGGAATAAGGATTCCTGGGCATAAGGATCCGTTCTCCGAGAACTGATGAGACGATAGGGACGGATGAAGAGGAGATTGTCAATGGATATCCGGCTAACAACGCGGACATGATGATCAGGATGATGAATGATGATGATGATGATTCAAATGGTGGCAAGTCAGATAATAAATCACAACATAGTCTTGTGTTTGCGAATCGCAACACAGGAATAAAATACATAACGAGGATCCTAATAAAACATGAACACAACCTTAACTTTTAATAAAAATTCAACCACTATCGTATGTCAATAGGTTGTGGGCAAATACTAGGGTGCAGTCAAAAGTTTTGAAATATGTGGTGAACATGACGCACAAAGTTCGGCGATCCAACCCGGATGTTTTTTTTTTGTAGAAGTCATGAAGTGACAACCCACACTGAAAATCTGAGATGCTACTCGTCGAATGTTCTCAAAAATAGAAAAATAATGGCTTGAGGTTACGAGCAATCAGAAGTCGCACGGTTATCCGGTCACCTGGGCCTCGTCTACAATTTTGAGTCTTTTTAACCATGAGCGATAATCCTGTTACAATAAGCTCTTATGCGGTGCATAAGATTATGTCAATCCCCTGTATTACTGAGGGGATGACCTTTTTCATATCATGGCGGGTCCTTCATGGAATAATTACAAAGCCTTCTGGCAAATATGGTTGAGCACGTGGGACCATTTTTATCAGATAGTCCCCAGTTTGCAGATTGGACGTCAGGCAAGAGGGTCGCCATTTATAGCATCTGTCTAAACTGGACTCACGCGCACGCTTGTTAGATGGGGATTGAAATAAAGATTTGTTGGGAGTGGGGATGACGAATAAAGTTACATCAAATAAATCGAAGTCTTGTGTGTTATCATCATAAAAAACTAACAATGACACAGGGCTTCTGATAGAGAGAAATCCCTACAGCAAAAACAGACGAGAAAGTCCCAAGTCAACTCCAGACGCTAGGCCCTTAGAAGTATCTCAATATGATAGAAGAATACCCAAAGACGGATCAGGAATAGACTAGAGACGCGGCTAAGAAATACGAATTAAAGAAAGAGGGTATGGCCAGAACATTACTAATTATTATGTGCAGTGAAGAAGAGCGCACTATGCAACCTCAATTCTTGAAGCAATCTGTCTACTGTAATAGTGTTCCAACTGCATTTCATCTTACGCACCCTAACGAATTTCTTCCGGTTGAATTCGTGACGGCTTATGGTACAGTTCCAAACTCGTTAAAGCATAAATTTCCAAATCAAAGCTACATTGCACGTTTATCTGTGCAGTTTTCAGATTACCATGTCAATGTGAATCAGATGGCACAACGTGTAAGTGCAACAAGTACCTACCACCTTTTGAGGTAGTTTGTTTACCACTCTGGAGATGATAACAGTTAGCGTATCTAAAGCCTACCCACAGGGCAGAGATAAAATATGAGGTGAACCAAAGCTGAGATAGATAGTATAGATAGATAGATTATGTAAACAGGCTGGGATTGATAGATAGATGAGATGGATAGATGCTACGAATAGATAGGTAAATAGTGACAAACTGAGAATAAGAGAGTAGAAGAGAAGAGAGAGAGCGAGGAGAGAGAGAAGGAACAATAGTGACCACATATTGATAGATAGAATGCATATATATTTTATATATATATAATTAATATATATATTACAGAGAGAGAGAGAGAGAGAGAGAGAGAGAGGCGCCGTAGAGTTCACCTTGCGCTTAGATCGTCAGTTCGAGGAATCAGATTCCTGAAATTCCTAGGGCATCTCTTTAACTTGGTAGGTAAACCATCTAGGGAGGAGGGATGAACTCTGAATTCAAAATTCCTGAGGTCAGTTTCGTTGATTGGGTTCGTGCAGTTCCATTTTGATGCACAATTCTTTACTTGATGCGACTGTGCAAAAGTTGTGGAATGGTCCACACAAGCCTGTCAACCACTATAAACAAATCACTGTGTTGGTTGTTCACTAGATAAACACTATTGGCGTCGGAAATCGGACGAGAGAGTCCTTTTATATATAATATAATATATCGATTAGAGAGAGAGAAGAGAGAGAGAGAGAGAAAGGAGAGAGAGGGGGGCACAGTGAGAGAGAATGAGTGGTAATGAGAGAGGTCTATGTGGTGATAGGGAGGTTTTGTCGCACAACGCACTACACATACCAGGTTTCGTAGCTGAAAGCCGCCGGAATCACTAAGGACGTGGAAAGAAGAAGGCGAATTGAGAACGGTGGAATTTTCTACTGTCAAGTTACAAAGCAAAATGGCCGCGAACATATAGACGATGCGAAAGGTATAATTTTTTGCCACCGAGGCAAACGGCGAGTTGAACGTGAGTGCGTCTAAAACTTATACGAAAGGCTTATCTGCGGATTAAGAGAGGAAAATTGGGTAGGCGCGAAATAACTGAGGCTAATATTTTCACACCCTTCTCAATCGCGCTTTTTCTTTTCTCCACGTCCAAATTGACCTATCAGCTACGAAACTGGTCTTGTTGTAGTTTGAAGAAGTATACAACAAACATAGACGCTTCTCTGTTACTACTCTGTCTCTCTGCACTGGTGGCCCCCTACTCGTCTCTGTTCTCTCTCTCTCTCTCTCTCTCTCTCATAAAATTATATATATGTTAAGTTATAAAAGCAAGGACTCTCTCGTCGATTTATCGACGACTATGAGTGTATTTATTAGTGAGGGCGCAACCAACAACAGGTGGAGATTATTGTTTATTTAGTGGATGAGGCTTTGTGTAGGAGACCATTCCACACTTCCTCTTGGCACAGTCGATAGTAAAGAATTGGTGATCAAGGAATGCCACGAACCCAATCACGACTGACCTCAGGAATTTTGATTCAGAGTTATCCCCTCTAGACTGGTTACCTACCCAAGGTTAAGAGCCTAGGGAATTTAGGAATTGATCTCGAACTGACGATCTAACCACTAACCCACGCGCCTCTCTCTTCTCTCTCTCTCTCTCTCTCTCTCTCTCTATAATATATATATATATATATATATATATATATATGCATTCTATCTATCATATTGGTCACATTGTTCTCTCTCTCTCTCTCTCTCTCTCTCTCTCTCTCTCTACTTCTCTTATTTCAGTTTGTTCACATTTACCTATCTATTTCGTTTACATCTAATCCATCTATCTATCTATCAATCCCAGCCTGTTTTCAATCTATCTATCTATCTACTATCTCAGTTTGTTCACCTCTATTTTTTTATCTCTGCCCTGTGGGTAGGCTTTAGATTACTAACTGTATCATCAGAGTGGTAAACAAACTACCTAAAGGTGGTAGGTACTTGTTGCACTTACACGTTGTGGCATTGATTCACTTGACATGTGTAATCTGAAAACTGCACAGATAAACGTGCAATGTAGCTTGATTTGGAATTTATGCTTAACGAGTTTGAACTGTACCATAACGTCACGAATTCAACCGGAAAATTCGTTGTGCGTAAGATGAAAGTGGCAGTTGGACACATTACAGTAGACAGATGCTTCAAGAATTGTTGCATAGTGCCTTTCTTCACTGGCACTAAATAATTATAATGTTGCATACCTCTTTCTTTAATCTATTCTTGGCCGTCTTTAGTATTCTGATCGTCTTTGGTATTTCTTCTATCATATTGGATATCTTCTAAGGCCTAGCGTCTGGAGTTGACTTGGGGACTTCGGTCTGGTTTTCTGTTAGGGATTTCTCTCTATCAGAAGCCTGTGTCATTGTTAGTTTTTAGATGATAAACCACAAGACTTCGATTATTTTGATGTAACTTTATTCTCAATCCCCATCCCAGACATCTTTATTTTCAATCCCCATCTAACATAGCGCGCGTGAGTTCCAGTTTAGACAGAGCATAAAATGGCCGACCGCTCTGCCTGACGTCAAACTGCAAACTGGGGACTCTGAAAAAGGTCCCACGTGACTATCAACATATTTGCCAGGCTTCTGTAATTTTCCATGGAAGGACCCCGGCCATGATATGAAAAGGGTCATCCCCTCAGAATTTACAGGGGATTGACAATAATCTTATGCAACCGCATAGATTATGTAACAGAATTTCGCTCAGTTACAAAAGACTCAAAGATTAGACTAGGCCAGGTGACCGGATACCGTGGATTCTGATGCCGTACCTCAAGCCATAGAGGAACATTCGACGAGTAGCATCTCAGATTTCAGTGTGGCTTGTCACCTTCATGACTTCTACAAAAACATCGGGGTTCCGAATTGTGCGTCATGTTACCAACATATTTCAAAACTTTTGACTCACCCTAGTATTTGCCCAACAACTATTTGACATACGATAGGGTTTGGAATTTTTATTAAAAGTTAAGTGTGTTATGTTTATTAGGATCTCGCTTATTTTTATTTTACTTCCTGTGTTTTTGGATTCGCAAAAAGACTATGTTGTGTTTATTATCGGTACTTGCCACCATTTGAATCATCATCATCATCATCATCATCATCATCATGTCGCGCGGTTAGCACGGATATCCATGACACTCTCTTCAATCGTCCCTATCGCTCATCATTCTCGGGAGGTCCTTTATGCAGCATCCTGTATCCGCACAGACCTGGTCAATGTACGTCTTAGCTGGTCGGCCCACACTGGCGTGACCATGTGCTGGTTTCCACATGAGGACGTCACTTATGAGCTCGTCCTTGATTCTCCAGCAGTGTCCGGCGTGTCTTGTCCGTCTTACTCGGATGGTTTGGTGATATGTGGCAGGTGGCCGCACAACTGTTTTCTCGCGGGGAGTTGTTTTCCACGTAAAATTATCAGTCATATGGAAATCAAAACCCATTTAAATAAAACAAAAATTGCTTACTCTTAGACATTACCTTCAGAGGTGCCTCAAACATCAGAGATTGAACCTAACGCCGCCATTTTCGCTAATATGGTAGTACTTACTGAGGGGAATAGTTTTCTTAAACTCCGTGGCCTTGTGTCTGACTATGGTGCGTGAGGAAACTGAAAATGTAGCCAAACTATCAAGTGCGGCGATCAACAGCCTCGACGATGAACTAATTAGAATTGGGCATTTTCAATTAAGAATATGATAGACTAAAACTTTCTCGCAAAAAGAAATCTCAAAATCGTTTAAAAATTGTAAAGTTTTTACTTTAATTAAATAGAATAAAATAATTTAATCAAGTAAAAAATAAACTAATTCATTAATTAAAATCAGTTTGATTAAAATTTAGGCGAAGTGTGTTTGTTTCTTCTGACCACTTCTACCGGGTGGGTGGGGAGGTATCGTGGGGAGATGAAAGTCGGCCATCTGTTAATTTACTCTCCGTTTGTTTTATTGATAGTTATGTACTATGGGGTAGAATTGCTAGCTTTTATTATTCCTTGTTTTGAATTCCAAGATTTTACTTCTCTATAACGGGTTGACATATGAAGACTCTAGAAAGCCCAATCTGCATTACAATTCATTGATAGTGTTACATAATTATTAATATTTATGGCAATAGTGTAGAAATCATAATGGCGATTAGTGCAGCTGATGGCCTTGAGAGTGAGTGACGGCGCTTGACCTCACTCTCACCTTGCCTTCCGGGGATAAATCGTGAGAACTGGAAGGCGTAGAAGACCCCGTCTTCCGGTTTAAGGATAGTAAGTTGCAGTCAGTTAGAAGTTAGAAGCCGAGCTCGTAAGATGTAAGGATCGGCGCAAGACGTCTGGTTTGGGATTAACAATAAAATAAGATCAAAAGTAAATCGAAGTCTTGTTTTTTATCTAAAGACTAACAATGACACATGGCTTCTGATAAAGAGAAATCCCCAACAGAAACCAGACCCGAAGTCCCCAAGAAAGTCCAGACCTTAGAAGATTCCAGACGCAAGATGATAAGAAGAACCAAAGCGGCAGAAGAATAGATGTCCAAGATATAGAAGCAAGTAAGAAGTAAAGAAGTAAGAAAGGGTATACAAAATAGCAGCTGAGAGAAAGAGAAGAATTCATTCATCTTCAAAAGAAAGTCTTGACCAGGATTGAAACTGGTTTCGTTGATCCCATTTCATACAATGATATTCATCAGCCAAAATCTAAACTTTGATTTTGTTGTAAACATACATGTAAATATGTTTGGAGGCAGACTTATCGCAACGGTTATTGACATAGGAAATCCATGTGCGCTTAAGAAAGACATGAATCCATATGTTACTATCCTATCTATGGATAAACAGTAATGCAGACTGGACTCTTAGCATTGGTTAGGCAGTCTGCTAAGGAAAATGAAAACTATGAATTCTGTATGTGACCAATAATTGTAGGGGGGGGGTTGAATGTATTCATTGTGTCACTTGTGGAGAGGATAACCTCCATCAAAAACAAAGAAAGGTGTATCCTGGGTATTCGGAGTTATGGGGAGTGTAGTGTACCCCTTCATTGACATTACTCCCAGGTCGACTCTGATCCGGATCATCTACAAAGCATACACCAGTGAAAAAAATGTTTTCTAACTTTTGTATCGCGCTTTACCAATTCATTCTATTTGCAAAAATATTTTTTTACAAACTATTCGTTACAAATCTCGGAGACGCGTTCTGTAATAGTTATCGTCGAAGAAAGTGAACTCGGTAATACGATTTCAAATTCTGTACGAGACTGGGTGTATTTCAAATTCCCTTGGAAAATATATGTATCTGAGTATTCATCATTCAGCTATAGCTAAATACTAGGGCAGATTGGTTTCTTTAATCTTGGCGAGGCATTTAGTTTTGAAGAAGGGAAACTCTGAATTCAAACCAGTTAGATTCTTGCTTAAGAAATTGACCATTATACTGATGGGTACCGTCGTTTTTTAGACGGTTATTGTAGAAACAGATTTTGAACTCAGGGTTGTTGAAATTCAAATCTGAGCCGTTAGGTGATTGATGTCACATAACCTCGAGCTGACCCGACCCCTTCCTGTTATATGGTTAAGAAGATTCAGTTATCTTAGAGACAGTCAAGCCGTTGGAGGTCCTAATGTAAGCACGGACCGGCTTCGCTTCGCACGCGGTTGAACAAGTTCTGATTCTGAAGTTAATAAAAATGTGACCGCAACAAAATATATGCCTTGCGTTGTCTCTAAGAACTAATGACAACCTTGGCATAATCCGACCAGCATCTTGAAGAAGCAGACTTATAGCAGAACCAGACCAGTCAACAAAAGACCAGTTAGAAGAAATAGAAGAAACAGAAAGAGCCATGAAGACAGTTACAGACTACAGAAACAGAAGATAATAAAAACTAACAGCCAGCTACTCCAGAAAGTAAGTAAAGATTTAAATAAGAGGGCACAATCACTTATATCTCTTATAAAAAGAAAATAGATTCAGACACTGATGCCTCAGAATATATACCCAGTAGACTCAAAGGGGTGTATAACATATATATGA
>CM042147.1:39739995-39772495 GCA_023376005.1 Doryteuthis pealeii | reverse complement strand
CCTGTCTATAGCTCTGCTGATGAGGCCTAATAGGCCGAAATGTACATACAGTGATTGATTTTTCTCGATTTGTCTAGCCTTACATTTGAATAGGTATGCCCGCCTAATTAATTACTTATTAATTAATTAATTTTTAAAATTAGGTACGACTTCAATTAAGCACATATTCTCCCATATATATATATATATATATATATATATATATATATATATATATATATATAATATATAATCAAAATATGTTAACTAATTCATCTGATAGTTTCCTAAGTGCATTTTCAATATCTTTGATAAGACAACCAGTCTAGGAGAAATTAAACTCTGAATTCACACCAGCTGTGCAGGGCTTTAAAAATTACCTTGCCTTACTGAAGCCATGATCACTTGGTTAGCTATGCACAAATCTTTATTTTAATTTTTGAATTAAAAAATAAAAAATAAATTCAATCATCAGTTACGACACTTTTTGTGCATCCATCGTAAAGCATTACAGATATTGAATCAGCAATTCAATTGGCGTAAGAAACGACTAAAATTTCACGATTCCATTTCATCGGTTAAAATCCTAAAGAAAGCTGTTTACAGAGTGAAATGCAATATGGAATCCCCGAGAAACCTGCCAACCTTGAAATAGAATTTATGTAATTCTATCAAGAAACGGCATTACTTACATCGAGATGATGCAGTAATACCACTTGGGCGGGAGGTTAGAAAATCAGATTTTAATACAAGCAACCAATCGTTCGAGGGGTTTTAAATTCTAAAGTTCATACCTAAACCACTCTGTACATTCTTCTTCTTCTTCTTCTTCTTCTTCTTCTTCTTCTTCTTCACCCAGAGTAGTGTCTTTTGACCTCCCGGTAAATCAGATTACTCATCGCCCTTGTACTTTGGTTAATTCGCACGTATTCTGTTTGTAGCCGCTGATGCCCTTTTCTCTTCGAGGTGATGGTTGGGATCAAGACTTGTATCTTTTCCTATCATTTTCGTATAATGGAATTCGTATAAAAGGGCATAGAATCCGCTGAAGATTTTCTTGATTTTATGAAGCTACTACAGCTGACATTAACCACATAACAGAGTCTAAGCCGACACTTAAAGGAGATGGAATTTCAACGAAGACGAATCTGGCTAACAAATATCTCCACCAGCTGCGACTCAACAGCCGCTTGTTGACAAAATACGTGATATGATCTGAAAGTAAACACGTCTATTCATTTGTCCACTAAAAACTACAAGGGATACACAGAATATACTAACACTGTTTTATAGAGAATGTTTTCAGCTACATAGTTATATTTCCCGCATAGTCTCCACCGTAGCTTAGGCATATTCCCTAGCGTTGAAAAAGAGCCTGCATGCTGCGCTCGTAAAATCTTCAACAGCGGATGTAGAGCTTTTTTGTACACGATCCTATCGAATACAAACAATTTTTAAACACATCTATTTGGAACCCTAACAGGTAATACCACTCCAGAGAGCATTTAAAAGAAATGGCAATGAGGGGTTACTCCACACTCTTCGAAGCTCCAGAACTAAAACGTCACCACCAGATGAAGTTTAGTATCATGCCGAGGACACCCCTTTGGGGTTGGGAGGAGTCTTACCTCAAAGCCCCACTAACAAGGCTTAACGTCTACGTTTAGAACCAAAATTTGAAGCAAGAGCGTAATATCAATAGAATTAAAATATTCAAATTTTTATTTCGATATTCAGTTTTTGTAGTTTATGCATTATTACATAGAGATTTTTTTGTATTTGTAATGGCTAATCAAGGAGAAGATAACTATGATTGACTTCAGTATATTATTATTGATCATTTACTCTAATGCGTGTCATATTTTATACGTGGTGCTATTCTTATCTATGGTATTTTTGTTTCTTTCAAACAGGAATCTAAGATCTTCGTGTAGGATTTGAACTCGTCGATTCCATTTCCTACAACGGAAAAGAGAAGTTGCAGAGTGAACAAAATGTCTCGTACCGGAAACTGAGTTGGCATAAATATAGATCTAGCAGTCTGATAGTGAACTTGAAAAAATGCGTGACTCTCAGTAAAAAAATGAACTACTCAGGAGAAAAGAAGTTTTATTTGGATAATAAAAAGAAAGAGATTTTCTATCGATCCAACTTTTCTTTTTTCTTTTGATTTCTTTTCTTTCTTTCTTCTCAAATTGTGCCGTTATTTCTACAATGACGTGATTTGGTTTGGTTTCTTTGTTTAATGGCATATCGACAATCGTGGGTTATTTAAGGCCAAGAATTGTAGAATAATAATAATGGTACTATTTAACCCATAGCGGGTGGGGTCAGGCGTTCTAATCTTTTCTAAGGGTCTAAGTCCGAATGTGAAAGTAATAGCAAGACAGGAGTTCGAACTCACTTAATACGATGTTGCAGTCCAGCACGATATTCATTAAAATGATCGTGGGGACCAGCACGAATCCGACATGATAATAAGGGATAAATCTCGATAAGAAGCAAGTCAAATAAAAAAATTAAAAAATACTATTAGTGAATTAAGGATAATGATTAATGCTTTATTTAAAAGTAAAAAAATAAGCTATTAACGCTACCAGCGCGTAAAAATTGCAAAAATGGCGTCAAGAAGATCAAGAGTAAAGGATGACTTATAAATTGAATTCGAACATCAGAAACCAAAGACTCACATAGTTTAGATTGCAACACATGGAGTAGTAAGTTCGAGTCTTACCAAGAGATTGTCTCCGATAAATGCTGTACGTCGCTGTAGCAGAAATGACAATATAATTGAGTTGCAATTAAAATAAAGGTATTGGAAATAAAAAGATGGCTCGACCAGGCGTATGGTAATAGTTAGGAAAGTAGATTAATTGACTAATGACAGTGAGTTCGATTCTCACCGCGTGTCTCATATATCTGGTCTTGTGCCAAACTAAGCTAACTTTAGTAAATGGAAGCTATGACAACAATCGAAGACGTGCGACCTATACTCCAAACAACTTTAAAACATCATAATGAAAGCAAAACAAAAAAACATTTTTTCAAAAAGATATAAAGATCTTATTTTTTTTTTTAATGATGTCGATTTTCCGGTGCAAACGTTCTGGATGTACCATGTGTATATAGTTCCTGTTATATGGAGTTCTTCATTTCTTAATTTTTTGTTGACTTTTTTCCCCGGTGTGCATCCGAGAAAAGAAAAGAAAATGTTATAAAAATAGAACTTGTACATCAGATAGATATTCCATTTGCTTGTGCATTTCGGAAAAAAAAGTGTCAGCAGTAAATTGGATGAGTGTCTTTTTATTCTTTCTGTTCTTATTGGGCTGCTTCTCAGACATAAATCAATACCATTTAGCAATATTCGGAAATAGATGATCAAAATGTTGCTATCGATTACTATATGAACGTGTATATATATATATATATATATATATATATATATATATATATAATCCAAAAGTCTAGAGAAGAAATCTTCCTTACGACACAAGAGTTTTATTTAAACAAAACCAAGTCGCAGTTTGAGAGCTCAATGTGTGCTCTTAAAGTTAGAGTCACAGAGCAAATATATGAGTAAAGAAATAACAAAAGACTTAGAGATTTAGCTTTATAGTCTATTTCAGGGAGCTTAGACAAATTGTCTAAATCTCCCGACTCATCATTCGCATCTGATGAGTCGAGAGATTTAGACTATTTATCTAAGCTCCCTGAAATAGACTATAATGCTAAATCTCTAAGTCTTTTGTTATTTCTTTACTCATATATATATATTTCTTTACTCATATATATATATAATATATATATATATATATATATATATATATATATATATCCGATTAAATGGCCACGATTTTAACAGAAATGCAAAGTTTACCATGATAGAAACAACTGAAACAACGTACTGGCTAATATTACGGTGAAAATAGAACCACATGAAGATAAACGGAGGAAACTTCTTCAAGCCCTCACACCAAATTGCTTTAGCATCAAACTATAACACCCTCAAAACATTGCTTTGAAATTGAATCGACAGATATAAATTGTCATTTAAACAAATATCTAATGTCTGATTCAGGACAATTACTAAACAATTAAGAAAAATCTTTCATACATCTTTAATTAATTTTAATCTGCGTTAAAAATAGTTTTAAAAGAAATAAACTTTAGAATAAATGACTATTAGATTTTTTACACTTACAAATGAGGCACATCGTTAATCCTTAGCTTATGTTTAAAAGCGAATACATTTTTTCACTAACTCAACAGGCAATTAAGAACTGAATCTAAATTTTTGTCACATAAGGACTTATTAGAATAAATATATTAATTTTTAACAAATGTAACGCAAATTTGTTTTTAAAAAGAAATAAACTATTCATAGAATAACTGAATAATTTTCACTTGAATAAATGCGCGAAAATTTCCACCTCCGAATACAACACATATTTATTGCTTAGTTTCTTTTATTTACATTTTTAGAGGTAAAAAATTAAACAAATACATTTTTTATCAATAAATCAACAAGCAATTAAGAACTAAATTTATATTTATGTCGTGTTTACAAAATATTTTTAAAAAAAAGATGAAAAAAAAAAAAAAAAAAAAAAAAAAACAACCCAAAAACAATTCCTGATAATTCATGAGGAAGTGCGTCCCGGTTCCTACCTCAGAAATTGCTACCCGGTGACAATTAAAATAACGTCCCCAGCTATCTCGTCTCAGTGGTGTTACTTGAAAGAAAACAACCAACTTAGGGCGTTAAATGTATTTTAGGGGGGCTTCTCTTTTTTGTCGTAATTCTTATTTATTTATCGTAATTTGTCGTAATTCTTGTTCATTTATAGAAATTTGTCGTAATTCTTGTTTATTATCGTAATTTGTTGTAATTCTCGTTTATTTATCGTAATTTGTCGTAATTCTTGTTTATTTATCGTAATTTTTCGTAATTCTTGTTTAGATATGAATATGGATATATAGTTTGGAATAGACTGAGATAGATAGATAGATAAAGAAACAAAATAATATAGATAGATATGAACAAATGGATACGACATAGCTGGGGACGTTATTTTAATAGTCACCGGGTAGCAATTTCTGAAGCAGGAGACCGGGACGCACTTCCTTATAAATTACCCAATTCCTAAAATAAACGAAAATTCTAATACGTTAATTCTTTAAAAAATCATAAGGAATTTGCTTAGATATCTCCTCTTAGTCCTCTTACTTAGTTTCTCTTACTGTTCTCTTATTGCTCTCTTTTCTTTCTCTTCTCAGTCCTTGGTGTTCCTAAAATATTTTGTCCGTTCATGGACCGGGTACGTCTGATTATATATATATAATATATATATATATATATATGTGTGTGTGTGTGTGTGTTGTGTGTGTGTGCGTGTAATTTGAAAATGGAAGCGAATCCGACGGTATGTTGAAAGGGAAAATAAAGGAAAGAAAATGCAGAATGGATAAAATTTATTTTATTTTACTTACACGTGTTTCGGCCAGGAGTTTATCCATGTACATATGCACTCTATTTATTATTATTTTAAATACAAAGTAAAATAATAATAGAAAACTACATTTTTTTAGTATGCAAGGAATAATAGCCTTCGTCAGAGTAAATTCTTTCGTGTTTTAAATCAAAACGGTTAAAATACGGAGAATTTCTGAAATGTTCGAAAAAAGAATTTAAAAAAAATTATTTAATGAAAACGTTCCACGGCGATAGAGAAATAATGATGTTGACGTTATCATCGTATGCGACGGATTTTGAAAAGAAAGAAGACAGAGAATATAAGGAATGAAGTCAAGTGAAATTTCAATTTTCAATGTATGGGAGTGTTTGAATCTTTTAAAATAAAATTTGTTATTTAATTTATGAGTATATGTGTTGTGTTGGTGGTTTATTTATTAATTTGTTATTAATATCATCATAGTGATTTACTATTAAATTTTTTGTTTTAATAAAAAATAAAGTGAGTTATTAAAATATGTTAGGAAATATAAAGAGACTTGCTGTTACATGTTTTTAGGGGGTAAGTAGAAACTATTATTTTAGTGGGCGAAGCCGACGATAACAACGAAGGTAAAATAAATAAATTAAATAGACAAATATGATTTATATAAATTGGAGAAAGTTTTTAGCTCTAGAGAAAGGAAATAGGAAAAGTATAGGCATATGGAAGTGATTTATTTTTATATAGTTTTGAAATGATTTGAAATTTAAATTTGGTTTAAATTTTGAAATTTAGTGTTGTATGTTAAGTCTTTTGATATAATTTTAACAAGGAAAGGTGATATTTTATAAAAGGCAGGTCTCTGCGGTAAAGTGTTAAAGAGAGGATGTAGAATATTTCACGATACGACGTGCGTTTCGATTATGGACAAAAGCGATCATTGAAGATTTCTGCAAATTAAAATTGCAATTTGTTAATACATTGTCTGTTACTAACGAATTAGATGTATTTAAGAATTTTAGGTCTTTAGAGTGATCATACAATCGTTTTTTTTTTAAATTTCTGGAAGTTTCACTGATGTAGACCTTATCACATTGTTGACAACATATTTTCTAAACACCGGCATTGGATTCGCATTTATTTGTGGAGTGTTTTAATAAATGTTTAATTGTTTGGCTTGTTCGTGTGACAGTTTTAATTCCTAAATAATTTAGATTTTTTCAGTTAAGGAAGTTACAGGACTTTGAGGTAATGTGATGTACTGTATTATGGAGATGTTATTAGGGTTTATTGAGTTTGTAGAATATTGTTTGTTTTTGTAGATCTTAATAGCTTTTAACTTGGTGCGATTTATGAAGGAAGCAGGGTATTGTAAATTAATGAAAGATTTGTTGATATATTCATATTCCTCATTTATATTAGGAGAACAGATTCTTAGGACCCTAAGGAAGAATCCCATGAGAATGCCATTCTTTGTCTTATTGCTATGGTTAGAATAAAAATGTATGTAGTCATTTTTACTGTTTGTTTTGTGATGGACTTTGAATGTTGATTTGTTATCATTATTTATTAATAAAATGTCTAGGAAAGGTAGGGAGTTGTTGTTTTTTTTCTAGTTCAATCGTGAAGTTAATGGTGGATTCAACTTGGTTTAATTTTTGAGTAATGTGGTGTATATTGTGTTTATTGGGGTAAATTATTAGACTGTCATCAATGTATCTAAAATACACACACACACACACACACACACACACACACACACACACACATATATATATATATATATATATATATATATATATATATATATGTGTGTGTGTGTGTGTGTGTGTTTGTGTGTGTGTGTTTGCGTGTGTGTAATTTTATTAAGTTGTTTTTCTTATTTTTTTATATCAGAAATAAATAAGTCCAAATGAATTCCGCCAAAAATATTTATGCTATTTGGAATATTTTCTCCTTTTTGTACAATTAAAATGAATCAGTAACTCTAGACCGATTTCTGAGGATTCTTGTCTCAATCAAAGATTCGCCTCTGAAATGTTATTTACGCCAAATAACATCTGCCAAGCCAATATGACGTAATTATCGCTACAAATAACATTTAATCTTTCTTTGCTTTGTTAAAGGATCGAATAGCTCAGATATCACCATCTCATCTTTCGCTTAACGTTGTAAGAGGCTCGCAACAAATTAGCACTCGGTTGCTTACCGCAACCCGAAGAACATTTCTTTCAAAATTACACAAATTTCGACTAGCACACCTGCTGTGTTCGCAAACACGTATAAAATCATTCATACTATATTGAGTTTGATTCTCACCGAGTGCCCTAGTTATATATTGAGTTGTTAGACAATGTATTTAACAAACCCCTACGCCACGAGCAGGATTTGACACAAGGACATGTTTTAAGTGGAATGCTGCTGGGTTGAATGGACACAATAGTTAAGTAATGGTTACGTCATGATAAATGGAGGCGGTGACTCGAGAGTTCAAATTCTGGACGAGGCTGTTTGCAGTTTCACATAGTGATAATACCCTTAGGAAATGTATGGAACCAACTATTCTCACCACAGCTATTAATAAATAGTGGGGAAGACTGGGTTCTTCAGCCTTGGTACAACAGCCTATTTAGGAGAATAAAAACTTAGTTGTACTGCACTTTGGCTTTGTGTCACATCCTGCAGAAAGATTGGATCAATACATACGGCTGATTTGAATTTAGAGCTTTCCTTCTTCTAGCCAGGTTGCCTAATCAAAGCTAAAGAACACAACCTGCTCACATATTTACTCATAGATGGATTCATGCCTTTTCCAAGGGCATCTCGAAGTGAAATACAAATAACCTTGTCTAGGATTTGAACTCGGGTCCCCAGTTTCATTTCCTCTGACGATAACCTTTACACGAAGTGCGTCTTGTCGGACTTCATTTTGTAAAAATGTACTCGGATGGTTTTACCATTTCCGAATGTTTTAGATAAGACAGCACCAACATTTATCTTTCCATGAAGATAAAAATTGTCATTACGTTTTCATACATATACTATTGCTCATTAATAAGTCCAACCAAAACATTTTTTTATGAAACGTTAATTTTCTTCTCTCGGATTTTTATCCTTTCTGGTGGAACATTATGAGATCAAAACGGATAAGATTAAGTATTATTTACTCCCAAACTTTAGAGTATTGAAACTCTGTAACTGAGAAACATATTGCAACACCTCTGTAACCCAAAATAAAATCTCACAAATACATATAAGAGATGTGATTCAGTCAGTAGAGCATCCGTATAGGAACCACAAGGTTTCGAGTTCGATACTGGTCCTCGCTAACTCAGCGTATGAGTAGTACAACTTGGATCTGTGGTAAAGTGGTGAGCTGATGATAGGTGTGGCGCTCCACCTCAGACGCACTGGTCTAGTGCTAGTGAAAAGGAAATTGACTCGCTCGCTGTCCTGTCGATACCGACAATAGGCCACCCCGCCGACTTCACTTTTTCTATCATATTCATACTTTTGGTTGGTTTGTTTATTTTACTGCATGAAATCCATTCGTTAATGTCCTAGTCATATTTTTGCAGATTAATATACCTTTTAGTTAATAATTATTTATTAAAAATATTCTATAAATAACTAATCTTAATACAACTAAATTTTAGAACATCCAGTTTGGTATATAGAATTTGGCGTAGTAGGATTTAAAAAAATCAAGACCATGTTTCCTCACGATAGGTCTCACTATCCGTAGGTTTTCTCACTGCCACTGTCTCAAGCAGATCCATCTATACTTATATAAAAGACAGTTGTGTATATATATATATGTCTAGAGGAAACTTCGAAAATAAAACAATTAACGACAGAGTTAATATATATACACATTAAACATCAACAGGGCTTGGTTTCTGACCAGAAATAATAGCGATTTGATATATATTTGTGAAGATAATTAAAAAATAACATTTAAATGGTAACAGCATGGCTTTTTTTTTCATTTAATATCTTAGATAGTAGACATTAACATTTCTTTTCAGACTAGCTGGATCAATGCAAGGTCTATTTCTTTTACACATGGATTTAAATGGGGCATCCCACGAAGATTCAACTCACGATTCAGTAATAATGGATCCGCGGGACTAACTTAAAAAATCTCCCTCAACCCAGGCGACACCGGGTAGCCGCTGCAAGTAGAAAACTGTTCGTGCTCATTTCATATTACCTTGTAATGATGCTGTTCCTGATAGAACATGGATACTGCTATGAGTTGAAATTCTATCCGGAACATCATAATTCTGACGTAACAGGAAATGAATACGAACAGTTCTCTTTATAGCAATTACAGATTCACTGATCTTAAAAAAACAACTTTCAAAAGCAGACACATGGTGTGCACCGGGATAAACCATAATTGTAACTAATCGTATCTGAAAAAATATGAGACATTAGTTTTATGGAACTACCATTACCACTTGCCTAGGTTTACTTGTGCCAGACATGTGGCAGTTTAAAATGTGGCAGGTATATATGTTGCACAATTTACTAATCGGAAAAAAACTAAATAAAAGCATCAAAATAATCATTGATGGGAACCCAAAGGATTCACGTGTCGTCTAGTTAATGTTAATCTTGACTTGTATTTTCGAACGAAATTAATTTTTGGTTGCTTTTTATTATCGCCACTCCCCCGTGTCGTCATTTGTATGAGAGCACGAAGTAATAGAGAATGGAAACAATGGTTCGTGTAAAAATTAAGAATAAATAAAAGCAAACCGAATGTTATTAATGGTGGTTGGTTTAACTAAGTTTCCCCGGGGTGACAGTACGTGAGAATCTCAATGATTAGTGCTTCCGATTTACATTGTTCCCCGTTGTTGTAGAACAGCGTTGAAAAAAAAAAGAAAAAAGAATTTGTCGTCTGGATTAAGAAATGAAACAAAAATTAAAAGATGAAAGAAAATAGTTCTCTAAATATCCTTCTCCTTTTATCACAGCTTGTTTCTCAGACAAGAAAAAATCTCTGACAAAATTCGTCAGACAATATCTCATACAGCTACTTTGTTAGACATGATAATCACAGCTAGTTAGTCAGACAAGGTAGCCCCAGAGTTAGTGTTAGATAATGGACTGGCAAATCCTACCATTGTTTTTTGTTGTTGTTGCAGGTAGCGTAAGTAATATAGAAACAACGGTTACACAATCGACAAGATATACCGGAGTCCTTTAGTTTAATTGACAAGCTTTGGATGCGGGTACGTTCCGGATGAGGCTTATGATTGGCTTAGAGAATCACGTGACCAGACGACGCAGGGAAAAGAGAAATAAATATCAGTTATTTGAATTCGCGTGTCCGTTTGTGGAAGATGAGGCTTTCATCTTTGATCATTGATTTCCCTCCTCCTCCTCCTACCACGCACGCACGTGTAAGGTATCGGGAAATAAAAAAAAGTCAAAGAAGAATAAACACGAGAATATATTGTCGTAACCTGTGCCCATTTGTTTCACTACTGGAGGTCACCGGAAGTTACTCCTTGGTTTGTAAGTTATCTCGAAAGACTTATCAGTTTGACAACTTGGAGGATGTCATCAACAGATTCAAAAGTTAACAATATCCGGCTCCAAGCGCAACCGTACTGCAAACATTGCACTGAGTATGGACATTTTACCAGATACTGCAGGAAGGCCAACCCAATATTTGGTCCTCTGAGTAATGATTATACTCTGTTTGAGGATCTGTGTTGTTAAATAAAGTGATTTTAAAAATTCATTGTTTCAAGAGGTTCATTTATTTTAATTCAATTTTCTTTTCAATATGATACGCTTCCAGCTGACCCTCGGGAGGATACACCTGCAAATTTGTTTTTGGACAAAAATGCCCAAATACAGTTTGGTAATTTGTCCCCAGATCCCACAAGAATTGTATTTTTTAGAAAATTATTTTTGCATAGAAATTGGCTTAGCAATACGCTTCCAACGAGCCCTCAACCAATATCAGGGGATTATTTTAAGGGAAGATATGCCCGAAATCGGGTTTTTGGCGCGTTTTTTTGCCCTAAACCCAAATATGGCAATTTGGGTCCAGATCCCCCAAAATTCGAAAATTTTGAAAAACATTTAATTCACTGAAAATGGCTTAGTAACACGCTTCCAACGAGCCCTCAATCATCACCAGGGGATTATTTTAACCCTAGATATTATACTATTTCCAATATTTCCCACTCTGGGCTCACTGTGCTCGACACGAAGATATAGAAACCTGTGTAAGAAGAATAGGGGGCTGACAACGTATTTACATAATTCATGAGTAGCTTATGAATTATGTAAGTAGTCTAGATATAATTTGAATTTGTTCGTTCAATATCTCGGAGAGTTGTGTGGAAAGTTACTGCCGACCGTTATGATTGACATGTGGTAACCCTCGGTGACCCCCCCACAAAAAAACGCGCCAGTATAAGCGTTTGACAGAATTAGTTTGTTGCAGCCGGTTACTCACCGAGAGAAAACGTCCTCTCGAGATGTCGTTTTCCTCCGCGTGGTTTTGGGCTGGAGTTGTTTTTAATAAGGGAAATAGAAAAACAACAACTCTTTGTTAATTAATCCATAAGAGATGACCAGTCCGAACAGCCCGAAGAAATCAACCCTCAAAATCAGCCCTAGGAAGATGGCGGACGACGAAGTAAGTAAGCAGAACAGGAGTAAGAACCAATCTACATCCCCCTTCATCATCTCTACTCTCTCTCTCTCTCTCTTTCTCTCTCTCTCTCTCTCTCTCTCTCTCTCTTGCCAGTTATATATCCGACGTAACGGTTATATGACAAATGCAGCTAGTCAAGATAGAAAACAGTAAAAAAACGGTTATCGTTGTAGAAAATGAAATCAGCAACCTGAGATCAAATCCAAAACGTGGCTGTTTGTATTTTCCATTGCGCTAATACCCTTGGGAAGGTATGAATCAAACTATTCTCTCACCATCTATGGGTAAACAGTAGGAGAGATTGGGTTCTTTATTCTAGTAAGACAACAGATTTAAGAGAAGGAAAACCCTGGATTAAAACAGCTATTGTTGGCGGAGTGACCTATTGTCGGTATCAGCCGGACAGGGAGGTAGTTTATCTTCTTTTCGCTAGCGCTAGACCAAGGAGATTGGTCTGTAGGGATTAATAGAAGTAAATTAAATTAAATGAATAAACTAAAATAAAATGAAATAAATAAATAAATAAATAAAAAAGTTCTCGGCGTCTGGACTCTGGCGTCCTTACTAACGTTTTGACAATAAAGTCTCTATCTATACTTCTAACCAGTTGTGTTTTTTTTTTATCTCTCTTCATTTAATGCCGTAAGACTTATCCCCCATAAATTGGATAACCCCGACGTGATTTGAACCCCACCACCATAGGTCTTGCTGAGGTAGAGCGCTACACCTACAATCACCTTTCCACTTGACCACACAGATCATATTATCCACTTTGTGCTTCCCATGCACTGAGTTGGTGGCGACCGGTTTCGAACCTGGAACTTTGCGATTACCAAGGCGGGTGCTCTACCAACTAAACTAAACCAGTTCCCTTAACAGCTGTACTCTGTTTAAAAAACTGACCTTATGTCACATCCTGCATGTGGTGGAAGATTTTGGTAAATACATACTTTATCTGACAAGATAACATACAGCTACTTTGTCAGAGAAGAGGGCACATAGGTACATTGCCAGAAAAGATAACATCCAGCTAATTTGTCAGAAAAGATAGCATATAGCAACGTTGTCAGAGAAGGTAGCCTATGATTGGGAACTTTAACAAATTAGAAAAAATAACATCAAAAGGCACAGTTACAATTTCAATGAAAATTAAAATTGAATATTTGCAATTAGCACAGAGTCATTTATGGAGACACAGAGTGAGGGAGCTCATGTAAATATCTAATATGCACTGGAACACACACACACACACACACACACACACACACATAAATGGGTTATCAGACTAGACACTCACCTGAATGGCTTAAATACAGACACCGGCACTTTAAAGGGATACTCATATTTCCAAAATGTGTGGTCGTCTGATAGGGGTCAGGGGTTTGGTGGTATGGGGGATACCACCAAACCCCTGACCCCTATCAGACGACCACACACAGAGTACAAACTCATTAATCACCAACGGACCAATCAGCTTCTAGCACCACCGCACCATTCCAACTTACCGGACAAGCAGCCAGAAGATCACTACTACGATTCACGGCCAGGAAGAAGGGATGTCACTGTCCTGAAAATTTACCACTACGTCTAAATAAAAGAAACTAAAAAAAACTACAGAGTTTTCTGATATTCATTCCTTGACTAACATATTATGGTAACACATTAGCATTAGTACGTTAATGCTTCACACCTATGCCCAAACCTGGTATATATATATATATATATATATATATATATATATATATATATATATATATATATAAGTGGATGACAATGGGGACCGAACTCATTAAGACTTTTCTGGTAGTCAAGCTCGCTAACCACTACACTATGTGAGGCGATATTCTCATGCGGTAAGTGAATAAAGAAACAGAAGAATTCAAGTCAGCTGTACTCCGCTTAAAATGGACCGTATGTCCCATCCTGCTTGTGGCGTAAGAGTTTGGTAAATACATACTTTACTAGACAAGATAACATACAGCTACATTGTCAGAGCAGATTGTATATAGATCCGAGAAGGTAGCCCACAATTGACAGATGTAACCTTGGTATAGCGACCGGTTTAAGAGAAGGAAACTGAATTCAAACATCAGTACTATTGACTTTGTAACGCATCTTAATCACCGCCCTGTCGGCTGGGGCGTTAGAATGCACCGACTGCACCTCTGCAGAGGGGTAAGACTCCCCCAATGGGGCCACCTGTTGGCCGTGGGTGGCGACCCGTGATGCTTAAGGATAGAGCCCATGTGGATGAGCAGTTCATGGCATGCAATACTCCACTTTGGCCCTATCTTGGGCTAGACGGGTGGTCGGAGAGGCCCCCTCCGATCAATCGGCTGGTCACATCAAGCCCTAGCACCTATATGATTTCCCCAACCCTATTGCCCTTGTGGCAAGCCCCAACCCCTTTTTATCATATGGGTGCTAGAAGGCGGTGGTTGCAGGTCTACATGTCCTGGGAATGACGTTAAACTATCTGATGGTGAGGTTCCAGTTTTGGAGGTTTGGGGAATGTGGAGCACCCCTTCATCACCATTGCTCCCTGGTTCACTCTGACCCGGAGTGGTAGTACCTGTTAGGGTCCCATCTATGGGTTAAATAGAAAAATGTATTTATAAAAAAATTGTATTATCCATTAAGAATTGATTTATTTCAAAACATTATCGGCATTAAATGACCCACTGAGGTTGATATGCCGTAAAACAAAACAAACCAACCCAAAAAATCTTGATCATGGGGAAGGGATTGGATGAATACATACAAGAGTCAAACGTTTTACAATATTTTAGTACGAGGGGCGTTCAATAACTAATGCTCCTGACCCACTTCCAGTTGTTTGATCTAACTGAAATTTTGCATGTGCAATTATTCATATCTCTATAGATTAAGCGGAAAATCACAGCTTTTAACTAATTTCCGATTTACAGATGTTTGAACTGAGTCAAGTGTGAAATGGAGCCTGTTGAGTGTCGACAACTCGCGTGTCGCCAGAAGCACAGGCGGGCGGCAATGAACTACTCCCACATCCTCCTACTCTCCTGGCCTTGTACCCTCTGACGTTCACCTTTTCCCAGCCATGAAGTTGTTTTTGAAAGGTAAGCGTTTTCCTAGATGATGCAACCTTGATTTCTGAAGTCACGTCGTGGTTGGAGGACCAACCTGGGGTGTTCTACAAAAACGGTCTCCAGAGCTGCATCAAACGATGGAAGAAATGCGTAACTCTGGGTGGTTTCTATGTAGACAAAGACTAATAACTGTGCCAAGTTTCGTTGCTCTACTGCTAGGGGAAGTGGGTTAGGGGCATTACTTATTGAACGCCCCTCGTAATGTGATGTAAAATTTGGAAATTCCGGATGATTTTACCGAGACTGTGAAAATGACGAATCATATTGGACTGTAATATGTCGAGCCCACCTGATACTCTCCGAGTACAACTCGTCAGCTGTTGCTATATGGGTTGGAGCACGGCGTTAGAATTCATGGTTTTAGGGCTACCTGACATTGCTGTATCGTTGAGTTTCTTGCAACCTCAGCGAGTTATTGTACTGTAATTAAGTGCCTCTTAATTTTTGTTTTTGGTTGGTTCCGTGGTGTTGTGGTCCTGTGTGTACTCGTAAATCATATGTTCCCTGATTAATCTATGTTGCATCTACAGCTTTCTAACCTCATGGGTAGTGAGGCAATGCACAACGTCAAAGCAGCACACCAATTACCACAATACACCATTCACAACGGGTCCCCGCTACGGCTTGAACTGCTTAGGTCACGAGTTATACATATTTACTAATCCCTCCACACGACTAGGTTATGAAAGAGAGTCAATTCTCGTAGATCAATTACTATTGCATGACGAGTTCAATCCACGCTGTATGCCTCATACCTGCAATCTTGTGTCACATCCTACACATGGCGAACGTGTTGGGTAAATAATGATGGTATCCCATCGTGGTGTAATGGTTATTTTTTTATTTTCGCTGTATTCATCTTACTCGTGACCTTGTGTCATAACCTATACATGATGAACAGGTTTAAAAAGAGCATCATATCGGGGTGTAATAGTGATCAAGATAGTCTCACCGATCCATAATTACAGAATTATGAATTTGATCCTTGCTGGATTCATACGCGTGGCGAGTAGTTTGTATAAAGAATAAGGGCGTCTCATCATAGTGTAATTGTTAGCAAGCTAGTCTCGCAAATGCATTACTACTGAATAGCGAGGCTATATATATATATAATATTATATATTTATATATATTAAATATATTATATATTCATATAATGAAGCATTACTTGATAGTGGATACACGAAAAACAAACTCCAATTTAACAATGAGCATAAAAGTAATCCACAAGATAAAAACAAAAAAATTAGAACGAGAAATAGAAGAATAATCTGGTATAAATCTCCTTTCAATTTACAAGTAAAAACTATATATATATATGTGTGTGTTTGTGTGCGTGTGCGGATGTATAAGCGGATATTGACAAGTTTTCCTTCTCCTAGACTGGTTGCCTAATCAAGGTTTAGTCTTCCCTACTATTTACCCATAATAGAGAATTGTTTGATACATACCTCGCAAAAGGGCATTAGCCCCATATAAAACGTAACCATCCACGTCCAGGATTTGAACTCGCCTCATGGTGCCCATTTAATACGACGATAACCATTACATAACGCGCCTCCCACGGGATATATGTGTCGGAAGCTAGCACGTTCCAAAATATTGCAAAACTTTTGACTCAACCAAGGACATTGAAGCTTAATATAATAAGATGATGGGGTTTTGAATAGAACAGGACGAATTAACCTCTTGTGAATGGTATTGCTTTATGACTACATCTACTTATCATTGACACACCCATTTCCGCATCTTGTAGTTAATAGTTAGTTAGTTCGTCTAGCAGAATAATTACTACAGAGTAGGACACCCAATCTCAACAACGTGTTATATACATGCAGCCTAGTACCAATTATAAGCTATGGTTACTTATTAATGCAACTCCTTGAGATGCAATCGATTATTTAATACTGAAATCTGAGTAATTAGGAAAAGAATTATAGCATAACTATATTTCCAACGTTCCATAGCAATCAATTACGATCAAGTCACGATGAAAGAACTGGTTCCCGCCAGATCACAGAGGCTAAGTATGGATTATCCCGTTCAATATTTAATTGGGTGACCAATGTAAACAACAACAAGTACTGCATGCAAACTGAGTCCTATGTTTATCAAAAGTGACTAAATTCGGCATTAAATAACCCGGAAAGTGTTGGTATACCGTAAAACACCCATCTAACCATTGCAGTACTTATTTGTCTATACTAAAGCTATTTTATTTAAATACAGTTATATGGTTAGTTCGTTGGTATGTTTTACGGCCTAACAACCCTTCCCAGGTAATTTAATGCCGAATCAAGTGATTTTGATATGCAAATTACATAGGTTATCGACAATACCTATACAATTAAGTATTGAAGCGGCTCATCTCTACTTAACTTCCCTGATCTAGCGGGAACCGGTGCTTTCAGCGTGACTTGACTAGAATACGGTCATATGGCATCAAGTATTTCTATCTTCTCAAGCTACAAAAAAAAAGGCGTAATCTAAAATTGACAGAGTAATAAGGTTGCGTTATGGTTAAGGAAATAAAGAAACTTTTTAAAATCAACGGAAAATCTTAAGAGTGTCCATAAACTAATAAATACATATGAAACCCCACAAATATATTGGAACAGAGACAGAGTGTCTGATGCTCCTTTGTACAGGATTGACGATGAGATCTAAGAATTTTTAGTAGATTCGGTAAAGACTGGCGATTGATCATAAAGTGCATATGTGGTCTTACCGGAAGAAAGTGTGGTCAAGTAATGTAGCGTAATTATTATGGTCTAACGGGAATTTGGAGATTGAAAATAAAACGGTATTCGGATTTCTGGAGAAACAGAAGAAAAAGAAATAAGAACAAAGGTTAAAATTTGGAAGTTCCGGGTTTTGACCGGAAACGGATATAACTCTCCCACCCCCTGGACGAGAAACGGAATGAGAAGAAAATCGTCCTTTTTTTTTGGCTAAGGCTTCGTGGGAGGCAAATGGAGGCTTTCCCAGTCCCCTCGTACGGGTTTCGCAAAGTAGTACCTAACATGATTTACGACGGAGTAATTTGACCATACTCTTTCTCTCTCTCTTTCTTTCATTCTCTCTGAAAAAGAGACCAGGGCCTAGAAAGAAAAAAACAACTCCATGGGACTGACGACTTGAGTATGTTGTTTCTGAACTAACGACGACTACTACTACTAAACGACTAGTACAACATCCGGAGTTTGGCCCTATGTAACAGTAAGTGTAGGGATTTGGCTGGATGCAAACTAGGCAGGATCAAGTAAGTTTTGGGAAATATAATAAAAGCAGACCGAATTGGAGTTTCGATTAGTTTCTTGACGCTAGCAGTATGCTGAGTAAGTTCGTTGAAGAGCCCATTCGAGCTGATAGGCTCTCTGTTACTACTCTCCCTGCCCCACAAATTTATGAGTCGAAATGCATCCGGGGGGTTGGAAATAAAAACTTATACCCGTAAAGTTCTCTCTCCGTGTTGATAATGCAAGTAAATATGAAGCAGCACGAAACATACACAAACTACGGAGATGATTCGACCCAGGAGAAGAGCAGTGACGTTAAATGATTGCTGACTCCAACGAGATGACGTTAACATATAGAAAAATGAAATAATACCAGATATACAACATATTTTTATTTGGTACCGCCTCTATACAAAAGTGATTTAAAATTGTCGCAAGGAAAAAAACCGTTAAGTCATTTCGTTCGAGTTGTTACATTGCAATACTCACGGTACTAAAACGATGCATGCACCGTAGTCCTCTTTTCTTTCTTGGTACTAAAACTCCGATAAAAAAATCATAACACGAGAAACATGTCGTCACAACTCCCAGCCTTTATTAACGTGCTCGTCTAGTGGCTTCTACCAGGGAGGAGGAGAGGCAGAGAGAACGAGAGAGAGAGAACACTACTAGATTACTGGGCTCTCATCAGGTCTGTGCCCCACGACGGACGCCGGCAAAAAGAGACTGAACCCTTTCTTTCTTCCCCCACGTCACCACGTGACTTCCGGTCAACACCCGACTTCCGGTTGCCCCTCAATTCTTCGTTCGGGGTCACGCTACGGTCAAAACATCGCTCTCCTCTTTTGGGCCATCACTATTTTTTAAGCCTTTGTTATTTATTCCTCCTCCTTCCATTAGCAGTTCTAGCTCACAAGGGTCATATTGCAACACGAGTAATGGGCTATGACCCCAGGATCTTTTCCGTCCGTGGCTTTCATTTGACGAGTATTATATGATCCATTTCATAAGCGATATATAAAGAATTTGTCGGCTAGTCCAGATCACTTTTTACATGCTATGATCACTGTCTCCTTATCCGGTCGATGAGATGAAAGCGTCTTCGAATAAAGACATTTTGTGTACAAGAGTTAGTGGTCTGCGTTGACGTTATCCCAAAATCAAAGAATTAAGAACAATGGTGGAAGTAATAACGGTTAAGAAGGAAGCCAGGGAAAGATGGCGATGGGAGGATAGCAGTGATATAGAAGGTACAAGAACAGAACAAGTAAAGAGATGGGTGCCGGTCTATAAATAGAAGCTAAATCATTAAATCAAGTGACGAAAATGGAGGTTTGGTGTATATCACTGATCAACAAAGTGTGAGGGTACAACATGTAGAGACTGAATATAATGTAATGGTCATATAGGTCTTGCTTCTTAGTTTAATAGTATCAATCTTCGTGCGTTATCTAATGCCAAAGGTATCCTTCTAGAAGAACAGTAGTGGTGCTATTGAGCCCGTATCTGAGAAGATGAAGGTGTTTATACTATTAACCCAAAAGTGATAAAGATATATATATATATATGTATACATACATACATACACACACACACACACACATATATATATATATATATATATATATATATATTATTATAATGGAGATTGTGTGTTTTTCTGTCTGTAACCGAAACTATATTCCTACTCAAGTAACAATTCTCTTAGTTATTGACATCACATTCTCCATGATTTTATTTTTTATCTAAACCTCAATTATTAATAAAATTGTCTTACATTATTAATACTGTTAACTATGTCTACATACTGACACCATGCAATTATATTTATATATACAACAAAATAGCGGTTTACAGTGTGAACGGGAAGGCTAATTTGCATATTAATATTAAAAAATCGAATTTAATAAATATGTGCTTAGTATTATTGATTTCTAACTGTTTGGTTTTATTTTAATGAATATAAGCAAAAATCTCTTCAATGAATCTTAAATGAAATCCATTAACAAGATAAAATAACTGTCATTTTATTCTTTACTTCCTCTTATAACTAAATATTTAAATTAGAAAAATAACAATGAAAGACGAGAGTGATGGAAGAGTAAGTTTCAGTTGTTCTATTTTTTATTATACTCCCTCTGTTTCAAATCTTTTATTATACCCACCTCTGTTTCAAATCTTTTTATCTGTATTCTTATTTAGTTTCATTAGCCTTTCTCATTTAATACAATATTTTATTACATTAAAACTTAAATACTTGCACCCGGAGGGTGCATATATTTGCTAGTATATATATATATATATATATATATATATATATATATATATATATATATATAACGAAAGTGATATATATGTGTATATATACGTTCCTGTGATTATTAAATGTTTACTCGAGCCCCCCCCTCTCTCTCTCTCTCTCTCTCTCTCCCTTCCCGCTTCTCTCCATAAATAATTCTCTGTGCTAATTGCAAAAATTTAACTAAATTTTCATCGTAATTAGAACTGCGCCTTTTGATGTTAGTTATTTTTTTCTAATTTGTTCATTAACTTCATAATTAAAATTCTCAAGTTTTATCTATACTAAACTTTATAAATATAATTAACCAACTTTTCAATGTGTCGACTAAACCCCTCTTTAATTATAAATATATGAGTGTATCTGAGTCTACATATACGTAGTTATTTATATGTGATCAATTTCATAATTACTATCGGCTGATTTTATTTCTTGTCAACAACTTTATTCTCCATAAACTATTTTTCTCATTTTACATATTACCCAACATTAGGCCAATGACACATATGCACATACACACACACACACACACACACACACACACACACATATATATATATATATATGTATACATCATCAGGTAGCGCCAATAGCACAGATCTCCATTGATCTTCCTCTCCCTTCGTTCCTATCGTTCATAGCTACTGGTAGGTCCTCGGCACAGCATCCAGTGTCCGTGAATATCTAATCATTGTACATTTTTGCTTGTCGATCCACACTGATATGTCCATGTGCAGGTGCAGGATAATATCACATCTGAGCTCGTCCTTGCTTCTCCAGCAGTGTAGAGGATTTCTTGTTCATCTAAACCGAATGCTCTGTGTAATAGGAGGTAGGTGGTCGCACAGTTACTCTTTTGTGGACTCCTACTTCCAGGAATGTAATAAAGACAGTACGTTATATCATTCACGGTAAAAATCTATTTTTCTCTAACCGTTTCGTTAACGTCCAATTGCCAATTCTTCACAGAAGAAGACCATTTCTACAAGTTCGGTTGTGAGCACGCAGATGGCTCAGTCCAGCTTTTACGTGACCTGTCGCACGAATGCGTCTTGAGATCCCCGGCTTTTTCTCGTATGGAACCGTACATGACAAAGAAGTCCGGCCCTCGACAAGCAAACCCTGCCACCTACATCACATATATCTTCAGGTGTAAATGTAGGGAATGTGTCCAGAACGTCCGTCATGTGCCATTTACGTAAAGCTCGCCTTAGGGTGAAGTGGTCGAGCAGCCTTACCTCAAACCCCTTACTGCCACCATAAACAAGTCTCCTCCAAACCACATGATTCGTAGCTATCCTCTCCCACTCATGTAGATTTATATCGAGAGCTTTAAGGTTGTTTTTGATGACATCCCTAAAACGCATTTTGGGTTTGTGCCTCGGACGTTTCCCATATTGCAGTTTAATTTTTGAAAATGCGTATTCTGTGTTAAAAAAAATATATTTTATTTCTAAAAATTAGAAGCATTTTTATCATATATATATAATAAAAATATCAAAAATGTTCAAGATATATTCCAGCTACAGAAAGCAAGTTTTGAAAAATAAGTCCACAGCACAACCGATGAAGAGGAAAAATTTCAGGAATTTGTAATGTTGACAAATTCATAGTGTCGGGGTCCTTATTATATTTATTTATTCCGTCTTTCATCATAAACATAGTTGCTTTGAAAAAGACCGCTTTATAAGGTCGAAACAGTTTCCCATATTGCAGTTCTCCATATAATAGTTGCTTCGGTAGTCTGCCGTCTCTCATTCTAGCAAGATGTCCAGCCCAGCGCATCTGATTTCGTATAACGCGCATTTCTATGCTGAACGCATTGGCTTGTTGCAGGATATCGGTGTTTGATGGGAGGGATTGCCACCCAATGTTTAAAATATTTCTGAAACATGTCTGCTGAAATCTCTCTATGGCTTTGACGTGCCGACGATACGTAGTCCACGTTTCTGCAGAATACAGGAGTATAGACAAGACACATGATTCATACACACTGAGCTTCGTTTTGATGGTGATAGCTTTGTCCGATCAAACACGTTTCTCGAGTCCACCGAAGACCCTGCTTGTCCTTTCTATCCTTAGGGATATTTCGATGTCAAGCGATCCACATCTGGAGATTGTGCTGCCCAGATAGACATATGAGTCAATCACCTTCAATCTCATCCCCTTGATATATATAATATATATATATATATATATATATATATATATATATATATATATATATATATGAAGAAAAATGGAAGTGAATCCGACAGATGTATAGACAGTTTTAGAAAAAAGAACATGTTATTAGTTCTGCTGACAGAATCTGTTTCGACCTTATAAAAGCGGTCTTTTTCAAAGCAACTATGTTTATGACGAAAGACGGAATAAATAAATCGTTAATCACGAAGTACAAACAAACGCTCTCGACCAGGGCCGGAATTTTTTTTTTTAATTTTTGAAAATGCGGTATTCTGTGTTAAGATAAAATAAATTTAATATTTAAAAAATTAGAAGCATTTTTATCATTAGAAAACTCAAAAGAGTTTGAAGTAAAAGTGTATAAAAATATTAAAAATGTTCAAGATATATTCCAGCTACAGAAAGAAAGTTTTGAAAAATAAGTCCACAGCACAATTGATGAAGATGGAAAGTTTCACGAATTTGTAATGTTGACAAGTGTCGGGGTCCTTATTACATTTATTTATTGCGTCTTTCATCATCAACATAGTTGCTTTGAAAAAGACAGCTTTATAAGGTCGAAACAGATTCTGTCAGCAAAACTAATAACATCTTGTTTTTTCTAAAACTATATATATATATATATATATATATATATATACATGGTTGATGTAAAGCAAAGCTCATGAATCCAAAAGTGGCTCAACGGCGCACATCACCGAATGGTGGGTTGTGGAGCCAAATAGATTACATAATTCATGAGTAGCTATGATATTATGTATGTAGTCTAGATATAATTTGAATTTGTTTCGTTAAAATTTCAAATCGGAGAGTTATGTGGGAAGTTTACTGCGACCGTTATGATTGACATTGGTAATCCTCGCTAACCCCCCCCCCCCAAAAAAAAAAATAAAAACGCGCCAGTTAAAGCGTTTGACAGAATTAATTTGTTGCAGGCCGGTTACTCACCGAGAGAAAACGTCCTCTCGAGATGTCGTTTTCCTTCCGCGTGGTTTTGGGCTGGGGTTGTTTTAATAAGGGAAATAGAAAAACAACACTCTTTGTTAATAATCCATAAGAGATGATCTAGCCGAACAGCCCAAACAGCCCGATGAAATCAACCCTCAATATCAGCCCTGAGAAATGGCGGACGACGAAGTAAGTAAGCAGAACAGGAGTAACAACCAATCTACACCCCCCTTCATCATCTTTACCCCCTCTCCTCATCTTTCTCTCTCTTTCTCTCTCCCCTCTCTCTCTTTCTTTCTCTCTCTCCTCTCTCTCTTGCCAAGTTATATACGCGACGTAACGGTTATATGCCAAATGCAACTAGAAAAGATAGAAAACAGTAACAACAAACGGTTATCGTTGTAGAAAATGAAATCAGCAACCTGAGATCAAATCCCAAAACGTGGCTGTTTGTATTTCCCATTGCGCTAATACCCTTGAGAAGGTATGAATCAAACTATTCTCTCCACCATCTAGATGATAGGATGTGATTGATTCTTTATTCTACTAAGACAAACAGATTTAAGAGAAGGAAAACCCTGTTAAAACAGCATGTTGTTGCGGAGTGACCTATTGTCGGTATCAGCTGGACAGCGAAGAGTTCATCCTCTTTTCGCTGCGCTAGACCAAGGAGATTGGTCTGTAGGGATTAATAAAAGTAAATTAAATTAAATCAAATTAATAAAATAAAATAAATAAGATAAAAAATAAATTTAAAAGTTTATTGGCGGTCTGACTCAGGCGTCCATACTACGTTTTGACAATAAAGTCTCTATCTATATTCTAACCAGTTGTGTTTTTTTTATCTCTCTTCATTTAATGCCGTAAGATAATCCCCCCATAAATTGGATAACCCCGAGTATTTGAACCCCACCACCATAGGGTTTGCTGAGGTAGAGCGCTACACCTTCAATCACCTTTCCACTTGACCACACAGATCATATTATCCACTTGTGCTTCCCTGCACTGAGTGGTGGCGATCGGTTTCGAACCAGGACCTAGCGATTACCAAGGCGGGCGCCTCTACCGACTAAACTAAACCATTCCCTTAACAGCTGTACTCTGCTTAAAACTGACCTTATTCACATCCTGCATGTGGTGGAAGATTTTGGTAAATACATACTTTATCAGACAAGATACATAACGCTACTTTGTCAGAGAAGAGGGCACATATACATTGCCAGAAAAGATAACATCCAGCTAATTTGTCAGAAAAGAATGACATATATAACGTTGTCAGAGAAGGTAGCCTATGATTGGGCACTTTAACAAATTAGAAAAATAACATCAAAAGGCACAGTTATAATTACAATGAAAATTAAAGTTGAATATTAGCACAGAGTCATTTATGGAGAAACAGAGAGAGGGAGCTCATGTAATATCTAATATGCACTGGAACACACACACACACCACACACACACACACACCACACACATAAATGGGTCATCAGACTAGACACTCACCGGAATGCTTGAAATACAGACACCGGCACTTAAAGGGATACTATATTTCAAAACACCTCCATCCACCAAACCCCTGACCCCTATCAGACGACCACACACTGAGTACAACTCATTAATCACCAACGGGCAATCAGATTCAAGCACCACCGCACACCATTCCAAATTACCGGACAAGCAGCCAGAAGACACTACTACGATTCACGGTCAGGAAGAAGGGATGTCACTATCCTGAAAATTTACCACTACGTCTAAATAAAAGAAAATAAAACTACAGAGTTTTCTGATATTATTCCTTGACTAACATATTATGGTAACACATTAGCATGATATAGTCGTTATGCTTCACAACTATGCCCAAACCTGGTATATGTATTTCCAAAAACGATTACAGATACAAAATACATCTCAAATAAATAAATAAATTATATATATATATATTATATATATATATATATATAAGTGGATGATAGTGTGGGACCGAACTCATTAAGACTTTTCTAATAGTCTAGGCTCGCTAACCGCTACACACTTGTGAGGCGATATTCTCATGTGGTAAGTGAATAAAGAAACAGAAGAATTCAAGTCAGCTTTACTCCGCTTAAAATGAACCGTATGTCCCATCCTGCTTGTGGCGTAAGAGTTTGGAAATACAACTTTACTAGACAAGATAACATACAGCTATATTGTCAAGAAGATAGTATATGGTATACGTTTCCGAGAGGTGGCCCCACGATATGACAGATTAAGCTTGGTATATCGACCGGTTTAAGAGAAGTAAACTGAATTCAAACATCAGTACTATTGACTTGTTACGCATCTTAATCATGGGGGAGGGATTGGATGAATATACCAGAGTCAAACGTTTTGCAATATTTTAGTACGAGGGGCGTTCAATAACTAATGCTCCTGACCCACTTCCAGTTGTTTGATCTAACTGAAATTTGCATGTGCAATTATTCATATCTCTATAGATTAAGCGGCAAATCACAGCTCTTAACTAATTTCCGATTTACAGATGTTTTGAAATGAGTCAAGTGTGAAATGGAGCCTGTTGAGTGTCGACAACTCGCGTGTCGCCAGAAGCACAGGCGGGCGGCTATGAACTACTCCCCATCCACCTACTCTCCTAGTACCCTCTGACTTCACCTTTTCCCAGCCATGAAGTTGTTTTTGAAAGGTAAGCGTTTCCTAGATGACTGCAACCTTGATTTCTGAAGTCACGTCGTGGTTGGAGGACCAACCTGGGTGTTCTACAAAAACGGTCTCCAGAAGCTGCATCAAACGATGGAAGAATGCGTAACTCTGGGTGGTTTCTATGTAGAAAAAAGACTAATATAAAAAGTTTCGTTGCTCTACTGCTATGGGAAGTGGTCAGGAGCATTACTTATTGAACCACCCCTCGTAATGTGATGTAAAATTTGGAAATTCCGGATGATTTTACCGGAACTGTGAAATATACGAATCATATTGGACTGTAATATGTCGAGCCCACCTGATACTCTCCGAGTACAACTCGGCAGCTGTTGCTATATGGGTGGAGCATGGCGTAGAATTCATGGTTTTAGGAACTTACCTGACATTGCCGTATCGTTGAGTTTCTTGCAACTCAGCGAGTTATTGTACTGTAATCAAGTGCCTCTTAATTTTGTTTTTTGGTTGTTCAGTGGTGTTGTGGTCCTGTCTGTACTCGTAAATCATATGTTCCCAGATTAATCTATGTTGGATGTGCAGCTTTCTAACCTCATGGGTAGTGAGCACATGCACAACGTCAAAGCATCACACCAATTACCACAATACACCATTTACAACGGGTCCCCGCACGGCTTGAACTGCTTAGGTCACGAGTTATACATATTTACTAATCCCTTCACGCGACTAGGTTATGAAAGAGAGTCAATACCTAAAGCGGATATTGACAAGTTTCCTTCCCCTAGAATGGTTGCCTAATCAAGGTTTAGTCTTCCCTACTATTTAGCCATAATAGAGAATAGTTGATACATACCTCGCAAAAGGGCATTAGCCCCATAAAACGTAACCATTCCACGTCCAGGATTTGAACTCGCCTCATCGTGCCCATTAATACGACGATAACCATTACATTACGGCGCCCCACGGATATATGTGTCGGAAGCTAGCACGTTCCAACAATATTGCAAAACTTTTGACTCAAACTAGGACATTGAAGCTTAAATTAATAAGATGATGTGGTTTTGAATAGAACAGGACGAATTAACCTCTTGTAAATGGATTGCTTTATGACTACATCTACTTATCTTGACACACCCATTTCCGCATCTTGTAGTTAATAGTTAGTTTAGTTCGTCTAGCAGAATAATTACTACAGAGTAGGACACCCAATCTCAACAAAGTGTTATATTACAAGCGCCTAGTACCAATTATAAGCTATGGTTACTTATTTAATGCAACTCCTTGAGATGCAATCGATTATTTAATACTGAAATCTGAAGTAAATTAGGAAAAGAATTATAGCATAACTATCATTTCCAACGTTTCCATAGCAATCAATTACGATCAAGTCACGATGAAAGAACTGGTCCCGCCAGATCACAGATGTTAAGTATGGATTATCCCGTTCAATACTTAATTGGTGACTAATGTAACACAACAAGTACTGCATGCAAACTGAGTCCTATGTTTATCAAAAAGTGACTAAATTCGGCATTAAATAACCGGAAAGTGTTGGTATACCGTAAAAACACCCATCTAACCATTGCAGTTACTTATTGTCTATACTAAAGCTATTTTATTTAAATACAGTTATATGGTTAGTTCGTTGGTATGTTTTACGGCCTAACAACCCTTCCCAGGTAATTTAATGCCGAAGTCAAGTGATTTTGATATGCAAATTACATAGGTATCGACAATACCTTATCCAATTAAGTATTGAAGCGGCTCATCTCTACTTAACTTCCTGATCTAGCGGGAACCGGTGCTTTCAGCGTGACTTGACTAGAATACGGTCATATGGCATCAAAGTATTCTATCTTCTCAAGCTACAAAAAAAGAAAGGCTGTAATCTAAAAATTGACAGAGTAATAAGGTTGCGTTATGGTTAAGGAAATAAAGAACATTTTTTAAAATCAACGGAAAATCTTAAGAGTGTCCATAAACTAATAATACATATGAAACCCCACAAATATATTGGAACAGAGACAGAGGTGTCTGATGCTCCTTTGTTACGGATTGACGATGAGATCTAGAATTTTTAGTAGATTCGGTAAAGACCGGCGATTGATCATAAAGTGCATAGGTGGTCTTACCGGAAGAAAGTATGGTCAAGTAATGTAGCGTAATTATTATGGTCTAACGGAATTTGGGGATTGAAAATAAAACGGTATTCAGATTTCTGGAGAAAGAGAAGAAAAAGAAATAAGAACAAAGGTTAAAATTTGAAGTTCTGGGTTTGACCGGAAACGGATGTAACTCTCCCACCCCCGGGACGAGAAACGGATATGAGAAGAAAAATCGTCCTTTTTTTTGGTTAGGCTTCGTGGGAGGCAGGGGGGGGCTTCCCAGTCCCCTCGTATGGGTTTCGCAACGTAGTACCTAACATGATTTACGACGGAGTAATTGACCGTACCCTCCCTCTCTTTTCTATCTATTCCTTCTCTCTGAAAAAGAACCCAGAGCACAGAAAGAAAAAACAACTTGGGACTGACGACTTGAGTATGTTGTTTCTGAACTAAGACGACTCCTACTACAAAGGACTAGTACAACAACCGGAGTTTTGGCCCCATGTAACAGTAAGCGTAGGCATTGGCTGGATGCAAAATAGGCAGGATCAAGTAATTTCTGGGAAATATGATATAAGCAGGCCGAATTGGAGTTTTGAAGCTAATAGTATGCTGAGTAGTTCGTTAAAGAGCCCATTCGAGCTGATAGGCTCTCTGTTACTACGCTCCCTGCCCACAAATTTATGAGTCGAAATGCATCCGGGGTTGGAAATAAAAACTTTTATACCGTAAAGTTCTCTCTCCGTGTTGATAATGCAAGTAAAGATGAAGCAGCACGAAACATACACAAACTACGGAGATGATTCGACCCAGGAGAAGAGCAGTGACGTTAAATGATTGCTGACTCCAACGAGATGACGTTAACATATAGAAAAATGAAAATACTACCAGATATACAACATATTTTTATTTGGTACCGTCTCTATACCAAAAGTGATTTACAATTGTCGCAAGGAAAAAAAACTGTTTAAGTCATTTCGTTCGAGTAATGGGCTATGACCCCAGGGATCTTTTCCGTCCGTGGCTTTCATTTGTCGGTATTATATATGATCCATTTCATAAGCGATATATAAAGAATTTGTCGGCTATGACTAGATCACTTTTACATGCTATGATCACTGTCTCCTTATCCGGTCGATGAGATGAACTGTCGTCGAATATAAAGACATTTTGTGTACAAAGAGTTAGTGGTTCTGCGTTGACGTTATCCCAAAATCAAAGAATTAAGAACAATGGTGAAGCAATAACGGACAAGAAGGAAGTCAGAAAGATGGCGATGGGAGGATACGTGATATAGAAGGTACAAGAACAGAACAAGTAAAGAGATGGGTGGCCGGTCTATAAATAGAAGCTAAATCATTAAATCAAGTGAAGAAAATGGGAGGTTTGGTGTATATCACTGATCAACAAAGTGTGAGGGTACAACATGTAGAGACTGAATATAATGTAATGGTCATATAGGTCTTGCTTCTTAGTTTAATAGTATCAATCTCGTGCGTTATCTAATGCCCTAGGTATCCTTCTCAGAAGAACAGTAGTGTGCTATGAGCCCGTATCTGAGAAGATGAAGGTGTTTATACTATTAACCCCAAAAGTGATTAAGAGATATACATATATATATATATTATAAGGATAATCTACTGAGTCAGATGAAGCTACTATTAGTTTCGCATAAAGCTTACATCAAGGCTAAAATCTAAGAGTCAGATTATAAGCCCTGATGAGCTTATTGCGAAACTAATAAGTAGCGTTCGTCTGACTCAAGTAGATTATCCTTATTACTTGCTCTACTATCGCTTCTCACTAAAATTAGCTTCTACCCAGCGGTTTATATGAATATCATGATATAATATCTTAATACATATATATACATATAAATTGTTTTTTCTTTTTGCCAAATACTATACCAATAGATTATTTTTGTTGGTACGAATATCCTTGGTCTTTCTTTTTTCATAAATATTTTTCTTCCTGTGTTGATGTTTGGTAGTAATATTTTACAACAAACTCTCTGCCGGTTTTGTCTCTCCGCAAGGATCTACCAACACGCTTGGTATATATATATATATATATATATATATATATATAATATATATATAACGAAAGTGATATATATGTGATATATACGTTCCTGTGATTATTAAATGTTTACTCGAGCCTCTCTCTCTCCCTCTCTCTCGTCTCTCTCTCTCTCTCTCCCTTCCCACTTCTCTCCATAAATAATTCTCCTGTGCTAATTGCAAAAATTTAACTAAATTTTCATCGTAATTAGAACTGCGCCTTTTGATGTTAGTTATTTTTTCTAATTTTCGATTAACTTCATAATTAAAATTCTCGAGTTTTATCTATACTAAACTTTATAATATAATTAACCAACTTTCAATGTGTCGACTTAAACCCTCTTTAATTATAAATATATGAGTGTATCTGAGTCACAATTATACGTTAGTATTTATATGTGATCAATTTCATAATACTAATCGGCTGGATTTTATTTCTTGTCAAACAACAAAAATAAAACAATTAACGACAGAGTTAATATATATACACATTAAACATCATCAGGGCTTGGTTTCTGACCAGAAATAATAGCGATTTGATATATATTTGTGAAGATAATTAAAAAATAACATTTAAATGGTAACAGCATGGCTTTTTTTTTTCATTTAATATCTTAGATAGTAGACATTAACATTTCTTTTTAGAGTAGCTGGATCAATGCAAGGTCTATTTCTTTTACACATGGATTTAAATGGGGCATCCCACGAAGATTCAACTCACGATTCAGTAATAATGGATCGCGGGACTAACTTAAAAAATCTCCCTCAACCCAGGCGACACCGGGTAGCCGCTGCAAGTAGAAAACTGTTCGTGCTCATTTCATATTACCTTTGTAATGATGCTGTTCCTGATAGAACATGGATACTGCTATGAGTTGAAATTCTATCCGGAACATCATAATTCTGACGTAACAGGAAATGAATACGAACAGTTCTCTTTATAGCAATTACAGATTCACTGATCTTAAAAAAACAACTTTCAAAAGCAGACACATGGTGTGCACCGGGATAAACCATAATTGTAACTAATCGTATCTGAAAAAATATGGACATTAGTTTTATGGAACTACCATTACCACTTGCCTAGGTTTACTTGTGCCAGACATGTGGCAGTTTAAAATGTGGCAGGTATATATGTTGCACAATTTACTAATCGGAAAAAAACTAAAATAAAAGCATCAAAATAATCATTGATGGGAACCCAAAGGATTCACGTGTCGTCTAGTTAATGTTAATCTTGACTTGTATTTTCGAACGAATTAATTTTTGGTTGCTTTTTATTATCGCCACTCCCCGTGTCGTCATTTGTATGAGAGCACGAAGTAATAGAGAATGGAAACAATGGTTCGTGTAAAAATTAAGAATAAATAAAAGCAAACCGAATGTTATTAATGGTGGTTGGTTTAACTAAGTTTCCCCGGGTGACAGTACGTGAGAATCTCAATGATTAGTGCTTCCGATTTACATTGTTCCCCGTTGTTGTAGAACAGCGTTGAAAAAAAAAAAAGAAAAAAAGAATTTGTCGTCTGGATTAAGAAATGAAACAAAAATTAAAAGATGAAAGAAAATAGTTCTCTAAATATCCTTCTCCTTTTATCACAGCTAGTTTCTCAGACAAGAAAAAAATCTCTGACAAAATTCGTCAGACAATATCTCATACAGCTACTTTGTTAGACACGATAATCACAGCTAGTTAGTCAGACAAGGTAGCCCCAGAGTCAGTGTTAGATAATGGACTGGCAAATCTTACCATTGTTTTTTG
>CM042147.1:39714995-39734995 GCA_023376005.1 Doryteuthis pealeii | reverse complement strand
TACGCGCCTCCCACGGGATATATGTGTCGGAAGCTAGCACGTTCCAAAATATTGCAAAACTTTTGACTCAACCTAGGACATTGAAGCTTAATATAATAAGATGATGTGGTTTTGAATAGAACAGGACGAATTAACCTCTTGTAAATGGTATTGCTTTATGACTACATCTACTTATCATTGACACACCCATTTCCGCATCTTGTAGTTAATAGTTAGTTAGTTCGTCTAGCAGAATAATTACTACAGAGTAGGACACCCAATCTCAACAAAGTGTTATATACATGCAGCCTAGTACCAATTATAAGCTATGGTTACTTATTAATGCAACTCCTTGAGATGCAATCGATTATTTAATACTGAAATCTGAGTAATTAGGAAAAGAATTATAGCATAACTATATTTCCAACGTTCCATAGCAATCAATTACGATCAAGTCACGATGAAAGAACTGGTTCCCGCCAGATCAATGATGTTAAGTATGGATTATCCCGTTCAATACTTAATTGGGTGACTAATGTAAACAACAACAAGTACTGCATGCAAACTGAGTCCTATGTTTATCAAAAGTGACTAAATTCGGCATTAAATAACCCGGAAAGTGTTGGTATACCGTAAAACACCCATCTAACCATTGCAGTACTTATTTGTCTATACTAAAGCTATTTTATTTAAATACAGTTATATGGTTAGTTCGTTGGTATGTTTTACGGCCTAACAACCCTTCCCAGGTAATTTAATGCCGAATCAAGTGATTTTGATATGCAAATTACATAGGTTATCGACAATACCTATCCAATTAAGTATTGAAGCGGCTCATCTCTACTTAACTTCCCTGATCTAGCGGGAACCGGTGCTTTCAGCGTGACTTGACTAGAATACGGTCATATGGCATCAAGTATTTCTATCTTCTCAAGCTACAAAAAAGAAAGGCGTAATCTAAAATTGACAGAGTAATAAGGTTGCGTTATGGTTAAGGAAATAAAGAAATTTTTAAAATCAACGGAAAATCTTAAGAGTGTCCATAAACTAATAAATACATATGAAACCCCACAAATATATTGGAACAGAGACAGAGTGTCTGATGCTCCTTTGTACAGGATTGACGATGAGATCTATGAATTTTTAGTAGATTCGGTAAAGACCGGCGATTGATCATAAAGTGCATAGGTGGTCTTACCGGAAGAAAGTATGGTCAAGTAATGTAGCGTAATTATTATGGTCTAACGGGAATTTGGGGATTGAAAATAAAACGGTATTCAGATTTCTGGAGAAAGAGAAGAAAAAGAAATAAGAACAAAGGTTAAAATTTAGAAGTTCTGGGTTTTGACCGGAAACGGATGTAACTCTCCCACCCCCGGGACGAGAAACGGAATGAGAAGAAAATCGTCCTTTTTTTTGGTTAGGCTTCGTGGGAGGCAGGGGGGGGGCTTTCCCAGTCCCCTCGTATGGGTTTCGCAACGTAGTACCTAACATGATTTACGACGGAGTAATTTGACCGTACCCTCCCTCTCTTTCTATCTATCTTTCCTTCTCTCTGAAAAAGAACCCAGAGCACAGAAAGAAATAAACAACTTGGGACTGACGACTTGAGTATGTTGTTTCTGAACTAACGACGACTACTACTACCAAAGGACTAGTACAACAACCGGAGTTTGGCCCCATGTAACAGTAAGCGTAGGCATTTGGCTGGATGCAAAATAGGCAGGATCAAGTAATTTCTGGGAAATATGATATAAGCAGGCCGAATTGGAGTTTTGAAGCTAATAGTATGCTGAGTAGGTTCGTTAAAGAGCCCATTCGAGCTGATAGGCTCTCTGTTACTACGCTCCCTGCCCCACAAATTTATGAGTCGAAATGCATCCGGGGGGTTGGAAATAAAAACTTATACCCGTAAAGTTCTCTCTCCGTGTTGATAATGCAAGTAAAGATGAAGCAGCACGAAACATACACAAACTACGGAGATGATTCGACCCAGGAGAAGAGCAGTGACGTTAAATGATTGCTGACTCCAACGAGATGACGTTAACATATAGAAAAATGAAATACTACCAGATATACAACATATTTTTATTTGGTACCGTCTCTATACAAAAGTGATTTAAAATTGTCGCAAGGAAAAAAAACTGTTAAGTCATTTCGTTCGAGTAATGGGCTATGACCCCAGGATCTTTTCCGTCCGTGGCTTTCATTTGTCGAGTATTATATGATCCATTTCATAAGCGATATATAAAGAATTTGTCGGCTAGACTAGATCACTTTTTACATGCTATGATCACTGTCTCCTTATCCGGTCGATGAGATGAACGTGTCGTCGAATAAAGACATTTTGTGTACAAGAGTTAGTGGTCTGCGTTGACGTTATCCCAAAATCAAAGAATTAAGAACAATGGTGGAAGCAATAACGGACAAGAAGGAAGTCAGAGAAAGATGGCGATGGGAGGATAGCGGTGATATAGAAGGTACAAGAACAGAACAAGTAAAGAGATGGGTGCCGGTCTATAAATAGAAGCTAAATCATTAAATCAAGTGAAGAAAATGGAGGTTTGGTGTATATCACTGATCAACAAAGTGTGAGGGTACAACATGTAGAGACTGAATATAATGTAATGGTCATATAGGTCTTGCTTCTTAGTTTAATAGTATCAATCTTCGTGCGTTATCTAATGCCTAAGGTATCCTTCTAGAAGAACAGTAGTGGTGCTATTGAGCCCGTATCTGAGAAGATGAAGGTGTTTATACTATTAACCCAAAAGTGATTAAGAGATATATATATATATATATATAAGGATAATCTACTGAGTCAGATGAACCTACTATTAGTTTCGCATAAAGCTCATCAGGGCTAAAATCTAAGAGTCAGATTTTAGCCCTGATGAGCTTTATGCGAAACTAATAGTAGGTTCGTCTGACTCAGTAGATTATCCTTATTACTTGGCTCTACTTAGGTATCGAGCACTTTTTACAAATTAGCTTCTCCTAGCGGTTATATGAATATATATATATATCTTATATACATATATATACATATAAATTGTTTTTCTTTTGGCCAAATACTATACCAATAGATTATTTTTGTTGGTACGAATATCTTGGTCTTTCTTTTTTCAAAAATATTTTCTTCCTGTTGATGTTTGGTAGTATATTTTTACAATCAAACTCTCTGCCGGTTTTTTTTCTCTCCGCAAGGATCTACCAACACGCTTGGTATATTATATATATATATATATATATATATATATATATATAACGAAAGTGATATATATGTGTATATATACGTTCCTGTGATTATTAAATGTTTACTCGAGCCTCTCCTCCTCTCTCTCTCTCTCTCTCTCTCTCTCCCTTCCCACTTCTCTCCATAAATAATTCTCTGTGCTAATTGCAAAAATTTAACTAAAATTTTCATCGTAATTAGAACTGCGCCTTTTGATGTTAGTTATTTTTTTCTAATTTGTTCATTAACTTCATAATTAAAATTCTCGAGTTTTATCTATACTAAACTTTATAAATATAATTAACCAACTTTTCAATGTGTCGACTAAACCCCTCTTTAATTATAAATATATGAGTGTATCTGAGTCTACATATACGTAGTTATTTATATGTGATCAATTTCATAATTACTATCGGCTGATTTTATTTCTTGTCAACAACTTTATTCTCCATAAACTATTTTTCTCATTTTACATATTATCCAACATTAGGCCAATGACACATATGCACATACACACACATACACACACACACACACATATATACATATACATATATCATCAGGTAGCGCTGATAGCACAGATCTCCATTGATCTTCCTCTCCCTTCGTCCCTATCGTTCATCGATACTGGTAGGTCCTCGGCACAGCATCCAGTGTCCGTGAAGATCTAATCATTGTACATTTTTGCTTGTCGATCCACACTGATATGTCTATATGCAGGTGCAGGATAATATCACATATGAGCTCGTCCTTGCTTCTCCAGCAGTGTAGAGGATTTCTTGTTCATCTAAACCGAATGCTCTGAGTAATAGGAGGTAGGTGGTTGCACAGTTACTCTTTCGTGGACTCCTACTTCCAGGAATGTAATGAAGACAGTACGTTATATCATTCACGGTAAAAATCTATTTTTCTCTAATCGTTTCGTTAACGTCCAATTGCCACTTCTTCACAGAAGAAGACCATTTCTACAAGTTCGGTTGTGAGCACGCAGATGGCTCAATCCAGCTTTTACGTGACCAGTTGCACGAATGCGTCTTGAGATCCCCGGCTTTTTCTCGTATGGAACCGTACACGACAAAGAAGTCCGGCCCTCGACAAGCAAACCCTGCCACATACATCACATATGTCTTCAGGTGTAAATGTAGGGAATGTGTCCAGGACGTCCGTCATGTGCTCGAGCCGCATTCCCTCAAACCCCTTACTGCCACCATGAAAAAGTCTCCTCCAAACCACATGATTCGTAGCTATCTTCTCCCACTCATGTAGATTTATATCGAAAGCTTTAAGGTTGTTTTTGATGACATCCCTAAAGCGAATTTTGGGTTTGTGTTTCCCATATTGCAGTTTAATTTTTGAAAATGCGTATTGAAAATGCGTATTCTGTATTAAAAATAAAATAAATTTTATTTTTAAAAATTAGAAGCATTTTTATCATATATATAATAAAAATATCAAAAATTTTCAAGATATATTCCAGCTACAGAAAGCAAGTTTTGAAAAATAAGTCCACAGCACAATCGATGAAGAGGACAAATTTCAGGAATTTGTAATGTTGACAAATTCATAGTGTCGGGGTCCTTATTATATTTATTTATTCCGTCTTTCATCATAAACATAGTTGCTTTGAAAAAGACCGCTTTATAAGGTCGAAACAGTTTCCCATATTGCAGTTCTCCATAGAATAGTTGCTTCGGTAGTCTGCCGTCTCCCATTCTAGCAAGATGTCCAGCCCAGCGCATCTGGTTTTGTATAACGCGCATTTCTATGCTGAACGCATTGGCTTGTTGCAGGATATCGGTGTTTGATGGGAGGGATTGCCACCCAATGTTTCAAATCTTTCTGAGACATGTCTGCTGAAATCTCTCTAAGGCTTTGACGTGCCGACGATACGTAGTCCACGTTTCCGCAGAATACAGGAGTATAGACAAGACACATGATTCATACACACTGAGCTTCGTCTTGATGGTGATAGCTTTGTCCGATCAAACACGTTTCTCGAGTCCACCGAAGGCCCTGCTTGTCCTTTCTATCCTTAGGGATATTTCGATGTCAAGCGATCCACATCTGGAGATAGACATATGAGTCAATCACCTTCAATCTCATCCCCTTGATATATATATATATATATATATATATATATATATGAAAGAAAAATGGAAGTGAATCCGACAGGATGTATAGACAGTTTTAGAAAAAACAACATGTTATTAGTTCTGCTGACAGAATCTGTTTCGACCTTATAAAGCGGTCTTTTTCAAAGCAACTATGTTTATGACGAAAGACGGAATAAATAAATCGTTAATCACGAAGTACAAACAAACGCTCTCGACCAGGGCCGGAATTTTTTTTAAAAAATTTTTGAAAATGCGTATTCTGTGTTAAAGATAAAATAAATTTCATATTTAAAAATTAGAAGCATTTTTATCATTAGAAAAACTCAAAAGAGTTTGAAGTAAAAGTGTATAAAAATATTAAAAATGTTCAAGATATATTCCAGCTACAGAAAGAAAGTTTTGAAAAATAAGTCCACAGCACAATTGATGAAGATGGAAAGTTTCACGAATTTGTAATGTTGACAAGTGTCGGGGTCCTTATTACATTTATTTATTGCGTCTTTCATCATCAACATAGTTGCTTTGAAAAAGACCGCTTTATAAGGTCGAAACAGATTCTGTCAGCAAAACTAATAACATCTTGTTTTTCAAAACTATATATATATATATATATATTGGTGAGTCTATAACTATATCTATATATATATATATATATATATATATATATATATAATATACATGGTTGATGTAAAGCAAAGCTCATGAATCCAAAAGTGGCTCAACGGCGCACTTCACCGAATGGTGGGTTGTGGAGCCAAATAGATAAACGGTCTGGATCAATTTAACTAGGAAATTAATGCTACTAATATATTGGGGTAAAGTCTATTGGGCATAAATCTAGCACTCGGAAGATAACGAGACTCACTCAAACCGTACGTTCAAACCACATCTCTTTTTGAGAAGATTAACTTGAGTAGCATTCTGTTGACGCCGGAGCTCGGAAAATATCTCTCTATATATTATATAGATAATATAGATGCTATATATATTAGCAAACTGCTCAATATCAGGGATAGAGCATTTATATTTAAGTTAAAGTGGACATGAGGCCAACGGTGTCTGGTTACTGAAAGTGCCTCGCCCCTACACTATCTTCAGACATAAGATCGCATATGCAAAAACTCGCAGTAACTACCTAACATATATATATATATATATATATATATATATATATATATATATATATATATATATATGAAGTGGACAAACAATGTGTTTGAAATGGCGATAGCCGACAATTTTTGGGAGATTATGTGCTTAATTAAAGTCATACCTAATTTGTTATTTAATTAATTATAATTAAATGAATTAGGCGTGCATATCGGTTTAAATGTAAAGCGTAAGGAAATCGAGAAAAAAGTCAATCTGTATGTACATGTCAGCCCATTAGGCCTCATCAGCAGAGCTATAGACAGGGCAGTGCTTTGTGCAGGATTCGAATTAATTTAATTAATTAAAATTAATTTAATTAAACAAAGGGCGTTACTTATGCCGCATTCTGTATATATATATGTGTGTGTGTGTGTATGTGTGTGTGTATATGTGTGTTTGTGTGTGTCAGGGGAAATCCACCACTCCTTTTGGGAGCAACCATATTATTCCAATATTTAAGACGAGTAGAATTCATTAAAAGTTCTACGAAAATGTGGCGTTCTTTGATTTGGCATTTTCATGTTCCTACCTCCCCTCTCTCTGAGATCTGAACCAATCAGGGATCGAGGATTTGTGGGCCTGATGTCGGAAGTACGTGCTACATTGTGAAGAATGTTGGTAGAACAGTCGAGTGAAAAGCAAAGACATGAGCCGCTTACTTCCACTTGGGTTAAATTTTGACAAGAGACAGTTTCGTTAAGGACAAAAGACAGCGTCAGGGCCGCTTAGTTGACATTGAAATCTTACAAAGTCAACGTGAACGTGTGTGTCATTTTCCCTATGAGCAGATCAAAAGAATACTTCTGTTTAAAGATTCCCGAATTTTATTATTCTTTAGTGGAACATTAATACAATCAAAACGGATATTATTAGGAATTACTTATTAATAAAAGTTGACATGTCGTAAAATCAACCACCAACCAACCCTGTAACCCATAAATAAGTGTACCATTATTTTAGAGAAACTGTTTTTCTTTTAGACCAAATATTCTTAAATCTTATTATTTTTAGTAGAACATTGATACAATCAAAACGGATATTATTAGGTATCATTTATTAGTAAACGTTGACATGTCGCAAAACCAACCAACCAACCAACCACCCAACCATGTCCCCCATATTTAGTTGGATTTTACGTCATGTAAACCCTTACATTAATTTATGCCGAAGACATTTTTGTTTTATCATTTTTTGTTTGATATTCAATGTTTTAAATTCTCTTTTTGAATACATTTTTAAACACATATTTTGATCTATTTAACCCACACATGGGATCCTAACTGGTTCTACCACTCCGAGTGAACCTTGAGGCAATGGCAATGGAGGGTGCTCATCACTCCCCAGAGCTCCAGAATGGGAAGTTAACCACTAGATACAGTTTAACATTATACCTAGGACATTAAGACGCCCAGACACCGCCTGCTAGCACATATGCATAAGTATTATGGGGTTTACCATAAGGGTAATAATGTATGTAGAGTTTGGTAACTAATAATACATAACAGCATCTATTTAATTGTATAATAAAATTCTGGTAACTTTAGTTTAGAAGAATATTACATTTTTTATTAAATAGTGCTCTTTACTTACTGTTATATAGTACCTAAATAATAAGAATAGACAATGTCTGACGAAATCACAGAAGGGAAAATCAACGAGATCTCATGGGACTTGTTAATAAACCTAGCCATTGATAATTACTCTGTTCACCTTGCACCTTTGCATAGTAAACCTTTTCCCGTACCCTTAATACTCGTTGAGTTTCTTCCTATTATTTCTCTGTTAATTCTTATAATCAAGTGACAACCCTTATCTATTGGAGATACTGTATATAAAATGCCTGTTAATCGAGGGCGTCCCATCATGATGTAATGGTTAGCAAGCTAGTCTAACTGATCCATTGCTACTGAATAGCGAACACGTTTCTAGCTTGATGCCCCATACATCCGACCTTATGTCACATACTACTCGTGGTGAACGGGTTGGGTAAATACCTACATTCCTGTTGATCGTCACTTTTATTTTTATGTGACTTACTAGTTTTTTGTCCCCTTTGGTGGATGCAAATACATATAAATGATATAAGTTTTACTGCAAATACCTTGTGTTGAATCTTGTTATCCTAAATTTGGCGAGATCCAATACAAAAAATACATATGTCTGCAAACTAGAAATAATAATTCAATACGAGGCTTTCTTTAAAAAATAATGACACATAACGGATATATATTAAAAGTAGATATTAATGCACTGAAAATCCTATAATAATACATAAAAAGTGTGAGTAAAAATATACACCGACATAATGGACTTAAGAATAATAACAACGAAAAACTTTTTGAACACCATCTCTGTTAAGTTAACTATAGTTAGAGGCCCTGCTATTCTTGAGTTTGAAAAGAAAAAGAGTCAACGGTCTTCCACATGATGTAACGGCTTATGCTAATGCTAAAATACGTTAACAGTCAGAAATATAAGGGTAATCAAGGAAATGCCTAGAAACATCCCCAATAGGAATCTTCGATGAAGATGGGGTTAAAATAGCGTAACAATCAGAAATCTAAGGGAGAATGCTCAGACGCCTCCACAATAGTAATCTACATGACATGTCAACTCATGTTGGGTTATTCTACGCCTAGAGATTAGGTAATTCTACGCATATTTATATTATTTTATGTTGTGGTTTCTCAAGTTTTTTTTTTTGCACATGGTCCTATCGAATACGAATTTTTTCCTAGTAGATCAATAAATAAATAAATAAATAATTTATCAGTCAAGAGTGGTTCCCCTTTGTTTAAGTTGGAGTTATAGGAAATAAGCAAAACATGTATAGAGATTCTGTCTCGGTACTTTTTGATAAAACCTTCAATGAATGTAGAAACCGAACATAGGAATGCATTGTTATGTGCTCTGTATTATTGATTTTTATTGTGCGAGGGGTTCACTTTATGAGTGGATTTATTAAATCAAATTAAAAGCTTTTCTGAGCTTTGACATGTCGTCTATTTCACCAACTCTGCTGACAAATCTGATTAAATGAATTTGCCAAACAAAATCATCAATCGTGACATCTCCCGTATGTTTTACTTCGAATAACTGTCCCCCCGGGGAAGTCACCAGTGTGGCTGACTTTATACATATAGGTTTTGATCTACCGGCCCCATTTACTTGTGTAGTGGGGTCTATCATAATCGTGTAATACACCACAGAAGCCTCGTGTTCTCTGAGCCAAACACAGTAGATAATTAAAATAACCATTCTTGTGAAGTCGATCAAGATGTGATAAAACAGATTTTTGTTTGATGTTAGTTTATTTTTCAGGTTGGCACCCCTTACTGTTTATTTTGAATATGGCTGAAAACTTGTAGTCTCCTTTTTTTAGAATTCATGTTAAGCTGTGTAATCTGGAATTATCACACGCATCTTCGGTAAATTATGACACAAAAATAGAACACAAAATTAAATTCCGTGTTAAACTTAAGGGCAATCCGTCAGACACTTAAAAAAAATAACTTGGGTTATATGTATTTACCTAACACACCCACACAAGTAGGATGCAAATCAAGATCAATTTTTAAGCGGAGGTTAACATGTTTGAATTCAGATTTTTTTCTACTAGACAGGTTGCTATACCAAGATTAAAGACTCAAACTGTTCTACTAATTTTCCCATAAGGGCACACCCTGTTATATAGCGCCTTCTTTACCAGCACTAAATCGTGTAAGTAACGTTGTGATATATATGGACACGTAGCGAAGTATGTAATAGTCGGCTACTACCGACTACTGGACTTCAATAAACAACAGATACGTATATACAAAAATAGGACCCTTCTTTATTTATTGTGGGTATGTAGGTGGGGGGCGTATAGCTTCACAATGAAAATGCCGGTGGCTGGCGAAAACGGCGACGAGTGTTCACAGTGGAAAATGCCCGAGGGTTGACGGGAAACGACGTGATGCTATCGGCTGTTCGCTGGGGTTTCTCTCACCGACTGTCGGCTCGAACCGTCTGGCCTTTATAGCGATAGATACCCCTACGCATCTTTATCTTTTGATCTGATAACGGACCGTTGTTATATATTTCTTTATCTTCTCTCTGTTTCTTTGACCGGAAAGCCTCGCTTCCGTTTTCCCCTTTTTTAGATATATATTTTTATATTTCTCTTTGTCTTTTTGACGGAAGCTCCGTCTTCCGGGCGAGGACAATACAACAACCCATTGTGTCATGATTATCATTGTGAGAGATAGACACAGAGACACGAGTGCAAATCCTTAACGAGGCTGGTTGCATTTCATAGAGCACTAATACCTTTGGGATATGTATACATCCCACTAAAGCTATGGGTAAATAGTAGTACAGACTGTGCCCTTTAGCCTTGGTTAGGCAACCAGTCTACAAGAAGGAAAAACTCTGACTTCAAACCTGTTATACTCAGTTTAATAAATTGACTATGTGTGACATCCTGCGCGTGTAGTGGGATTTGTAAATATATATAAATAGTAGGGACGACTTGGCTCTTTAATCTTGGTTGGTAACCGATCTAGGAGAAGGAAACCTATCAATTCAAGCCAACTATATGCCGCGAAATATGACATCATGTCACATCCTGCTTGTGCAACAGGGCTGGTAAATGTATACTAATTTCCATATTGCTGTAGAGAGAATAGTTGGATTCATACATTTCCCAGTATTATTGGCACTTTGTAAAATGCAAACATCCACGTCAAAAATTTAAAATCGGTTCTGAGTCCATTTCCTATGACGATAACTTTTAAACCATAAATAAATAGGCTTATAGAGATTAATTCATATATAGGTACATATTTTTAGGTATCACAAGACATTTTTGAATGACTGTCACACCGTGAAAGATAACCCTTATTCCTGATGACCTGTCACTTTCTAGATCCAAGGAAGTTTGAAAAAATGATTACTCTGATCAAAAAAGTTGAAGATATCAGGATTTTATTATATCTGAGAAAACATTTCACCCTCTCACCATGAGTTTCCTGTGACACAAGGTCAATTTTTAAACGGAGTCCAACAGGTTTGAATTTAAAGATTTCCTTCGCTTAGTCAGGTTGACATACCTAAGTTAAAGAGTCCAGTCTACCTTAATATTTACCCATAACTGGAAATAGATATTTCATCTTTCCCAAAGGTATTAGCACTATGTGAAATGCCAACAGGCTCGTCTAGTATTTGAACTCGGTTCTCCGTGTCCATTTCCTACGACGATAATCATTACCCCATAAGTACATTCATAAATAATGTGTAGAGCAGTATAAAATCTAAATGGATACTGTTAGGTATTATTTGTTACCAAACTCTAAAGTGTTAAAACTGTCACGACTCATGATACTAGATAGTTGAATAGTTCTACGGCATGCCATTGCTATTCAAGCAAGACGAACAAAACATGCTGGGTTATCCAATTCTGAAGTTATGCAGTTTAAAAGCAATTATATCACGTATCTGATAATGATAATCTAAAAGGAAATGATATTTATCAGCTAGTTTTCAATCAGGGTTACCCACCTGAAATATAAAAAAAAGAACTGTCACTTTATGGATCATATGACCTTTAGGCACTCCTTTTTGATCTCGATTAAGAAAGGACATGTTTTTCATTTACACCGTCAATATCCGGTTGTTTTAACAGACGATTTTTAGATTTAAAAAAATTCATAAAACTAACCCTTAACCCTAACCCTTAACCCTAACCCCTAACAAACAACCGGATATTGATGGTGTAAATGAAAGACATGTCCTTTTTTAATCGAGATAAAAAAGGGGGGCCTAAAGGTAATATGGTCCCACTTTAATTTCTGTACACATAAGTTTAATTTAATCATTTTCTCCACATATCTTCTGCGAACGTATTTTGTTAACCAAAATTATATCTTTTGTGTGATAAATCCCCAATTCCAATGGTTATGCTCCTTTTCTTTTCTCCAAACCCAGGTTCATGGTCGCCATTTGTCAACTGTTGAGATCCAACATCAAACCGTGAGAAAATAGCTGAAAGTAGTATCCGCTGAAGACATCCAGGAGTGGGAACCACGTCTTCGCCGGTGTGTCACCTATTTCGGACGAGATAAAATGAATTAATAAAGAAAAGAGTAATGAATTATCAATTTTCACTTAAAGAAACAACAAAAAAAATCGCATGCATCTGGTCAAGGTGTGTATATAGGGTGTTGCACTCGCATAGATCTGTGATTTATTCCCCCCACCCCCCCAAAAAACCTTCCGATGTAAAAGTATTGAGAATTATTTAGAGATTCGTTTAAACTTTGTGTACATGACTATCTAGATGTCAAGAAAATATCACTTTAAGATGTATGTTCCTTAGATGTGCACACGGATTTATTTAGATTTTAAAGTAAATAAAACTTTTGTCTCGATGCATTTTATTATACTCCATCTGTATATTCAATTAATCCAATTTAAGGCAATAATACTTGCTGGGATTATTTGAACGATCAACATCATAATGTCGAGCTTACAGCACAGATGAGTACAATTGATGCAGTCATACAGTAGCACGATACGACAACAGCTTAGAAGAATTATCACTTTAACTTAGCAGAGAGATCAGATTTCTATATGATTGATAATCTTATAGCAGTCCATGCCTTCCCTAGGCGTATATTGAAATCGCGTCCTGTAGGTTAGATATTACTATCTGGATATGGGACTAAACACAGTAGATTACTGTCTAGTGTGGATATGTCTCCATCTTGTTTGTAACACATGAACTCTGTTTTATCTGAGTTACTCTTATTTTTTGGCTACAGTGTTTCAATGTTATTGTGTTTCGTAATGAATTAAAACTAATAATATCCGTTTCAAGAGTATAATATTCCACTAGAAATAATACAATCCTTTTTTGTTTGAGAAGGAAATTAACTTTTTATTAAAAAGATGGTATTTTTTATCAGTAACTTTGTATCAGTATAGATAATGGTATCCTGTCTTTGCTAATTTACTATTCATCTCATTTTGTAGAAAGGGGACGGAACTGGTAGTGTAGTGGATATCGTGCTGGTCTGTCACTTAGTAACCCAGTTTGAACTTCAATCACACTATTACGTTCACATTCTGACTAATAATTTTGGGGAATGTATAACCCTACATCTCCCCGACTATGATTTAAATAGTACCACTACTGTTCTTCGACAAGGATGATTTTGGCATTAAATAGCCCATGAAATTTGCTATACCATTAAACAAAGAAACTAGACCAAGTCCATTTATGTGTCTCATCTATGGGTCAACTAGAACATTTGTTTACAAAAATATTGAGTTAAAAATATTTTCTTCCAAACTATCGCTACGAATCTTTCAAAACTTTGCCGGCATTAAATGATCCACCGTGGTAGATATGCCGTAAAACAAAACAAAACAAATACTAAACTGTGTATTTTTTGTAACCTGAAAAAATATTTCAGCTTGGCTGAGACGTTTTCTTTCATCTGCTGTATTTACCAGATATTTCGGTATCGGATTAGAATTTTTCTGGTTTATATAAAAAAATTCTTTTAACGAAAAAGAAATTATTTTCTTGGAAAACTGCCAGACAAATCTCGAGCTGTTGTTTGTCCAAACAGATTAAGTTTGGTTGTTTTTTTCTGGCTTATTTGTTTAATGTCATATCAACTCTTTATGGTTATGAGAGAACTGCATCATTCCCCCATAGACTCAAACTTATAATAAATAATAAATAAGGGTTAAACTTATTATAATCAATAAATTGATAAATAATTTGTATTTTCTTGAAGCCCCGCGTTCTGTGGTATCAAATATAACATTTTCCCAGCACTAAACTCAGTTGCTCTATACCAGACAAAAAGGAGCAACAACAACAAAAAAAGTAAATATACACACAAAAAACAAAAAAAAAAACAAAACAAAATAAAAGGAAATATGTATTGGGGGATAGGGAATTTAAAGACAACAACTTTTGCTTGCCATGTCTAATTTCAGTGAATTTTTGTATCGTTTTGTAGGGTTTTAATAGCTCTATCCCAAAATTTGATCATAATTCTAAAGATATCATCTAAGTAATGAGTTCCCTACAAAATAGTCTAGAGTTGAAGATAATTTAATTAGACATGGTTTTTATTTAACAAATAGATATACCGCTAACCGACAGTACGGTTTTCGTCACTTCACTTGGGGCATATCATTTACTTTGAAAAATTTTAAATGGACTTACTAAAAATATATTTTCGTAAAATCTTTATCTCCTGTCGAAACTAATTGAGAATAACCAAAAAATAAATGACATAAAAATATTCCTGATTGTCTTATCAATTTTGTTTGCACACACACACACACACACACACACATATATATATATATATATATATATATATATATTAATAGATAGATAGATAGATTGATATTAGTGTCTGAGACATTTCTCTGACATTTTGTCGTGGATTTTGCTCAACAACTGCCTGCAATTATTCATTGTCAAGACTGCATGTCCGTCCTCTACCTTCTTCATCTTCAAGACTCTCATCTCCAATGCGGAATTTCTGGAACCACCTTCGTACTGTCCGATCACTTGTGGATTCATCTCCCCATGCTTTGTTGATATTGGCAGCAGTTTCGGAGGCATTGTGCCCAAGCTTGAACTCATGCAACATAAGAAGGCGAAGGTCATGTTTAGGCATGTTCCTCTTTGAAGGCCCCTATTTTTCAAAAATACTTTCTATCTGAAAATAAACTAAAATTTATTTTCGAGCACAAATTAATTATTATATATGCAAAAATTCACCTGAAATAAACAACAAATTCTATGTAAGAATGACATTTCAAAACCGAGCACTTCAATCGGCCATTATTTTTGTAACAACCTTATAGATAAATAGATAGACAGATAAATAGATAGATAAAGAAATACAGCTGGAAGATGGACCTGATACATAGATATAGATATAGATATATATAGTAAGTGAAAATTTCATTTTTTTGTCCAACTTATTAAAATTAAGTGTTCTTTGCCGATATAGACATTTGTTACAAGTCAGTAACTGTCATTTTGTTGGTTAAGATGTCGTTCACAACAGCCAGCATTATAGAATATATTGCGTTATATGGTTTAACAAAAATAGAATTTAGAGAAAGAGATTTCTAGAGAAACGTAATGTAATCGAATGAAAAGAAAACATAAATCAATCACGTAATCTAAGTACACGTCTTGAGTAGGTTGATTTAACTATCAAATGCATAGAGAACAAGAAAGAAGGACCCTCCAAAAAGCAATATTCCCGCTTAGGTGCTTCTTTCCTGCATTTTCATGTGTTGAGAAGTAATAGGATAAAATAAGATATATAAGTCATATCCCTTATTTGATGTTATCCCTTGTTCGATGTCACTCTTTCTTCATCGGTTATAGATCGGAAGCAAATCCTTTCAACCATAAGTAAAGCGAATTGAGTCGGAGTCTTTTGTTTATCTTCTATGATATGAACCATGTTAAGATCCATTTCTAAGAAAATAAAATCCAATTTTTTCATTGGTCGTGGAGAATACACGGGGCGAGTGAACACCAATTTGTGTTAGATTTTAGGCTATTATATCCGGTATATTGACTTTTTGAAGGAACCTTTAAAAACAACAATAAAAAAACAACTTGTCAATATATATATATATATATATATATATATATATATATATATATATATATATATATATATATATATATATAATAGAGTTTTATAATTTGCTTGAAGCATTGTGTATATATTGGTTTGGAGGTTGATTTTGAAGGCTATCACAATGCAGGTGTAAATAGTAAGGTAACAATGGTGTTGTGTGTTAACCTGTATTTTATTCTTGAATTTTCAAAGTTAAGATCTCTTTTTCAGAAGATCACTGGAACTGAAGTCGTCTTGTTATGACATTTCTAGTTAAAACTAGAAACTTTAACTAGAAATGCCATGACAAGACGACTTCAGTTCCAGTGATCTTCTGAAAAAGAGATTTTATCTCGAAAATTCAACAATAAAATACAGGTTAACACACAACACTATTGTTACCTTATTCTTTATACCTGCATTGTGATAGCCTTCAAAATCAACCTCCAAAGCAATATAATATATATATATATATATATATATATATATATATTATATATATATATATATATATATAATCCCTCTGCTGTGAACTAAACTAAAACTGTCTATAAGTTATAGACAGGCAAAAAATAGATATCGTATTTAATTACTAAATTATTAATTATCATATACCAGTTGTATTAAAAATAACCGGGACTAAAGTTTTGTGATAGAAAAGAACAATTAGTGACAGGTTAATATACTAATTTAACACCCCCACAAAAAGTTATTTTTTAAGTTGAATACACCTGATTTGAATTCAAAATTTTTCTTCAGTGTAACACGATGACTTCTTTTGTTGGCGTCAACTAATTTTTAACGAAAAAGGAAAAGTGTAGAATACTTTTTGTGTGTTAGTGTCATTGGGTTTGTTTAGGTGCAAAATGCAAAAATATCAAGTACATCTTTGGTTTTGCCTATTGTTTATATATACAGGAAATGTTGCAGTGTTAATATTAAAAGATTTGACATGGCTGTCAGATCAAAAAAGTGACCTTGGGACATGTAGTCCAGAATTTCGCATAAAACAAAACGCCAAACGAAGCTCATCATGTTTTTATTTATCCAAACAAGTGTGCAAAACATACTCATATATTACTCCTATTCATCATATATGAATAAAAACAGTATGCTATTACATCTGGTAGAATGATTAAAGCAAAGGGATACACAAATAGCTTTAGCCAGAATTTCAATTAGGAACGCTGATTCTATTCAAATAAGCATTATTCCATAATAAAGTGTTAAAGTTAACATTCAACTTACTTATTGCACCAAGATTGTTCGAAGCACCTCTGAAACACGTGTTTTTGATATGGTGTGCAGCTGTGTCATCGTATCTATTTTAATGTGCTCCACTTCAATTTTTACCCTTGAGATCGATTGTCAGTTTAGTAAAGAAGAAAACGGTCCATGGGGGGAATTCTGATTAGCATAGAGAGAGTGCTGTATTTTTGTAATCTTGTTTTCAACAAAAACAGCTGATCCAAGTGTACCAAAACTGGGTTCCGGATTTTGTTTTCTTCAAATTAGCACATTTAGTGTTTTTCGTTTAGTTGTCACATTTTTTTGTGATTTATTTTCCAGATCTTTGTACGAATATTGATTTTGAAATTCTTTCACAGATGTGTTCTTGTCTGGTAGAATTTATATCTATGAATAAGCATTTTTCTATAATCATTTTACGTATTGCGAGTTTTTCGCGCCAGCGGCAATTCCCACTGAAGTGATAACAACTCTCCTCAAATATTCAGTATTTTTGCTGACTTTATCAACTTTATTATTAGTTTTTCAACGTCAGCTGATGGTCTTTTAATTATTATTATTATTATTATTATTACTAGCAAATATATGCACCCTCCGGGTGCAAGTATTTAAGTTTTAATGTAATGAAATATCGTATTAAATTAGAAAGTCTAATAAGAAGGCAGATAAAAGGATATGTAACAGAGTGGGAGTATAATAGAAAAATAGAAATGAAACTTACTCTTCCATCACTCCCGTCTTTCATTGCTGAATTTTACTTATTTAACTATTTAGTTAAATTAGGAAATAAAGAATAAAATTACACTTATTTTTTCTTGTTAATGGATTTCATTTAAGATTCATTGAAGAGATTTTTGCTTATATTCATTAAAATAAAACCAAACAATTAGAAATCAATAATGCTAAGCACATATTTAATAAAATCACATTTTTAATATCAATATGCAAATTAGCCTTCCCATTCATACTGTAAACCGCTATCTTTTGTATATATAAATACAATTGCATGTTATTTGTATGTAGATATGGACAACACTAATAAAAAGGTGAAGAAATTTTATTAATAATTGAGGTTTAAATATAAATAAAATCATGAAGAATGTGATTAAAATAACTATGTTAATTGTGACTCGATTAGTAATATAGTTTCGGTTACAGACAGAAAAAACACACAATCTCCATTATAATAAGATTATTATTATTATTATTATTATTTTTTTTTTTTTTTTAAATTCCTTTTGAGTTTTCACATCAGCATTAGCTGATGGTCTTTCACTGTAGTCTGAGTGACAGCAAGTCTCCGTAGGTCTCCAGGACTCTTCTGAGTATTCTGGCAGATTGCAGCAGTGCAGTGTTCTGAATGGTATCAATCCTTTCTCTGATTTCCAGACTTTCCAAACCCTTATTATTATTATTATTATTATTATTATTATTATTATTATTATTATTATTATTATTGTTGTTATTGATGTCGTCGTCTTTGTTGTTATTATTATTATTACTCTTATTATTATTATTACTAGCAAATTTATGCACCCTCTCGGTGCTATTTAAGTTTTAATATAATAAACTATCATATTAAATTAGAAAGGCTAATGAAACTGAAAAAAATGCACATGAAAAGGTTTGGAATAGAGGGGGTATGATTGAAAAATAGAACAACTTTGAAAATAACTCTTCCATCCTTTTTTCATAACTTTTTCCGAATTTTATTTTAATAAAAATAGAAGTAAAGGATAATTATTAGATATTTCTTCTTGTTAATGAATTTTTGCTCATATTCAAAAAGATAAAACAAAAATGAAATCAATAATACTAAGCATATATTTATTAAAATCAAATTTTAATATCAATATGCAAATTAGCCTTCCCATTCACACGATAATCCGCTATTTTGTTGTATATATAAATACAATTGCATGTTCTGTGTATGTAGATATGGTCAACAGTCTTAATGATGTAAAACAATTTTATCAATAATTGAGGTTTAATTAAAAATAAAATCATGGAGAATGTGATGTAAATAATGAAGGGAATTGTGATTTGTATAGTAATATAGTTTCGGTTACAGACAGACAAACACACAATCTCCATTATAATAAGATTATTGTTGTTGTTGCTGTGTTCGTTATTATTATTATTATTACTATTATTGTTGTTGTTGTTATTGTTGTTGATGTATTCGTCGTCATTATTATTTACTCCTTTTGAGTTTTCACATCAGTGTTAGCTGATGGTCTTTCACTGGAGCCTGAGTGACAGCCAGTCTCCTCGGGTCTCCAGGACTCTTCTGAGTACTCTGGCAGATTGCAGCAGTGCAGTGTTCTGAATGGTTTCAATCCTTCCTCTGATATCCAAACTTTCCAAACCCTTTTCCAATCCTTTTGGGACCGTTCCAAGTGCACCAACTACAGTTGGTATAACCTTCACTTTCATATTCCATAACTTTTTCAGTTCTCTGGCAAGGTCCAGATATTTGTCAATTTTTTTATTTTCCTTTAACTTCACCCTGTGATCTGCTGGCACTGCAAAATCCACCAGTTGACAAGTTCTTTCTTTTTTGTTAATCAACACTAGGTCTGGTCTTCTTGCTGGGATAAGGTGATCCGTTTTAATTTA
>CM042147.1:39672495-39709995 GCA_023376005.1 Doryteuthis pealeii | reverse complement strand
AGAGATGAGGTATGAAAATTTACATCCAAAATATCTTCCTCTCTCTCTCTCTCTCTCTCTCTCTCTCTCTCTCTCTCTCTCTCTCTCTCTCTCTCTCTCTCTCTAAAAGAACAGTGTACTAGTTCATTTCAAAAAGAGATAAAGTGATTTTTTAGAGAAATAACATTTCTTATATATTTATAAGAACCAAAAAGAAATGATTGAAATGAGGCTTGATTATTAGTATTATCTGCGTTATTCGGACTATTGTCCTCATCTTCATTGTCCAAGTAGACACATGGCCTAGTGGATAAAGGAGTTAGCTTAAGACAGTTCTAAGTGACAGTTATCTCTAGACTGCAGGTTCAATCCTGGTCAAGGGCAGCAGTAACATAGAATAATAATTAACACAGTTTAACGCCTCTACCCCAGCTATGGTTAGCGGAATGAGAACAGGATACCCTCGTTGATTGAATAAAGGGTTAGGTTCAAAGTTCTGTGATGGCTCCCGATTGCGACAAGAAGGTTCCCGATTACGACAAGAAGGTTCCCGAGTTCGAAAAGAAAGTTCCCCAGTCCGACAAGAAATATCTGAAGAAGGCCGGAGGGCACATCGGCCGAAAGGTTGTACAGATAACAATGAATATAAGGACAATGGTCCAAATAACGCTGATAATACCAAACAGAAATGATTATAAGAAAATTCCATTCAAAACACAATGGGAATATATGTATAAAAGTAGTGAGTACTTGTTAACTTCAAAAGAAATAAAATGATTTTAATTGTATTTCTTATTCCTCTTCTCTCCTTTCTATTTCTTTATGTCTTTTTCTTTCTTTCTTATATTCTTCATTATAGCATGTCCTTTTCCATTCTTTTTTTTCGTTATGATAAAAACGAAATAACCATTTATTTAGCTGTGGTGACAACACTCGAAAGATATAAGAATTCAGCGGATAAGTAACACCAGATAAACAGTAATTCAATTTTTACATTTAATCTTGGACGATTTTGACGGTATCATCTTTAACCAGAGGATATAGCAAGATGAGAACGGTCGTACAATTAAGGAGCAATTGTATTAATATATAGATAAGTAAAGCATTAAAAATTCAGAATTTAAAAGTTTATCATCCATTTCTTTTTAAAACACAAAGTGAATATATATATAGGGAGGAATTCATTATAATTAAATAATCATGAAAAGTAAACTAGGCAAATACCGCGTGCAACGTGCGGAACACTGGACAGATGTTTAGACCTATTTTAGGTCTCATCAACAGTGTATACCGTGATCTCCTCCCGACAGAGATCAAATCAGTGGCTACAGAAGGGAGAGCCAGAGACTGTACCTGTAAGCCACCGGCCCATGCCACCCCAAAAAATCGCAAAATCAATGATAAATGCGTCATTACATAACCTATTATTGTGTCGTGTGGTTGCACCCACAGCCAACAGAGAAGACGGTTACCCCCAGGAGTCACGACTTCCCAGCATGGTGGCAATCTATATGCACATACCCACGATGATCACTGCAATGCAGTTAACTAATAATGGATCTACGTGACTAATGTTTTAACGCCTCTTCACAAAAAAAGCAACGCCAGGTACCCGTTTCTAGTGTTATACTAAATAATAGTTATATAATAACTAATTTTTGAATAATAAATAATAGTTGAATAATAAATACTTTAAAAATACATCGTATTCCTGACATGAAAAAAAGGTCTTTTCACAACAGGAATAAATGTCAGGAATGAAAATGAATAATTCACAGATTTCCATTGACGAAATTATTTCTGATAAATATTATGAAATTTGGTTGCTGAATTCTAAAAAATAAAAACATTTTTCTTCATCACGTAATATTTTTCTATAAATATTTGTATTTTGTTTTAAATTATAGTATTACGCATAATTTTGCTTTATACATAGGCATTCATTAAAAAGTTGTTTTGAAATGATTTTCATTATTTCATTTTGGTTACTGAATAAAATATCAACGCAATAATATTTTTTTTTCACCATTCAACACGTTTTTTCTACTTTTATACACCATCTGAATAATTTATTTCAATTAAGATATTTGAATATGGTTTAAAATTCATGTTTAAAACAATAATTTTCCAGAAGAAACGGACAAATGGTAAAATCAATATTTTGCAAAACGGTTATGGCCGTAAGAAAACGGAATCAACGACCCGAGTTCAAATCCTTGACAAAATAGTGTGTTGCATACTGGTCTCGAATTCACGCCGCTAAATTCGTGTATGTTAGTAGCGGATATCGTCACTAACCCACTAGCCAGGTATGCTAGTAGTCGGCATTTGAACTTCAATAACAACAGATACGCGTATACAAAAGATGACTCTTCTTTATTTCCTTCGGTGTGTGGTAGGTGAGTGGCGGGCACGGAAAATGACACTACGACTACTTATGTGGTGGAAGGTCGTGGACGAGCATCACTGCCCGCTCGACCGTATCGCCGGTCAGACCCTTCTCTGCTCGCCGTCTCCTCGGGTCTCTCCTCGGGTCTCTCCGGGTCTGCTTAAGTATCGACGACCGCCCACACATTCCGTTGTTCCTTGACCGGAAGTTCCTTCCCTTTGTTCCAGTTAGTCTTTGTCCAGATGAGTCCTTTTGTTGCTCTCAAACGCCTACACGTTTTCTTTGTTCGCTTTTACTTTGTTTTTTCAACTTCCCGCGCAAAACAAACAGTCAATCTGCAACAAGTGTAGCGTAATTATTATGGTCTACGAAGAATTTTGGGATTGAAAATAAAACGATGTTCGGATTTCTGGAGAAAGAGAGGAAAAAGGAATAAGAACAAAGAGAGGTTAAAGTTTGGAACTCAATTGAGAGACCAATGACCCCGGAACTAAAGCTAAAAATAAAACCGGAAGTTCTAGTTTCTGCGGAGGAGCGGAAGTGACCCTCCCACCCCCGGGACGACAAATGTACCCGGATGTTTGGCTAATATGCCCATAAAATAACAAGTGAGTCGACCGCTGGGCAGTCAGCAGCAGCTGAAGCAGTCGACGACAAAGCGCTTTTCAGTAAAGAAATGGATTTTAGTCGAACAGAAACAAAACTAAATAGGAAATGTGATTTTGAACTGCTAAAGATTATTTCGACTACGACGACAGATTTTCCAGCTGCTAGACGAAGAATGTGTTGACCAACAGAGGCTGGTGTGAAGACGGAGAACTCGCTTGTTTTTGGTTCCCCCTCGGCGGGAGCTTATTGATTCGAAGGTCTATTTCGCCCCATATATTACCCCCCCCCTCTATAGTTTCACTTATCAATAATTATGTTAGGAAAAGCATTAATCCATCACTTATCTCCCTTGATATGCGTAAATCGAAGGGAAGACTGGATTATTTAGCTTTAGTGAAGCAACCAGTCTAAGAGACGGAAGAATCTGTGGTGAAACGAGTTCTACTTCGCTTAAAAATCATCCTGGTTAAGAAGATGGGTGAATACAAACCTGTGGCTTTCAGCATGTGTTGAAACCGGCCTATTGTCGGTATCAGCCTGACAACGATGGAGTCTATCCTTCCACTACCGCTAGACCAGGGATATCATTTTTGCGCCAAAGGTGGAGCGCCACACCAACAATCAACTTCCCACTTTACCGCACAGTTCCAAGCTGTGCTACTCCTGTCATGAATGAGCGAGAGCGGGCATTAAACCCGGAACCTTCTGATTACTAGATGGATGCTCTACCAACGGGGCATAACCGGCCCTCAAAAATAGTCTTTCACCATTTAATTTCCCAGATTGTAAAAGCAACGTTTGAAGAGAAAGATAAGTCATTTCAATTTGTTTTAGGTGTACGCAATTAGAATATAATACTCACGGCTCGGGAACAAGAAAATGTAAATATTTTGTTATATACTGATGTTAGTATTAGGAATAGCTACTTGAAGTTATTACTTTTTTTATATACAAAAGTTTCGAATAATATATATACCAACCCCTCCGCACGAGCAGGATGCGACACAAGGTCAGTTTCTTAAGCGGACTTCAACAGGTTTGAATTCAGAGTTTTCCTTCTCCTAGACCGGTTGCCTAACCAAGGTTAAAGAGCCCAGTCTGCCCTACTATTTACCCATTGCTGGAGGGAGAGTAGGATTCATACTTTTCCCAAGGGTATTAGCGCTAAGTGAAATGCAATTAGCACGTCCAGGATTTGAACTCGGGGCGACGAGTACATTTCCCATGACTTTAACCATTACACCACGCGCTTCCTAATGAATAGTTTCGAATAATTATTGATGTGAAACCATATAATTAACCAACATATTTCAAGTGATTTATGTACGCATTGTACGTCCCGAGCAAGAGGCAGCACAAGATCAAATGTTAGGGGATTTTAACAGGTTTGAATTCAGTTTTCTTTCTCCTAGATCGATCGCCATACAAAAGCAAAATACTGCCATACTATTTACCCATTACTTGAGGTAGACATGGTGGATACATACCGTTTCCAGTATTATCAGCGCTATGTGAAATGCAAACATTCTCATCCAGGATTTGAACTCGGTTCTTCGTTTACATTTCCTATGACGATAACCATTACATACACGCACCTTTTTTTATGAAAGAAACAAAGTAGTAAAATCAAAATATTAATTTGTTTTAATATGAGATATCAAGTGGCAAATTTCTGAAAAAAAGTAAATTAAAAAATCTTTTGAAAATTTGTCGAACATCCTTTTTTTCAATTCTAAGAAATCCTGTTTAGCGTTTTTTTATTATCTCAAAATCGCAGTTGATTCAATAATTCTACTTCTGAAAAAACAACAACAACAACAACAAAAAAAAAACGAAATATTGCTAAGAAGCCTTCCGGCTCTGTAACAGATGTGGGAAAATTACCAATTTTAAAAATCCCCTGTTCGTCAAAAAGCAATCAAATGGAAACGTCAGGAAAAATAATTACATGTCACTTCTTTCCTGTTCGACAATAACTCTGGCTTTGTCCCATTTTGGCAATTCTTTTTGTCGTATTTTAACTGGGGGTTGATTTATATCCAAGACAATTCTTGTTGTTTTTCTTCTATTTCTTATGATCCTTCCGCAAAGCTTTAAAATCAACAATCTGTAACCCAATACTATCATCAATATGCCAATAATGTAAAGATAGATAAATCAACCGAACAAAAGGTTGATTACATCATCTAGTCGTTCAGCTTTCTTTCCTATTTTATTGCCTTCGATTTCATTCTATAGTTTTATGGACTGATTTTTATTTCTGCTTGTCCGATGTTTGATTCGTCTAATTCTTTTTTAGAGATCCGTATATGATCTTGGTTTATTTTATTGTCTGTTCGCGATTTTCCAACACCGGTGTTTTCTATTGACTTTATCTTGACTGTAAAAAGCAGGTTTCAATTGAAAAAAGAATTGTAATATGACAAATGTCAACATTCCTCTTGATAATATAGGAAATGTTTTTCACGATAGCGTTGAAATAACAAAGATCAAAATAATGTTATTCAATCGAGATTGCGCATGTGATGGTTAACGCACACGTTTGACGGGGCAGAATAATGTTTCAAAGCATGCAAGTTTGTTTATTTTCCACGGTTACCTAATCAGCCCAAAATAAAATTCGGTGTAGGACACACGGGCCGCAAATCACGGATGAAAATAAACCTCTACAGGGTGCCGGGTTAGCTCAGTCGGTAGAGCGTTCGGCTAGAAACCATAAGGTTCCTAGTTCGATACCGGCCCTCGCCAACTCAGCATATGAGTAGCACAGGGATCTGTGCGGTAAAGTAAGGAGCTGATGGTAGGTGTGGTGCTCCACGTCAGACGTTAAAATAATCTCCTTGGTCTAGCGCTATTGAAAAGGGGATAGACTCCCTCGCTGACTGGCTGATACTGACTTTAGGCCGCCCCATCGACTTTACTTTTACTTTTTACAGGTAAAGGGACTATTTCGCTTTATACTATTTTGATAAGAATATCCAGGTTTATAGGCTTGCTTTCTCTCTGACAGGTTTATAGTCTCTTTCTGTCTGTTTGTCCCTGTCGGTCTGTATGTATATATCTCTCTCTTCTCTCTCTCTCTCTCTCTCTATATATATATATATATATATATATATATATATATATATTTCATTAGGGTGTACAATACATTTATGGTGCAATTGTTACCATTGGTTTCCAAGCAGCATTGTTAGCCATTTTTCATCAAGACAACGCGCTTGTTAACAATGGTAACAATTGCACCTTAAATGTATTGTACACTGTAATGAATAAATAAATAAAGCTCTTACACCCGTAATTGAACACGTTCTTTTCAATTTTCAAATACTAAAAGTAGACGACCAATCTATTAATAATGGAGATTCGTTTTCGGTTTTTGTCTGTAACAAAATTACGTCACTGCTTACGTCACATTACCCAACACATAATCCAACGTCATAACATAGAATAAATATACTCAAAATGTGAGCATGCAACGTTAGACAATCCTCATTGTTTCAATAAATAGATGCCCGGCGTTGTATATTTATATATAGATTGTTTTATTCTAATATAATATTTAAAGTTATCGGAACTGTTTCCATTTCAAATTGTCTTTCTTTCTTTCTTTCTTTTTTACTCCTTTAATAAATTTGACGATTTTACATACTTATGGTACACACTCTATGACATTGAAATTTCAGCTCCCATCCCCTCAGGCAATATCTTTCAAAACATCATTTTTTACATCGCCCGGAGGTCGTCTTTTTATTTTGCTAGTATATATAATTTACTAATCTTCTGAGTTGGATCAGTTGTTGGGCTGGCATTCTCTCTCTTCTTCATGTCTGGAACGACTTGCTTCTTGGGATGTGTCGTTGCTTATTTTTTCATTAACGAACACAAGATTTGATATTTTTTCAGAGCTCTTTATTTTCCAGTACCACGTTACTCATTGGGAAATGACCTCAGAGGACAGAGCACATCTTGCGTCTAAATTCTTTTTAGTGTCATAGCTGATAAGGTTTAAAATACTCTTCTTCTCAATTGCATTCGACCTGAAGCAGAGAAAATTCTTAGGAAAAATCAAAATAGGTTTCGCAGAAATCGATCCACAACTTCTTTAATAAAATATTTCGATCCACATCTTCTTTAATAAAATATTTATTAATGCAGCTTGAACGTTAGCGATTCGAGCGTCTAATGATTGAAAGAACTATCCTTTAGTTTTTGATAATCACAGTAAACTCTTCGTGAAATCACAATCCATATGAATCGTAATATAAAACTATAACCTTCAAGGTTTGCGAATAAACAGTAAAGGGTAAGTTAATTAGATTAGCTCAAGAGAAATACAGAATTGAACTATATACATTCGGTAAGGGCAGCGACTCACCATCAAAAAGCCACTTGGGTTTATCTGTCTTTTTACGTTCTCTTTTTCTCTTTTTTACTATTCTATTTCCTTTCTTTTTTACCGTTTTTTAATCATTATACAGGGTACCGCAGAATGATCTCTTGAGTTTGAAAGGTAAATAAATAAGAATTCATATCCGGTACTATTAATATCCACACTGATATTTTTTACTCATAAATGGAACCTTGACACGTACAACGACTATGGGTTAGAATTCTCATTTTATAGTTGTTGTGGGGTTTTAAGAGGTCAAATAAGAACAAAACGACTGGTAACAAATGTAGGAAAATGTATTAACAAAAGAGTAGACAATTACAGTACAAAGAAGTGGGAATTACGTCCGACCAAATAGAGTTACGAGCTGGCTCGCATTGGCTTCCGTCAAACCATAATTGTTCCTGTTACTTATAGTAACCGTCGGCGCATTCCACTATAGTCTATAGGGTATATCACCTATAACAATAGTATTATAAAAATAAAAATATTATTTACATTAGATTTTACAGTGGGGACTGAAATACAACGACTATGAGACGGAATTCTCATTTTAGATACTATATATCATTTTATATCTAATATATATCATTTTAATCTAATATATATTCTATATATATTAGATATAATTTTAGATATTTTAGATATTATAATATCCACACCGATCTTTTTGACTCGTGAACGGAACCTTGACTATGGGTCAGAATGGAGTCCAATCACACTCATCTGAGCCCTAATCGTAACGGTTATCATTTAAAGTGGAATGTGCGTTCGGAGTTCAATTCCTGGACGATGTTCGCGTTTCACTTGGGAAAGGCGTGAATTCATTCATCCCTAGCTTTTGGTAACTTTTATGATTTGATTTGCTTTCTTTGTTTAATGGCATATCAATCTTCGTGGGTTATTTGATGCCAAAGTCGTCTTTGCGGAATAACAGTAGTGGTACTATTTAACTAATAGTTGGTGAAACAGAGGGTTCATACATTTTCCAAGTTTGAAAGTGAACATAATCGAAAGATTGGAGTTCAAGCTCTCTTACTACGACATCGCACTGAAGCTCGATAACCACTGCACCATGGGGACTAACTTGGTTAGGAAAATTAGTCACGGAGAAAGAAAACTTTGAATTCAAACTTGTAAAAAAACGCCTAAGATATTGATCTTGTCTCAAATCCTACTCGTGCAAAGAGGTTTATATATATTATATATATATATATATATTATATATATATATATAGTTTTTTTCCGTAGTTAGGGTCTTTCCATGTGTGGTTTAACCAAGCTGATGCAGGTAGACCATAAGGAGAGCTCAATGTACCTAATACCAGTGAGTAGAAGGACAGAGCACCTCATCCAAAGAAAATAACCCCACCCATTCCAAAATCAGACACCAACCCTCCCTCCCCTAAATTGATAGATATAAAAGAGATGTTACTTTGGGAAATTCTCAGTAAGAGTCATGTTCTTGTGATTACCTGAAGATGCCGTATTAATACGGTTGAAATAAATTATTGTAATGAAAGCAAGTTTAGAGTTTTTCTTCATTTACTAAATTTACTATAATATATTATATATATATATATATATTATATATATATCTTTCATCATGACAGTCATCATTTTTAAATCAGTTTTAATCACAAATGCATGATGTTTACAATTATACGCCATCATGACAGTTCAAATTTCAGTTATGCGGCGGCATAGATATATAGCTCAATTTTGAAATAGCCCCGGCAATTTTAAATCTTGGAGATCATTATTGAAAAGACTTATACTTTCAAAGATTACTCTTTAGTATACAAATCATTCAATACGTATTGTGAATTTTGCTTAAGCTGATAGAAAGCGCTATTACAATTGCATCTTTTTCAAGGAAATCAGTATTTATGGAGTCCTTCCATATTGTCCACACGAACTCCTTCACTACCTACTGCGCCCAAAAATTTTCTTTTCTGCAGAGTCATTGTGTTTCCACTCCATAGATTCTCTTTTCAACTCAGGCTCGTAATGGTAAATCCATGTTTAGCCCATTCGTAAAGTACTTCTTGACTAAAAACATGCTTTTCTGTATACATCACATATTCCTCTGTAAATTACACATGGTTTGCATGTCTCAGCCACCAGAATATTTATGACAGACCTCTGTTAAATCCCGAATTGGTCTATTTGCTTTTTCGTCATTTTGAATAGCATCAAAACAAATATATTTGTAAGATTAAAATAACTTTGGCGATAAACCAGTTTGAAACAATGCAAACTTGGCATTTATCAAGATATTTCTGAAAAAAAAATATTTTGCCTAATAAAAAATAATCCTCTAATTTATGGAATAGCGTTTGAATTCAATTTTGGATGAGACGGGGATCATTTTGATCGCTGAATAATTCAATAGAATATTACATGCACTGAATACCCTTCGCTTTTTGATGATTTATGTTCGATTATATAATCTATAAATAGATAGTAATTGGTAACCTTTGCTCAATATATCTAACTTCATTGAGAGGAATCTACCGAATAACTCTAATTTTACAAAAGTATATCAAAATTCTGAATCAATTTTCGAGTATTCTGAAAATATCCGAATAATTAAAAGGATTCCACTTTTCCCGATGGAACAGTGTACTTCAAAATATGAAAATCTCCAAATTGGATTGACTAGTGACTTCAACTATGACCTAAGAGATCTATGACCTAATTGTATCGCCACAATTAAAGACGAAAAAGAATTCTAGGGTTCTGAGCGGTAAGATCTTTGATAAAATTTGATAAAATTTAATAAAATTTTCAATTTTTTTTTTCAAAATAGAATCATGAATCACGTTTATATTTGCAAGGGAAAGAACTGAAAAAAAGAAAGAAAAAAGATTCACCCCAACTATAAAATCCAGTATCAATTTGCAATTTTTTCAGGACGGTATGAAGTAACCTAGTTATTCCCAGCTAGTTTTTTTCCAATCATATGATTAAAGTCCAGATGGTGCAACCATACAGTAGCATTGATACGGATACAGCTAGGAAAAATTCTCGCTTTATCTTATCAAAGAGATCAGATTTCCATATGACCAATAATCTGTCGATAGTAGTCCATGCCTTTCCATTATGTATATTGGCATAGACTTTTGTAGATATAACTACCTGGGTATGGGAACACGTATACTAATTTGAGTCTCAATTTTGTGTAAAACACATGAACTCGGTTATAAGACGTTAATTTCATTTTGTACTAAAAAGAGATGAATTTTATTATATCTATTGGAACATTAGATAATAAAAATGGATTTGATTAGATATTAATTATCAGCACCAAATCGTATATGTTATATACTGGTATCAACTCTATATGTTATATAGCGCCTTCTTCGCTACTCTCAATCGTGTACGTTAGTACTGGGGTTTTCACTGTACCCAAAGTGATGTATGTTAGTAGTCAGCTACTACCGACTACTGGACTTCAATAACAACAGATACGTATGTACAAAGAGAGGACCCTTCTTTATTTTCTTCGGTGTGTAGGTGGAGAAGGCACATAGCTTACAATGAGTGTACGAGGGGGTGGTTGCTGACAGGAGACGTGAAGTATCCTTTTGGCTGCCGGCTGGCGTCTGACTGCTGTCGGCTCGACCCTCTGGCTTGACGACACGTCTACGCATCTTTATCTTTTGATCTGATAACGGACGTTTGTTATATATTTCTTTATCTTCGCCCTGTTTCCTTGACCGGAAACCCTCTCTTCCGCTTTCTCTTTCTTTTTAAATATATATTTTTATCTTTTTCTTTGTCCCTCAGTCGGAAGTTCCATTTTCCGGGCGAGCACAATACAACATTATTACTTAAATCTATGGATATGAATAAGTATTTACATAACTCTTTTGCCACAGATGTAAGTGCAAATGGCCTCATCCAGAATTGTAATAACAGTTGTGTTAAGTACAACTCAAATATAAATACGATGTTTTGAAAATCAGAAATAAAGAGATTGTCAGTTGTCAATAATTAATGCAAGTATGGCTAATAGAAGATGCCTATCATCTATTAATAATGGAGATTCGCTTCCGATATTTGTCTGTAACAAAAATTACGTCACTGCTTACGTTACATTACCCAAAATTGTTATCGTCATAACATAGAATAAATACACTCAAAATTTGAACAGGCAACATTAGACAGTCCTCATTGTTTTTTAAAACAAGTTTTAATAAATACATGACTGGTATTATATATCTATATATAGTTTGTTTTATTTTAATACATATTTAAAGTTTACATTTCAAATTGTTCTAATCCTTTAATGAATTTGATGATTTTACTTACTTAGGGTACAAACTCGCTGACATTGAATTTTTACTCCCCACCCCTCAGGCAATGTTTCAAAAATCTATTTTTACATCGCCCGGAGAGTGTTTTTTATTTTGTACTAGCATATATAATACAAACACATAGCTAATGATTTTTACTACATTTCTCATCGTAGTTAATGGTTCCCAGTCTCTTGTATACCACTCGACAAATTCACAGGTTTATCTGCTGCTCATGCTTCATGGTATTCTTGATTTCCCTACACCTTGGTCCCCTCCTTCATTCCACTCCTCTCTCTCGAGTAAAATCGCTTTTGGTGCGCGCACACAACGATATTACCAGCATGGATCTTTCGATAACGCTCTGTATCATAACCAGTCTTTGTTCTTCTTTCGTGTTTTCCCACAGTTCTATTGCGTATTACAACGCATGCAAAACTGTTATTAAGAACGATTGGCACTGAGGGCTTTGTCCAACACTGCCTTGGGCCAAACTTTTTTTCGGGGTAAGTATCTGATCTTATTCTCCCTGAGATTTCAGCATCCAGGTATCGGCACATATTCAACATCCGCCCTAAGGTACACTTTAGCCTCCTCGATTTTCTTCGTTTCCAACCCCTATAAATTGGTATATCCTGCGCTCCGAAAATGTGCCACACGACTTCCTTTAAGGAAATAGTGGCGCGTTGTGTAATGGGTACCGTCATAAGAGGTATACACGGCAACACGAGTTCAAATCCTGCACGTGGCTGTTTGCATTTCACATGGTGCTAATACTCTTGGGAAAAGTACGAATCCAACTATTCTCCCTCCAGCTATAGGTAAATAGTGATGCAGACTGGGCTCTTTAACCTTGGCATAGCGACTAGTCTAGGAAATAGAAAAGTCCGAATCAAACCAAAAGGGATCTCTTCTCGTTAGTCAAAACTACTTTGAGAGCTCCTCCTCCTCCTCCTACTACTACTACTACTCCTTATCTCTCTCTTTCTCTGATTAACTCTTTCCATATCAAATTTCTCTCAGGGCTCTACCAAATTATCTAGGTAAGTTTAACTATAAGGTGGGATATTTCAATGTTCACATGATAATCACCACATAACTCATTCTTTTCAAATAAAGTCCAATTATTATTGAAATCTGGGGCCTGTTGTGCATTATTTCAGTTTTAATTACTGTGCTGCTTGTTTTAGGCAATTTTTACTGAATTTTTTCCGATTAATTCTTTTTTACGATAACATGTTTTATAACTTGGAAATAGATTTGGAAATAATCTAAATTAATATATATAAATTGCAAAATCCAGCGAGAATCAACCATGAAATAGAAAAATCTTTTTTAATAAAGACCTAGGTATATCAACTTATTTTTAATTTAGTGGCAGCAGCAGAACTATTGTTAATTTTTGAAAGGTAATCTTAAATATTAATGCAATGCTTACATTCAGCGATCATGTTTGAGTTTTTCCGTAGTTTCTTGTTGCCTATGGCATAGAACAGTATCAATTCTCACAAAAAAAATCACAGGAGTTTTATTAATTGCCTCCCGATAGCTAGAATTTTAACTCTTTGCCTATTCTAAGCTGCTAACATCGGATCTCCTACCATTGCCATACTACCGTAATCCGCCAGCAGTGCCTTTCACACGTGTCACTTGTTTATACTGAAAAATCACTTCGTGAACACCCCTGCAACATTTTGTTTTGTCTTTAAACCAACCCCGAAACTGGTGTTTGATCCTTTTACAATAGGGAAATTTGGTACAGCCATGGGGTAAATTTAGTAGGCAAGAGTTATACTAGTATATATATATATATATATATATAATATATATATATATATATATATATTTATTATTATATTATTATTATTATTAATGTGTATGGTTGGCACTAGTATACTAGAAAAAGTAATAGTAATCCAACGTACAGTGTTATTAGAATACTGTTTCAAAAGACGCACACATTTGACCATTTACACCATTTCTGTCATTTTCAAAGGAACCGTTTCGTTTACCTGCTGAATGCTTTCAGCAAGAAACCATTGGTTGAAATATCGTTCCGAAATAAATAAATAAAAGCTAACACTTTTATTTGTTACTTCATTGAACTATATATATATATATATATATATATATATTATATATAATATATATATATATATATATATATATATAATGAACTCTACTATACAGGGTGTCCCAAAATGATGTATACACTCGTTGAATCGTTATAACTTATTCAATTTATGTATTTTGACTTGTAAATAAGATTGATACAAGAGAAAAAAAAATACCCATTTAAAGAATTTGTTTTAAAAATATTTTTTGTGTTTATAAATCCCTTAGAGAGCTTAATGTATAATAACTAATAAATTAATTATATACAGAGCAATATTTAACTTTCAAATAAAGAAACTTAACAAAACCTCATTTGACTATAACAAATTTATTTCGACCAAAGACTCAATATAAGTTTCGTCTCATCAGATAGTATTTACAAAACCCTCATTTATGATAATAATAACAATTCAAATAAAAATAATAAATTTGCTTCATGTCTGACAGATCTAGCCTACAAAAATGACCTTAATAACTGATTTCTCAAAAACCTCATACTGTTTAATTTAAATATGAATATAATTATATTTCAGGGCTGTCTAGTCATTTTAAACCCTTGTTAAATGTACTATGGTATTAGATTAAACAAAAATAATATTGAAATAGAATAAAATAAAATGAAATTTCAATCGAGTATCCTCCATTATCAAGGGTTAGTCAAATCCGAAATTGAAAACTGTTGAGAATTCCCGTTATAAGGTGTGTGTTAATTGCCCAATCCTACTTATAGACTCGGCCAGAACTATGTGATCTATCTCTTGGCCAATCACTGGCAGTACTCTGAGGTTGATACAATACTTAAACCGACCTTACTGGACATAATTACTGTCACATACATGGACGACTGACATATGATTAAATCACTGGACCTTTACCAATACGCAGCATATGACTTATACGCTTACCAAAGGATTCCATAACACAGGACTTTCTTTAAGCCCTTTTCAACTGACCAAGGATGGCATTTAAAAACGTATTATCAACTATTAATATTTAAAGAGTGTATATATTATTTTGGGACACCCTGTATATCTCAACGTATAAGGGAAAACTGCATTCAAATGAGACGTAAATGCATCGTCACAGGTAAACGATAAGAGAGAGGTTCCCATACTGCTGTACGTTCATAATAACCATTGAACTCACCTAATTCTTTTCAAATCTGTGCACTGTCCTCATATAGGCACTTAAAGACCCTGAAATGTTCGTATTGGATTTTCCGGTGTGAATGTCAAGTAGAACAGCGTGCCGTTTCAAAATTTCTGGAGGAGTGAATTGCGTCATTGTGCTACATTCTTCTCAGAATATGCCCAACTGATTTTATTGTTCTACGCAGTAGACAAACCTGAAACAAACAAAACGCATGCTCGAAATTAATAATTTAAAAGGGTGACAATTTACCCATCGCGGCCTGCTTATATTGCATGACCTTTCAATAATTGATTGTCCATGTATGACACGTCTATTCCATTTTTATTAAACAGTCGCAATGTAGAATGAAATGAGGCTCTTCACTTGAAAGGAAAAAACGCCGCCAAAACCGAACGATTAAATCAAACACATAAAGGCAATTAAAGTGTCGGAAATGATCGCGATACCTGTTGTCGTTGTAATGGACGCAAATTTCATAATGTGACCAAACGCAGCAGCGTGCCGATCAGAAAAGAAAGGGTGTGTTTGTTGCTTTTAACTCTTTGCCTAGTTCAAGCTGCTCATAGCGGCTCTCCATCCACAGTATAAAAACTTTAGTACTTGCATTATTTGCATCATTGTTAATAGTACAAATAACAATGAAGATGAGGGCAGTAGTCCGAATAATACAAATAATACTAATTATCAAGCCTCATCTAAAACAATTACGAGATTTAGGACTTGTTTAGCTTTTTGCCTTCTTTAAATATTTGCCTACTTTAAACCGTTCACCGTGGTTCTCTCACCACTGTGATCCTACCGAAGCCGCTGACAGTGACTCTTGCAAATGTCACTTGATTACACTAAAAATAGGACGTTATTTAAATAGAAGGAGTTCTGAGGTGAATAGATATTGAACTTTAAATTATCCCATGATACAGGAAATAAATACCCAAATTGATTTGATAGAGTGTGAGCGGGATATGGTAGGCAACTAATTAAAGTGCATTAGGGCTTCGTTATCCGCGGTAGATAATTACTAAGACCCCCGCAATGTACGGTAAAAATTCGTGGATAATAACAACACATATACTAGTTGTTGCGTGATCCCGAGGCGCGCTTAGCGCAACGGTTACCGTGGTAGGAAATGGATATTGGTGATCAGCGTTCAAATCCGGGAGGAGTATGTTTATGTTTCACTTCGCACTGATGACCTTGGGAAAGGCAAGGGTCGATCTGTTCTTGCCACAGTTATGAACAGATCGTTAGTTAGAAAACCGGTCTTGAAGAAGGAAAACACTAAATTGAAACCAGCTTTACACCCCCTTCCCTTAAAAATCGACAGTGTGCCATTTCCAGTTCATGGTGGACGGATTGGGTAAGTAAAAATTTCAGCTAATAGATATAATATGGCGTTTGATCTTAAGAAAGTAAGTTTTTATCAGTCATTTCAGCAATTTTCTCTCTCTCTCTCTCTCTCTCTCTCTCTCTCTCTCTCTCTCTCTATATATATATATATATATATATATATATATATATACATATATATATATATATATATATATATATATTAGTGATGATCCATATACATAAAGGCAAAAATCTATCGCTGTCCATGTACAACACGACTCTGGTTACTCTCACTTTCTCGCGTATTATTATTATTATTCCTTTTGAGTTTTTATTATTATTATTATTATTATTATTATTATTATTATTATTATTCGAAAAAGTGGCATCCACCTTTGAAACTATGTCCACGCCAACCTAAGTTAGATACATATGCACTATCACCGATATTGATCACTTTTAATTGATGAATATAGCAAATTATATATATATATATATATATATATATATATATATATATGGTATAGGAAAAGGATGATAATATTTTAATGAGGGAGATCATATTTTGTATGTGACTCTTATTCGTTCACCGAAGTTTCTTTGAAAAGTGTCGATCGAAAGAGTCCTTATCTTTTTATTTTTCATCATCCACTAGTTCATAATAAGATATGAACCCCTAATTAAAGTACCGATCTCTCTCTCTCTCTCTATATATATATATATATATATATATATTTATATATTTATATATAGTTCAATGAGAAATCAAAACAAATAAAAGTTTTTGCTTTTATTTATTTAATTAAATTAATTATTTAATTAATATATATATATATATATATATATATATATATATATTTGAGTATAGATGAAAGGATATGAAAACAACACAATATGCTGTTAAAGGGAAAATATTTTATATCATATTCATAGCTTTAGAGCTTGTTTTACTCCGGACTTAACAAGAGCGGAGACGAAAATATTATGAATTCAAAACGAAAACATTGATGTTGCAAAAAAGTTATGCGGTAGTTTTTGCAACATCAATGTTTTCGTTTTGAATTCATATTATTTTCGTCTCAGCTCTTGTTAAGTGTTTTTAAAAACACTTTCGTTGCCTGACGACTGCCGCAGAGCAAGAAAGCAATGGTAGTAAAATTGTTCCAATGATAATAAATATAAGCTAAAACTTATATATATATATATATATCTATCTATTATATATATATATATATATATATATATATATATATAGTTATGATACGTAAAACTATATGAGGTAGTGCGAATAGTCTATTCTATTCTAGCCTAGTCTATATATATATATATATATATATATATATATATATTCGTGTCGTAATTCTATACTCTACGAAGATAAATGGCTTAGCTGCGCCTGGTCTTTAGCTACTGATCACCTTTTAGTTTTCACTCCTTCTTTCCAACTCACCCTCCGTAATGGTTTCTCTGACAGCCGCTTCTTTGTCTTTTCAACAGTGATGAACGACTTCGTAGAATTACTTAACTTGATAACCGATTTCCAAAAGTAAGATTTTCTCTCTGTTTGATATTGGTTAGTGGACCAGAATTCCTAAGTTTCACCGACCACGTGAGTTAGCTTTACAGCGTCGTGAGACAGGTCAGTTCTTTTTCCTACCGATTTTCAAGGGTCTTACGTCAGCTGTGGCCACGACTGTCCCATCCAGTATGAAAAAACCACAGTATCCCTCCACTGGTTTACTTGCTTGCTCGAACAACCAGTAGTGCCAAGCTGTCTTTGTGGGATACCAGCTGAAAATCTATAAGCAGAAACTGCAATCGGTGTCGCCACGATATAACGAAAGGTGTTTCTTCTTATTCGAATTGAACCTGCCATTGTTACATAATCTATGCGGTTGCATACGATTATTGTTAATCCCCTGTATTTCTGAGAGGATGACCCTTTTCATATCATGGCCGGGTCCTTCCATGGAAAATTACAGAAGCCCGCCAAATATGTGAAGTCACCTGTGACCTTTTGAGTCCCCAGTTTGCAGTTGGACGTCAGGCAGAGCGGTCGGCAATTTTATGCTCTGTCTAAACTGGAACTCACACGCCCTATGTTAGTTAGCAGATGTCTGGGTTGGGGATTTACCAAATAAAGTAACATCAAAGCAAATCGAAATCTTGTGTTTATTATCTAAAAAATAACAATGACACAGGACTTCTGATAACGAGAAATCCCTAACAGAAAACCAGACCGAAGTCCCCAAGTCAACTCCAGACGCTAGGCCTTAGAAGATATCCAAGATGATAGAAGATATACCAAAGACGATCAGAAGCAAAGTCGGCCAGAAGAAAATACAAGAAATAGAATTAAAGAAAGAGGTATGCAACATTATAATTATTTAGTGTCAGTGAAGAAGGCGCTATGTAACACCATGGCGACCGAATTTGTTGCCAGTCACAACGTTGGTTGCAGTTGGGGATGGGTTTCCTCCACAGCCAGAAGGAGAATATTGGCTGAAAACAAAAAACAACGTTTAAATTATGAATTTTCTGTCATAATTCTATCATAAGGTCGATCGTCTGGCCTACATAAACTTGTCCTCTTTACTGATTAACCAGGGAACCATAGAGTAGGAGTTGGTGGTGTATACGTTTAGATTCAGTCTCTATGGTTAACGGCGAATTGAATTTCTGTTTGGTCCTTACGAACCCCTTTCACTGGATCAATTTACCGGAACCAATCAACAGCATTGATTTATTTTATTTTCTTAATTAGTCTTCCTACCAGTCGGCGGGTCTTAGAATGGGTTGAGATATTCCCTGCAGACGGGTAAGAACATTCACAAAATTGTGTGTTCTAGATATAACACTAAACTGAGGCTCCAGTTCTAGAGCTGCGGGAACTGCGGAGTACGCGTTCATTGCCATTACTCCTGGGTTCCCTCTTATTCTGAGTGGTAGTACCGGTTAGGGTCCCAACTATGCGTAAAATAGATCTGTTTGAACGTTATTTCTACCGCCCTGTCGGCTGGGGCGTTAGAATGCACCGACTGCACCTCTGCAGAGGGGTAAGACTCCCCCAATGAAGCCACCTGTTGGCCGTGGGTGGCGACCCGTGATGCTTAAGGATAGAGCTCAGGTGGATGAGCAGTTCATGACATGCAATACTCCACTTTGGCCCTATTTTGGGCTAGACGGGCGGTCGGAGAGGCCCCCTCCGATCAATCGGCTGGTCACGTCAAGCCCTAGCACCTATATGATTTTCCAAACCCTATTGCCCTTATAGCAAGCCCCAACCCCTTTTTATCATATGGATGCTAGAAGGCGGTGGCTGCGGGTCTACATTTCCTGGGAATTACGTTAAACTCTATCTGATGGTGAGGTTCCAGTTCTGGAGGTTTGGGGAATGTGGAACATCTTATTCATCACCATTGCTCCCTGGTCCACTCAGACCCGGAGTGGTAGTACCTGTTAGGGTCCCATCTATGGGTTAAATAGAAAAATGTATTTATAAAAAAATTGTATTATCCATTAAGAATTGATTTATTTCAAAACTTTATCGGCATTAAATGACCCACTGAGGTTGATATGCCGTAAAACAAACCAAACCAAACCAAGTTATTTCTATTAGATAAGAATACTTGGCGTGATACACCCGTGTACGAAGATATTAAGAAACTACACAAAAATGTAAATATAAATTTATACTGTAGACAATTCCCTAACGTCTAGTCTTAAAATAACGCTAAACAGTTTGACATGCTGTTCAAATCTATGAAATTAATTAGTTTCATCGTATTAGAAACCTAATTAGTCTTTCACTTGTCTCTTTCCTCCGACCTTACGATGGGAAACGGGCATCTACTTTTTAAGCGTGGTCAAGCCTCTTTGGGGATCACTGCGTCATCTGTTATTGAGCAGGTTACAATTTACTCTATTATACTGGTAATATTGAATTTACTTATGTTGAACCCACGTTGTAGTGCATCTGTGCTGGTCGGTTCGAAAGGCTAGAGACAGGTCGACTAGAAAACGAAAACACGACAATGAAAAATTGAAGATAATACGCTAATTGAGGAGGAAGGTGTAACACTTCGTACAATTTGAGTGGTGTTCATGTGGTCAGTTGGCACAACACAATTCTCTTAACTACAAAGTCCCTCTGCTAGAATGAACTGTTGTATACCCTTCTCATTACTTCTTACTTCTATTCTTCTTCTGTTCTTCCTGATATCTTAAGTTCTTCTAGGTCTCTTCTAGCGTCTTGATCTTCGTCTTGGTGGTTGGTCGCACTTAACTCATTTCTTCTCTTAAATCAGTCTTGTTACCAAGACACCCATTAATCACAAGACTGTGTTATTTTTCTTAAACTTTTATTTCCTTAACTAAACATTTCATGAAAGTAAATATCTGACTAACATAGCGCGCGTATGCAGAGTGAGTTACAGTTAAGGCAGAACATCGTCACTGCCTGACGCCCAACTGAAAACTGAGGAACCAACCAGGTCCCACGTGACTTCACGTAATTTGGCGGGCTTTCTGTACTATTCCATGGAAAGTCCCGCCCATGATATGAAAAGGGCCATCTCTTTAGAAATACAGGGGATTGACAATAATTTTATGCAACCGCATAGATTATGTAACAGAACTACAAAGAGTGACTGGCTTCGTATGGCGTGGTCCTTTTTTATTTTCTATCTACCCGGCCTGGAATCAATTGTCCACTGGAATAACTCTAACTGCTGGGATCCAAATCCTACTTGTATATATGCAAAAATGAGCCTTTCTGTCGCTGGTCGGACCTCCCAGAAATTGGTCATATTCTTGCCTGTTAGATTTATCATTCTAAATTTATCTCAGAAATCCGGACATTAATTTTTTTCAGTCTGCTTGTCGCTAATTTTCTAACTCTTATTTTTTTCTCTGGACATTAAAAATATTTATCTTTAAGTGGTCTCGAATCATTGCCCTCCTCCCCGTTATATTTTCCTTGGAGTCTAGACGATCTTACATTTAATGGATTTTGTGAACTTTTAGAAATGTGGATATTTTTCTGTCATATCATGCTTTAAGAATTTATAAAGTTTTCTTGACCGACACATACACATCCAGTTTTTGTGATCTTTCAGAATCCTTCACAGACTTATAGATGTACACAGAGACACAGACACACACATACACACATACTCCATTATGATCTAAATTTTCCTCCCTAATGTCCAGCCCACACACTCACAACCCCCCCATATATATATATATATATATATATATATATATATATATATATATATACTCATAGATACACCCACACGCATACTCACAGACACATATAATATGACATTATCTTAATTTTTCACACACTTCTCTATACATTTATATACACATCCATGAATGTTACAATCTTACGAAACTTTTCCTGAAGATTCGTAAACAAAATTAAAAAAAAAAACAAAAAAAAAAACAACACCTTTTTCAGAAATGAATGTGCTTTTAAATACAGTCCTTAAATTTTTTATACACAGTAAATTATTTGTACTAGCAAAATAAAAAACACCCTCCGGGCGATTTAAAAATAAATTTTTGAAAGATATTGCTTGAGGAGGTGGAAGTTAAAAATTAAATGTCGGAGAGTTTGAACCATAAATCATGAAATCATCAAATTTCTTAAAGGAGTAAAAAAAACAAAAAAAAAAAAACAATTTGAAATCGAAACTAAGTTCTATTAACTTTGAATATCTATTAAAATAAAACAAACTATATATGAATATATGATACTGGGGATGTATCTATTAAAACTTGTTTTAAAAAACCATGAGGACTGTCTAATGTTGCATGCTCCAATTTTGAGTGTATTAATTCTGTTATGACGATTTCGGGTATAGTGACGTAAGCAGTGGCGTAGTTTTTCTTACAGACAAAAACCGGAAGAAAATCTCCATTATTTGTATATATTTTGAAAATACTTATTGAAAACTTATTTAATATCTTTTTTCTTTGTTATACTTTACTAACTTGAAAAATGTTTTCCAATGTAGTTTTAGTTTATAGAAAGTTTTGCACACGGATGTTTTGTTAATTGTATCAGCTGCGAATAAGTAAAACCACCGCGGGCAATTCTGCAGATGGTGGGGGCCGAGTGAAATTTGTTCTTTCTATCTACCTCATTGTATGCACAGGATATGTTTTAAATAAACACTTGGGAGAACCAACGGAAAAACATCCACATAAATTATCGAGAATACATTGAATCGGCGCCAGAGAGTTTGAATGACAAGAAAATAAAAGGTAAATAATATCCGAAATATTTTCGAAAATACGTGCAGTTTATGTAAATTTTAAAGGACCTGATATTTAAAAATACGGGGTAGACGAGAAGCAATTGGGTAATTGATAATAATGTATTGTATCATTGGTTAACTTGTAACTTTTGGCCCAACCATTGAAACATTCTTTCGTTCTGATCATTATCAGCAGTTTGATGAAATGGTGCGCTCAGCTTAATGGCCGTTGATTTAAGAAAGGGAATCAACTCCTAGAGTTCAAATCCAGGACGAGGCGTTTTTGTGTTTCACTTCAGGCAAATGCCCTTAGGAAAGGCATGGTTCGATCAGTTCTCATCCTCCATCCTACTATAGGAAAATAATTGGACAGACTGAGTTCTTTAGTCTTGGCTAGGTGACATGTTTAGAAGGAATATATATATATATATATATATATATATATATTGAAGAAATGGATACAATTTCATATGTTCATTGAATAAGAACATACGTGTGATCAGCTGCAATTAATCGTAAACTCGATTAATTCAGTGGATTTAACCCTGATGATTCTAGCGATGAAACTCGAGTAGGTTTCTATTGAATCCATTTCTTCAATAAATTTGCTCTACTTTGTATTGAGCACTTTGTATTTGTTTTATCACGGACTTAACCCCTGGATCCTGTGCACCTCCAACGATCGTGCCCATATTCACCGGTAAGCCACCCTTTATATATAAATACAATATATATATATATATATATATATATATATATATATATTGTATTTATATATGTGTGTGTATATATAGGGTGTTCGGGATATATTGGACATACTTATATTTGGTTATATTTCTCCGTAGGTTGGAGCTTTTGACGCACATTACGCATCATTTTAAAGCTTGGACCCTTTTTCATTCATATACGTGATGACAGATAGAATGGATGACTGGAATCCACCTGAATCGTGGAAGAGAATAATTTGTATCAATATGATCTGTGCCGGCCATCAAAATAAGGAGAGTATGATTGCTGCCCAATGCTCCCTGAAAACCGTAAAAACAATCAGGCATAAACTGGAGAATCTCAATACAGACCTCGAGGCTGTGGCTAGAAGAAAGCAACATAACGGACAATCTGATTGCGTTCGTATGGCAGAATTCCTCAAAGATCTGCAGTAAAAAGTGTTGGAGGTATCTGGCATTGGATTTCGGGTTTTGTTACGTGACGTTAATGTTTCAGCCTCTACCATGAAGCTTGCACTCAATGAACACCTTCGCTACGACTCAAAAAATCGTCGCAGAGGTCAACTGCTCCCAAAAAAGGTCCGTGAAAATTATCTGACAAAGACGAAGAAACTTCTGAGCAAAGTGAAATATCCTGCTGAACCACAAACAATCTGCTTCTTTTCCGATGAGAAACAATTTTGCCAAGATAAAAAGCACAACACGCAGAATAACAGATGGCTTGCATACAATCCAAAAGACACTCCTCGTGTCATCCAGACTGAATTTCCCCAAACTATAATGTTTTTCAGATGTGTCCTCTGAGGGTGATGTGATGCTTCCGTGTTTTTTTTTTCCGCGAGGGTATAAGGTTTCATTCAGATGCCTACGGGGAGTTTCTAAACACTCTAATAATGCCCTACATAACAAGTGTAGCCAATGGTAGGCCATATGTATTGCAGTAGGATTCGACACCCTGTCACACGTCTGGGAAAAGTCAAAAATGGTTGTTGGCGAATTTTTACGACCACACCAGTTCCAATGTTTGGCCTCCGAACTCCTCAGATCTTAACCCCATAAATTATTATGTATGCGCTGTTGAGAAAGACACCAATCGCCGTGCCAGTACTACAAAAGCCCAGTTAATCGACAGAATTAAGGTAGTTTTCGAGAACCCTCACAGGGGAACTGTAACATCAGCTTACTCCAGGTTCCGGAGCAGGATTGAGTCTGTAATCGAGTTAATGGCGGTTATTTTGAGTGAAACTTGTTGACAGTAGTGTAATTTCTGTGCCAGTTTAATTTCTTTACAATCCATTAAATTTTGTAGTTACCAATCACTTTTAATTTTTTCTTATGAAACTGTCAAATTTATCCCGAACACCCTATATAATATATATATATATATATATATATATATATATATATATATATATATATATATATATATATATATGGCTCCTATTTTTGTGTAGCACTTTTAAACAAAAATCAAACAGAATGAAGGAACTAACCATCGAATATTCACAAAAGAAAATTCCCGTACTTAATAATAAACAATATAAGCTGATCCTGATGGGGAAAATAGAACAAGTTATTATAAGAATGCGCTGAAAACTGATAATGTACAAAAATGGAAACAAAGAAGGTGACAGCACAAAAAAAACATGATTTCAAAACAAGTAAGCACCCACCACAACAACCAGAGCTGACGGAAGTCGAGAATGACCTGTTTGGAATAATAATAAGAATTAAATTCAGAAAAAATTAAAATGAATTTCAGAAAAAGATGCGTTAGACGTTAAGATGAAATAATCAAAGAAGGTCTACATAAAAGGAGATAAATCAAACAGATATTATGGTGTATTATGATGTATTCGTCATCAGGAGGACTTAGAATATTCAATGAGTCACATCCTGGCTGTAGTAGAGAGACCAAGAAAAAATCCAGCGTCCCTTTCACACTTCGCTTTCTTTCTTTGAAAAAAAAACTTTTCTTTCTTTCTTTCTTTCTTTCTTTCTTTCTTTCAGTCTTTCTTTGAATACCTTCTCTTTGTCTTTCTTTCTTTCTTTGAATAGTTTGTTTGTTTCTTTTTTTCAGTCTTTCTTTCTTTCTTTTTTTCTTTGAATAGTTTCTTTCTGTCTTTCTATCTTTGAATATGTTCTTTTTATTTTTATTGCTTTCTTTCTTTCTTTCTTTCTTTCTTTCTTTCTTTCTTTCTTTCTTTCTTTAATTTCTTTCTTTCTTTCTTTCTTTATTTAATTTCTTTCTTTCTTTCTTTCTTTCTTTGAATAGTTTCTTTCTTTCTTTTTTTTTCTTTCTTTGAATAGTTTCTTTCTTTCAGCCTTTCTTTCTTTGAATAGTTTCTTTCTTTCTTTCTTTCTTTCTTTCTTTCTTTCTTTCTTTTTTTCTTTCAGCCTTTCTTTCTTTGAATAGTTTCTTTCTTTCTATCTTCCTGTTTTCCTTTCTTTGGATAGTTTATTTTTCTTTTTCTTTCTTTCTTTTTTTCTTACTTTCTTTTTTATTTCATTTTTTATTTTTTATTACTTTCCCTTTCAATTCTTTTCTTTTTTCACTTTCGATTCCTTCCTTCTTTGCTTTCTTTCTTTTTTGTCTTTCTTACTTCAGTTTTCTCTGTCTTTAAACCTTTTCGTTTTACAGGAATGACCCTTTATTCGTCTGAGGTGGTGATGCACACGTCCTATAGGTATTTAGTCACAAACAAACACCTTAATAGACATCTTCCTTATATCAACTTGTACTTCCAATGTCCCTAATGCTCATTCTCCAAAATTCCACTGATTGATACAGAGACTGAACTTCCACCCACCATCCAAACTTCAAAGATATACCAACGTCTATATCGCACTGGGTCCTTATGCCTAAGGAAAATCACGTGGAGGTAATTTCGAACCCTTAGATCTAACTCCTGTTCTGTTCTAATGATACGTTCCAATATGGTCTCCAAATAATTAACTAGAATGTACAAACGAATGGGAAGAGTCTGTTCTCGAAGGCCGAAGAAACGTCTCGAGATTCTAAGAAAGTTCCTGAATGCGCCTGAGGGAGGTAGTATTGTACAATGACTAAAAGTTGTTGTGACTATAACAAATAAAATGATTGATTGATTTCAACGGCATGTCAATCCTTCAAGGGTTATTTTATGTTTAGAGTCTAGGGAATCGCATTTATTGTACGTTCATAGTTACATTTTTGGTGTGGCTGTTTCTTAAGATTTTGATACGGTGATGTGATATACAGTGTTCCTATCCAATATAAATAATTAGCTCATAGATTTATGATTTGAAATTACTAATAATAATGAAAATAATCATTGGTAAACAATCACAGGTTCAAGTAACTATTCTTAATAAAAAAAGACTATAGTTATTTGGTATCAAATAAACTATATAACAAGAATAATTTTCGGAAAATTTTATTCGACCCAGAAGATCGGGTGCTAACAGGTACTACCACTTCGGATCAGAGTGGACCGGGGAATATTGGCAATAAAGCCGTACTCTAACTTTCATAGACCTTCAGTACTGGAGCCTCACAATCAGATGCTGTTTAGTGTCATACCCAGGATAACACCTTTATGGGGATATTAGCCCTCTTTAGGGGATGCTGACAGGGCGCGAACCAAATGAGGACAACCGTGCTAGAAGAGATATTGAACTCTGTTAACTCTTCTTTCATTCGGCTATTGGACTTTTTGAAAAATTATTTATTCACTTACAATGCTCCATAGTTTTACAAGTCTGGAATTTGTTTTAAGGAATAGTGTGTGTTTCTCCAAAGGCATTTCTTCTCTCTGTATTGTTGTATTGAATAAAAAACCTTTCAGTTTTCATTTCAGATTTGGGGAAAAAGCAGCTCGTAACAGCTAAATTCGGAGCGGATAGCGATTAACCAGATCATGTCGGTTCTGATTTTGTCCCTTTGTCATCAAAAGAAGAAGAATTTTGTATTTTTTATCTGCTGCAAGATACATCACAATATTTTTTTTCTCTCTTTTATCCTTGTAAATCATTCGTCACGAACATTAACAAATTCCATCCTCTTCGGCAACTTCATGAAAGTCAAGTGACAATTTTGACAGATCACACCACTCATTTTCGTAAGACGATCATTGTGCATCGAAGGAGAGGACATCAGTTTTTTTTTAGGGGGAGAAGGTTTTTATTTGTTTTGATTTCCTGCCCTTCCTGATTTGAAAGATTTGTAGCAACATGACATCGCGTGCAATTAAACATACTTCTCAATAGACCTTGGGTGTTCCATCGTGGTGTAATAGTTTGCAAGCTAGTCTCACTGATCCATTAGGAATTAATAGCGTGTTTGATTCTCACTGGATGCCCCATACGTGCGATTCTTGTGCCACATCCTACTCGTGACGAATGGGTTGGGTAAATATACGGTGTCCCATTGTGGTGTAATGTTTTGTAAGCTAGTCTGTCAAATTTAGTACAAATAAATGACAATTTCTATCTTTGCTGGATGCCACAGACTTGAAAGCTTGTGTCACATCCTGTCACATCCCAATATAAAATTCCAAAGTGTATTTTCCACAGTATTCCAACATATTCTGGACAGTTCAGATCCGGAAAGGGAATAAATAATAACTTTTTGTTGGTGTTCTTGTATAGGCATGTGTGGAGGCGCATGGTATAGTGGTTAGAGCTGTAGGAAATGGATTCTTAGACACGAGTTCAAATCCTGGACGAAGCTGTTTGCAGGGTAAATAGTAGGGCAGACTGGGCTCTTTAACCTTGGCTAGACAACCAGTCTAGGAGCAGGAAAACTCTGAATACAAACCTGTTAAACTTCGCTTGAAAAATTGAACTGATATCATATCCTCTTTGTGCGGAGGGTTTGATAAATATTATAAAGGCGCGTTGTGTAATGAGTAGAGTCGTGGGGAAATGAACTTGTCGACCTGAGTTCAAATCCTGGGCGAAACTGTTAGCATTTCACATAGCACAACTACCCTTGAGAAAGGTATGCATCCAAACACACTCTCTCTCTCTCTCTCCATAGGACAGACTGGGCTCTTTAACCTTGGCTTGGTAACAAGTATTGAAGGAAAACTCTGATTTCAAACTTGTTAAACTCTGCTTAAGAAATTGACCTTGGGCCACATCCTACTCATGCGGAGTGGCTACTAAATATATATATATATGCATATATAGATATGTCACGTGACAAAATCCCCGAAGCTTAAAATTTGGTGGACTACCTGCTTTTTCCTTTCTTTCTATCTGAAGATAGTGTGCTCTTCATGAAATTTAAATTAACAGAATAAATGAGAACATAAATGTGATATTTTAGACTTTACACACTCTCTGACATAATAGCATTGAACACTTTTTAATTAAACATTTGTTATTAGACAAAACCTTCTTCTTATTAAACATCAGCTGTACAAACAAGGGAGACAATCAAACGATTAAGAAAAAAAACAGTTAAACCACTGACAAACAAGTACTGAAAAGACATAAAACTGCGAAAACTAAAATACCTGCCAATTAACTGGATAAACATAATATATTAAGAGAAGACCACAAACAGAAGAAAAATACATTGATGCTCGTCAGAGTGGGACTCTTTGTCAGTCTCATTGGATGCCAAGATGAAATGGATTGGTTTGTTCATTTGTTCAGGATTAAGATTTTTACAAAATACAGAAAGGTTATTAGAAATCGAATACTGAATCTTACAATAATATTACGACAAATACCTGGCAATTATAAGACTGACTTAACAAGTGAAGATTCAGATTTCTTCAGTCAGAGTTGGATTTCTTTTTAGTCTCACTTTGCGCCAAGATTAAAGATGTAAAATACATTGTACTACGGAAGCAGAACGGGAAACGAGATATTGTAATCGCACATCATTGAAAAACGAAATATACGGAAACAATATCATCCTTTTACAATACATTTTGCCGGCGATAAAATACAACTTTTGAATGGAGAATAATAAAATAAAAATAAAAATATCGAACAAAATAACAAAACATTGCAGTTTATGTATAGGAAGGAAACCGTGAATAATAAAACATAACAAAAAAGACAAACAGGTGCTGAAATGGCACTAACTATTTTTATCACGCGAAAACAAATCCTTTTGAAAATGTGTATTAAAGAAGATGCTTATGTTCTTCAACGTCTTGTTTTCTCAAAAAATGATTTCCCAAGTTGAATCATTGCTATGTTCGGATAGACAACGTGCACCTGTAGAAGACCGGAGGGCACAGAATCAGAAACGTTGTGTTTTTACATATCACAATATAAAAGAGGTCAATAGTCGGGTAAATCAAAATAATAATATTTGCTATTTTGTTTATTCATTATGTTACGGTGGAAAGCTAACCTATTGTTCACTTTTTATTTATTAAAGTACAAATTTAGGAACAGGGGTACACCATATACTATAAGAATAATTAAATCTGGAACCATTGCCCAATTATTCCCTCGTGACCGTGACAGCCATTTTGGAAAATAGCCGCTATCAGACACCCAAAAGACACACAGAAGTTAGATAGATGTTGCTTCTGAAGATGTTCGTGAATGTTTATTGAATGTTTTGAATCAAGACTTGCAGGCTTTTAGGAAGATTCTGCTGATATTTATGAACATATTTAGGCTAATTGCTTATGAAATGGTGACAAGGAAACCCATTATCAGGCATCAAGAGATGACATAAAAGAGAGAAATCCCCATCATTCGATGAGATTCTTCTTGCACATGTTTAGAAGTAGTATTAAGCCGATGTAGGTTGAAACTGACATCTCCTGCGTGGTGACACGTCGCTGCATAACGCTGTTGAACTTCAGGAGCTGAAAAATGTTCAGTGTCGCTAACATTGTGCATTCACTGATATTTGTTACTGGGATCTTCGAAGATCATAATGACCAGATTAAGCAGCATGGTTAGCATGGAGTCCTGTTTTCATCCAACAGAAAGCCTCTTGAACACCTTGGCATCTTCGATGTTGCATCTGACAATTTGAACTGTCCAGTTTACAAGCTATTGCTAGAGCATCGATTAGATCTTCATTGAATGCAAGCAGGATATTGTACCCCTAGTGCTGTGCATATATATTAAGAAAGTGAGCACATAGTCTCTTTTTAAGAAAAATCGTATGCACCTTGCTATGATTCTTGACTCCCAGCTGTTTAATCCATGAATTGTATAACTGTATCAGATCAGCTAATTTGTGTTGGAATATTTTGGAATATATATATTTACCAACCCCTCCGCACGAGCAGGATGCGACACAAGGTCAATTTATTAAGCGGAGTTCAGCAGGTTTGAATTCAGAGTTTTCCTTCTCCTAGACCGGTTGCCTAACCAAGGTTAAAGAGCCCAGTCTGCCCTACTATTTACCCATAGCTGGAGGGAGAGTAGGATTCATACCTTTCCCAAGGGTATTAGCGCTAAGTGAAATGCAATTACCACGTCCAGGATTTGAACTCGGGGCAACGAGTCCATTTCCCATGATTTTAACCATTATACCACGCGCTTCCTACACCTACAATATTTTGGAATATAAGGTGTGCTCTAATTCTCCACATGTATTTATAGACTAGCCAAAGTCATGTGATTATTCCTCCAGCCAATTACTAGCCATACTGCATTGCTGATACACTACTTAAACCCCACTCACTGGCCATAATTCTAATTGCACTTATTGATGAGGAACATACGACCATTGATGAAGGAAGTAAGGAATTTTACCATAAGAACCAAAGGATTCATTATCAGATCCAATTCCACTGGACAGACGCTCTTGCTAAATGCCTACACGATGGCCCAAAAGATTGTGTAACAGACCGGAGACGTCTCATCATCAATGTGAGATTCTCCAATAAGCACCTCCAGCTTTGCAAAAGCAAATCCTACTATTACATGTGCATCGTTTGACCTTTGACCGCCATTTCCTTAATCTTCCGTGCGCGATTGTACAAGTTCAAGGGACAAGTTCGGTGGTACTTGACCTCCTCTGCACATATGATCTCAGCGTTCAGTTGCGTCAGGAGGTCAACGTCGTCAGAAATTAGTGTGCATGATCTCACACACGAATCCATTTGGAATGTTTCGGCTTCATGAAGACTTGAGCCTTCAGGTATCCTCAGAGGAAATAATTACAATGAGATTCCAATGATAAAGCCGCCATTTCTGAAAATGTTTCAATCAGAAACACACGGAACCAATGGTGTGACATGGTAGTTGCTGCTTAATACATATCCCTTACCCGCTCATTATTCCAGCGCCTGTGTTGCGGAAACTTTAAATCTTAGAGATCATTTACAATTTACAATTAAAGATCCTTGGAAATGAATCATCACCCCCCCCCACACACATATATATATTATTGTGTGTATGTGTGTGTGTGTGTTGTGTGGTGTGGGTATATATTTGTATATTGTTATTGTAAACAGTGCTCAATAGTGTGTATAGAACATTCATGTCTAAGTTAGGGTAGTATTGACATGGAGTCAGCGGAGTTTTGACTACTGTTAGTTTCTCGCATATGCAATTATTCTAACAGTTCAAGACTTGTTTTGAATAATAGTTTAGGCGAGGACTGTCAGTAACGCAAGCGTGATTCTGAGTAAAAAAGTATTGAGAGTTAGATATATGAGCAAATGAATTGATACATTCAAAGTAGTCTCTTTGTATTAAGTAGTTTTATTCTTGTGGTGAAAGCACTTCTAAACTTTAATATGAATTTACAGCTGGACGTATATTTTGTTGAATTTACACAACAATTTCGGCAAACTGTTTAGAAACAGACAAAGAACTGAACTAGGTCTGACCAATTATGGGATGGTGTTCTAATTGTAACAATCGTGTTTCGTCGAAACCTTCGATCAAAATGATCAAAATGGCTTCATATGTTTTTCAAAGTTGGCACGCATCATCGTAGATATCAGGGTAGACCATAAGGTCATTGCAATAAAGGACCCAGATTAATGTAAGTCGGGAACGACATCACGGGACCATCCAGACCAACAGATGGTTCACGTGGGAGATTTTACCCTCTGCAGAGGTACGCCCGGGCGTCTCTACTGGCTCCAGACGACAGGGCTAATATCGTGTGAGTCGGATTAGAAATATTCAAAATGATATGACCAATTTCTCCGGTAAAGGGCAAGGTTAAAAGTTTACGCTCAATTTTGTCCAGACCTATTACGTTTTCCCAGTTAATGTTCGTAATGTAATCCTGATATTAAAGAATTCAAGAAAGGACTGTGAAGAGAAATCGGAAGTGAATCCGACGTATGTCATACTAGTGAAAATTAAGAAAAACCAGGTATCAAATAAAATGAGTGATATTTATTCAGTCAACGCTGGCAGGTGTTTCAATCTGTTTAGTAGATCTTCTTCAGGCTTTTGTTGATATAAAGAAAGTAAAAATTTATCGGAGAAATAAGGAGACTGTGATAGTTTTTCTTGATCCGTTTGTTTAAATATTTGTAATGGTAAAATTATAAGGACTATAAGTTTTGACATTGTTGATTGTTTGGGTTGCTGTCTGGCCGCGGTTAGTTGATTTTTGGACTGAATATCTGACGTCCGACGAGTTTCATAAAGGGTGATATGACAATAAAAGAAATCCTACAAACAAAACAAACCTAATGGTTTTTTTTCAATAAGAGTTTACTTTTTCTTCTAACTAATATTTATTGTGATAAATGGAATATTTACTGGTGAATGGATTTCCTAATTTTCGTTTTATTCTGTATATCATTTTTTGTTCTTGTTTATAACTTAATTTTTTTCTCGTTTCCCTCCATTATATAAGTAGTATATGTAGATACTGTGAGTCTATTATGAAAGAGATCTTCTAAATGTTGTTTCAAAAAGAAGTGAAATATCTAGTAAAGGATCAAAATTTGTACCCTACATACATGAGTAATATATACATAGTCGTACATATGTATCCAATAACGTAGTCAACTGTTAACCAGATATTCTTTGCTCGGATATGCTATGGGTCATTTATACGAAATTTGATAGCTAATCTTTATAAAGAAATAGATGTCTTTCAGTGTTTCCTATGAGAGGCATGTTAGTATAGTCGGTAAGAGCTTCGTATAGGTAATCAGAAGAATGCGAATTCGACTGGTCTTTGTCCAACCCAGCATATGAGCAAACACGAGCTTGCGTAATTAATCTCTGTAGTGATAGGGGTGGGGAGCTGGCGGTAGATGTTGGGCTCCACCTTCTTCCTTTAAAAATCTTGCCTTGTTTAGGCGTCAGTAGAAAAGTGTATAAACTCCTTTGCTGTCCGGTTGATACTGAAATAGCATTTTTTACCTACTTTTATTCTTATCTATAACTTGTTCCGCGTTATATGGTATCGCGCTACTCCAATCTAATCAAAATAATTTTGTATACAATCAATTATCAAACATCCGTCGCATCAACAGTTGCGAGAACCCACAGTGGCAACATAGGATTTATTGATTTACACACACACACCACACACACCCACCATATATATATATATATATATATTATATTATACACATGATATATATATATATACTATAGTATATATACATATATAACTATATATATATAATACATATATATATATATACATATAATATATATTACATATACATAATATAAGTCATATTTATATCATATATAGTTATATATATAACATATATACATATATATATATTACATATATTATACAGTTATGATAGTACATATATATATACAGGTAATAGTATTAGTACATTATATGATATATACATATGATACAATATATATATATACATTATATAATATATGATACCATATATAATATACACATTATTAATATATATAACATATATATATATATATATACACATAATATATAGTATGATATACACACATATATATAGTATATTATACGCACACATATATAGTATATACTATATCATATATATACACAATATATATATCACATAATATATATATAATCTATAACACACAGCACACCACACACACACATATTTATATATATATATAATAATATATATATATATATATATTATATATTTCAATTAGATACTATCAGATGTTTCGTGAGTCCTGGACACCATGTATGTATGAAGCCTAGTATATTTCTGTCTATGTCTAGAGGGTTTAAAAGCAAATAGTAAAAGATATAATGCAGCTGAAATTTGGTTCTGTGATGCGTTTTAATTTCCCTTCATCCGGGTCGATATGAGCGTGTCACGTAAAAATGAGGCCATCCGCCATTTTCGTGATGGGACTTAATCAAAATGATTGAATAAGGTCTTGCTCATAAAATCGAACTCACAATCAAAGAAAAAAAGATGAAATATTAGGTAAGTAAAAAAAGAGACATTCATTTTTTGCTAGCAAAACCTACGACAGCAATCATTTAAAATAAATTGAACACGTAAATACTTATTTCTAAATGTTTTTTCTTTTACTGTATTTTTATGATTCTTTAAATAAGTGGTTCTCAATCGGGGTTCCATATGGCCTCTCTGGGACATATATACATTTTTTGGGTCAGGCAAACATAAAATATCTTAATTATAAAAATATAGCTAATAATGTTCTCGCCCCAACTATGCTGGCAAACCTCTGCTCACCAACAATGAAATCTACTCTCGAAAATGCCCATCGTCCAACCGTCGCAAAGAGCAAATGCTACTTGCCAGCTTTTTTGCCGTAGTCGTCGTACGTAATCGTTTGACCCCTCCTCTAGCCCGTCGCCGTATACTTATATGCAGCTCGATCTGAGAGAATTTGCATACGTGCATCCATTCTCGCTGGTTCGACGATCCCCATCGTTAAATATAGTGCTTACAGCAGCCTATTTCTTTTCCCGCGATGACCTGCTAAGCCAGACTGTCCGCGGCACGCTTTTGAGTTTCTGAGATATGTTATTTCATTACATAAAAAAATACAATAGGATTTTTAAATATTTTTTTACCAAACTTTAAACCACTCAGAGTGGCTTCTCCAACCATTGCGATCCCCCGTAAGGCAAAATTAATAAAACTGATGGTTCATTCATTACTAATCGACTGAAGGGCTCAGATTAGCATAATAATAGAACTTTTTATCCAGTGAGATGGAACTAAGCTTATCCAGTTCTAATATCTGCGAGACGTAGCTTGCTAATCCTTATACCATGATGTGAGGCTCTTTGTACGTCTACATACTCCGCCACGTATAGTTGTGAGGCTCATCAAATAGTGAACGCCTAGAAATATCACATACAGGTAAAAATAGGAGAATATTTGGTACAGGCTAGGAGTGGCGATTTGGTCGACAAAGTTAAAATTGTCAATTTAACAAAAGTCATTTAAAAGACTATTCTTCAAAATAAAGTATCGAGAGATACTAAACAAACTACATTCACGAGCCAAAGTACTTTAATATCTCTAAATCTAGATATGTATATCTTTTTGGCCAAATACAACAGCGTGATTCTTGATTCCGTGCAAAGAAATAATTGGGGCCCCCCCCTTCAAAATAATTACATTTTTTCGGTGGAATCCATCTCGGATAATCTTATTAGGAATTAGACAATATCTGACCGACGAGGTTAAAGATCGATTAATTCTCTTTAGTAATCTGACGAGGAAAACGAAAAACAGATTGTTACTCTCCAATTTCTGTATCGGCGCAAAAAAGAGCGACTGGTTTTGAATTACGAACTAGAGAGCAAAGAGTTTAAAAAAGACCATTATTCATGTTCAGATAGTTAAATCCTCACTCGGTTCATGGCTACACTTATAAACTGAATCCAGACTAACTAAAATCTATTTTTATCGCTATTTCACTTCTGGATGATTTCTTCTACGTCTTAAGCGTCTTACTCAGACAGTTCAAAAACCATATCCATAACATATCTAATTTTTCATGAATTCGAATCTCTCCTTACACACAAGTCGATGGATTAGAATATACTGCTGTTCCTTGCAGTGGATTAAGACTCCTTCCAAATATTTCTTTAAGGACATAGTTTTAATAAAAGTTTTGATTCACGCATTATGAAAATACACCACCCTGGGTCGGGTGTACGCGCCCGCCCCGGCTTAAAATCACGAGCGTTCGATCCCAGGGGGCATCCCCCCAGGCAACACCTGCCCCCTCGATTTTAAGGGGCAGGCTGGGTTTATTGCCCATGCTGAGGCGCACCCTTGAGGGGGAATTGGCCGAGGGGATACGACGCAATTTTTAAACCAGCCACTAATGAGTCTCGGTTGTAAGGTGTCCTGGTTAAGATAGGCCTTGTGCCTAACTAGTACAAGTGGGGTACGAGGATTAACATTTATGAAAATGATCGTTTCTCTACATCGATACACGGATTATATTCCCCTTTTTTCAAATGCATTGATTTTTTAAGTATTCATTTTGACTTTTATTATTCCGTATATACAAGCGGCAATCAGCGTGTGCTAACAAATTTTGCCATCAGTGTAATATTTATACCCAATCTACAACATTTTATAAAGAAAATATTTTTCAAGCCTGAAAAGAAGAAAAAAAAATCCCTAATTTCTAAGGCAACGATGATTACGCATTGGTCCTTCTGTAATGCACTAGAAATACCCGCGCATTTATTTAGCAGTGCGACTCTCCCAGATGACTGAGCTATGTGTCATGTGGCTGTTTCCGCTCATGAATGTAATAAAGTCGTCGGGGTGGCCTAAATGCATCAGCCATCAGCCAATCAGCGAGGGAGTATATCCCTTTTCACTCGCGCTGACCAGGAGATTTTTTGATCTTGGGGTGCGAGCGCACACCCTACCATCAGCTCTTTACTTTACGCACAATCCTGTGCTACTCATACGCTGAGTTGGTGCGGGCGCGGTATCGGACTAGGAACGCTTGTGGTTTCTAGCTGAACGCTCTAGCTGAGCTTAGCTAACCCGGTCCTTTATGATGTTAATACAAGCAAACTATTCTGGCAGATCATCTACTGACAGTCATACCCGTGGGCGAAAGGGTTTTGGGTACAATACCTCCCGTGTTTAATTTTAAATAATCGAAACTGCTGGGAATAAAACTTTATTCATTAGATTAAGTGAAATAGATCACTAGTTAGGACTGGAGCCTATTCCTAGTGTGACCAGCCAAGTGGGAGTTTTTAAACAGAGGTTGAATTCAGCAGTTCCTTTTCCCTAGACTGCGTTGCACTGGCCAAGGTTAAAGAGCCCAGTCTGCCCTACTTATTTCCTAGATTGGAGGAAAAGGTGCTTCGATTCAT
>CM042147.1:39657424-39672395 GCA_023376005.1 Doryteuthis pealeii | reverse complement strand
GGAAGTCACCAGTGTGGCTGACTTTATACATATAGGTTTTGATCTACCGGCCCCTTTACTTGTGTAGTGGGGTCTATCATAATCGTGTAATACACCACAGAAGCCTCGTGTTCACTGAGCCAAACACAGTAGATAATTAAAATAACCATTTTTGTGAAGTCGATCAAGATGTGATAAAACAGATTTTTGTTTGATGTTAGTTTATTTTTCAGGTTGGCACCCCTTACTGTTTATTTTGAACACAGATGAAAACTTGTAGTCTCCTTTTTTAGAATTCGGGTTAAGCTGTGTAATCTCGAATTATCACACGCATCTTCGGTTAAATATGACACAAAAATAGAACACAAAATTAAATTCCGTGTTAAACTTAAGGGCAATCCGTCAGACACTTAAAAAAAATTAACTTGGGTTATATGTATTTACCTTACACACCCACACAAGTAGGATGAAACACAAGATCAATTTTTAAGCGGAAGTTAACATGTTTGAATCCTTTTTTTTTTTCTTCTAGACAGGTTGCTATACCAAGATTAAAGGCCCAAACTGTTCTACTAATTTTCCCATAAGGGCACACCCTGTTATATAGCACCTTCTTTACCAGCACTAAATCGTGTAAGTAACGTTGTGATATATATGGTCACATAGCGAAGTATGTAGTAGTCGGCTACTACCGACTACTGGACTTCAATAAACAACAGATACGTATATACAAAATAGGACCCTTCTTTATTTCTCTTCGGTGGGTATGTAGCTGAGGGGCGTATAGCTTCACAATGAAAATGCCGGTGGCTGGCGAAAACGGCGACGAGTGTTCACAGTGGAAAATGCCCGAGGGTTGACGGGAAACGACGTGATGCTATCGGCTGTTCGCTGGGGTCTCTCTGACTGACTGTCGGCTCGAACCGTCTGGCCTTTATAGCGAGAGATACTCCTACGCATCTTTATCTTTTGATCTGATAACGGACCTTTGTTATATATTTCTTTATCTTCTCCCTGCTTCTTTGACCGGAAAGCCTCGCTTCCGTTTTCCCCTTTTTTAAATATATATTTTTATATTTCTCTTTGTCTTTTTGCCGGAAGCTCCGTTTTCCGGGCGAGGACAATACAACAACCCATTGTGTCATGATTATCATTGTGAGAGATAGACACAGAGACACGAGTGCAAATCCTGAACGAGGCTGGTTGCATTTCACAGAGCACTAATGCCTTTGGGATAGGTATACATCACACTAAAGATATGGGTAAATAGTAGTACAGACTGTGCCCTTTAGACTTGCTTAGGCAACCAGTCTACAAGAAGGAAAAACTCTGAATTCAAACCTGTTATACTCAGCTTAATAAATTGACTATGTGTGACATCCTGTGCGTGTAGTGGGATTTGTAAATATATATAAATAGTAGGGCCGACTTGGCTCTTTAATCTTGGTTGGTAACCGATCTAGGAGAAGGAAACCTATCAATTCAAGCCTACTAAAGGCCGCGAAAAATAACATCATGTCACATCCAGGGCTGGTAAATGCATACTAATTTCCTTATTGCTGTAGAGAGAATAGTTGGATTCATACATTTCCCAGTATCATTGGCACTTTGTAAAATGCAAACATCCACGTCAAAAATTTAAAATCGGTTCTGTGTCCATTTCCTACGACGATAACTTTTAAACCATAAATAAATAGGCTTATAGAGATTAATTCATATATAGGTACATATTTTTAGGTATCACAAGACATTTTTGAATGACTGTCACACCATGAAAGATAACCCTTATTCCTGATGACCTGTCACTTTCTAGATCCAAGGAAGTTTGAAAAAATGATTACTCTGATCAAAAAAGTTGAAGATATCAGGATTTTATTATATCTGAAAAAACATTTCACCCTCCCACCATGAGTTTCCTGTGACACAAGGTCAATTTTTAAACGGAGTCCAACAGGTTTGAATTTAAAGATTTCCTTCGCTTAGTCAGGTTGACATACCTAAGTTAAAGAGTCCAGTCTACCTTAATATTTACCCATAACTGGAAATAAATATTTAATCTTTCCCAAAGGTATTAGCACTATGTGAAATGCCAACAGGCTCGTCTAGTATTTGAACTCGGTTCTCCGTGTCCATTTCCTACGACGATAATCATTACCCCATAAGTACATTCATAAATAATGTGTAGAGCAGTATAAAATCTAAATGGATACTGTTAGGTATTATTTGTTACCAAACTCTAAAATGTTAAAACTGTCACGACACATGGTTCTAGATAGTTGAATAGTTCTACGGCATGCCATTGCTATTTTAGCGAGACAAACAAGACATGTTGGGTTACCCAATTCTGAAGTTATGCAGTTTACAAGCAATTATATCACGTATCTGATAATGATAATTTAAAACGAAATAATATTTATCAGCTGGTTTTCAGTCAGGGTTGCCCACCTGAAATATAAAAAAAGAACTGTCACTTTAGGGATCATATGACCTTTCGGCACCCCTTTTTGATCTCGATTAAGAAAGGACATGTTTTTCATTTACACCGTCAATATCCGGTTGTTTTAACAGACGATTTTTAGATTTAAAAAAAATTATAAAACTAACCCTTAACCCTAACCCTTAACCCTAACCCCTAACAAACAACCGGATATTGACGGTGTAAATGAAAAACATGTCCTTCTTTAATCGATATAAAAAAGGGGGGCCTAAAGGTAATATGTTCCCACTTTATTTTCTGTACACATAAGTTTAATTTTATCATTTTCTCCACATATCTTCTGCGAACGTATTTTGTTAACCAAAATTATATCTTTTGTGTGATAAATCCCCAATTCCAATGGTTATGCTCCTTTTCTTTTCTCCAAACCCAGGTTCATGGTCGCCATTTGTCAACTGTTGAGATCCAACATCAAACCGTGAGAAAATAGCTGAAAGTAGTATCCGCTGAAGACATCCAGGAGTGGGAACCACGTCTTCGCCGGTGTGTCAACTATTTCGGACGAGATAAAATGAATTAATAAAGAAAAGAGTAATGAATTATCAATTTTCACTTAAAGAAACAACAAAAAAAAATCGCATGCATCTGGTCAAGGAGTGTATATAGGGTGTTGCACTCGCATAGATCTGTGCTTTATCCCCCCCCCCCAAAAAAAAACCTTCCGATGTAAAAGTATTGAGAATTATTTAGAGATTCGTTTAAACTTTGTGTACATGACTATCTAGATGTCAAGAAAATATCACTTTAAGATGTATGTTTCTTAGATGTGCACACGGATTTATTTAGATTTTAAAGTAAATAAAACTTTTGTCTCAATGCATTTTATTATACTTCGTCTGTATATTCAATTAATCCAATTTAAGGCAATAATACTTGCTGGGATTATTTGAACGATCAACATCATAATGTCGAGCTTACAGCACAGATGAGTACAATTGATGCAGTCATACAGTAGCACGATACGACAACAGCTTAGAAGAATTATCACTTTAACTTAGCAGAGAGATCAGATTTCTATATGATTGATAATCTTATAGCAGTCCATGCCTTCCCTAGGCGTATATTGAAATCGCGTCCTGTAGGTTAGATATTACTATCTAGATATGGGACTAAACTCAGTAGATTACTGTCTAGTGTGGATATGTCTCCATCTTGTTTGTAACACATGAACTCTGTTTTATCTGAGTTACTCTTATTTTTTGGCTACAGTGTTTCAATGTTATTGTGTTTCGTAATGAATTAAAACTAATAATATCCGTTTCAAGAGTATAATATTCCACTAGAAATAATACAATCCTTTTTTGTTTGAGAAGGAAATTAACTTTTTATTAAAAAGATGGTATTTTTCATCAGTAACTTTGTATCAGTATAGATAATGGTATCCTGTCTTTGCTAATTTACTATTCATCTCATTTTGTAGAAAGGGGACGGAACTGGTGGTGTAGTGGCTATCTGCTGGTCTGTCACTTAGTAAACAGTTTGAACTTCAATCACACTATTACGTTCACATTCTGACTAATAATTTTGGGGAATGTATAAACCCTACATCTCCCGACTATGATTTAAATAGTACCACTACTGTTCTTCGACAAGGATGATTTTGGCATTAAATAGCCCATGAAATTTGCTATACCATTAAACAAAGAAACTAAACCAAGCCATTTATGTGTCTCATCTATGGGTCAACTAGAACATTTGTTTACAAAAAATATTGAGTTAAAAATATTTTCTTCCAAACTATCGCTACGAATCTTTCAAAACTTTGCCGGTATTAAATGATCCACCGTGGTAGATATGCCGTAAAACAAAACAAAACAAATACTAAACTGTGTATTTTTTGTAACCTGAAAAAAATATTTCAGCTTGGCTGAGACATTTTCTTTCATCTGCTGTATTTACCAGATATTTCGGTATCGGATTAGAATTTTTCTGGTTTATATAAAAATTCTTTTAACGAAAAAGAAATTATTTTCTTGGAAAACTGCCAGACAAATCTCGAGCTGTTGTTTGTCCAAACAGATTAAGTTTGGTTGTTTTTTTTCTGACTTATTTGTTTAATGTCATATCAACTCTTTATGGTTATGAGAGAACTGCATCATTCCCCCACAGACTCAAACTTATAATAAATAATAAATAAGGGTTAAACTTATTATAATCAATAAATTGATAAATAATTTGTATTTTCTTGAAGCCCTGCGTTCTGTGGTATCAAATATAACATTTTCCCAGCATTAAACACAATTGATCTATACCAGACAAAAAGAAGCAAAAAAAAAAGCAAATATACAAACAAAAAACAAAACAAAATAAAAGGAAATATGTATTGGGATATAGGGAATTTAAAGACAATAACTTTTGGTTGCCATGTCTAATTTCAGTGAATTTTTGTATCGTGTTGTAGGGTTATAATAGCTCTATCCCAAAATTTGATCATAATTCTAAAGATATCTTCTAAATTATGAGTTCCCTACAAAATAGTCTAGAGTTGAAGATAATTTAATTAGACATGGTTTTTATTTAATAAATAGATATACCGCTAACCGACAGTAAGGTTTTCGTCACTTCACTTGGGGCATATCATTTACTTTGAAAAATTTTAAATGAACTTACTAAAAATATATTTTCGTAAAATCTTTATCTCCTGTCGAACTAATTGAGAGAAAAACCAAAAAATAAATGACATAAAAATATTCCTGGTTGTCTTATCAATTTTGTTTGCACACCACACACACACACACACACACACACACACACAACACAACATATATTTATATATAATATATATATATATTGATAGATAGATAGATTGATATTAGTGTCTGAGACATTTCTCTGACATTTTGTCGGGGATTTTGCTCAACAACTGCCTGCAATTGTTCATTGTCAAGACTGCATGTCCGTCCTCTACCTTCTTCATCTTCAAGACTCTCATCTCTACTGTGGAATTTCTGGAACCACCTTTGTACTGTCCGATCACTTGTGGATTCATCTCCCCATGCTCTGTTGATATTGCAGCAGTTTCGGAGGCGTTGTGCCCAAGCTTGAACTCAGGCAACATAAGAAGGCGAAGGTCATGCTTAGGCATGCTCAACTTTGAAGGCACCTATTTTTCAAGAATACTTTCTATCTGAAAATAAATTAAGATTTATTTTTGAGCATACATTAATTATTATATATGCAAAAATTCATCTGAAATAAACAACAAATTCTATGTTAAAATGACATTTCAAAACCGAGCACTTCAATCGGCCATTATTTTTGTAACAACCAAATAGATAGATAGATAGACAGATAAATAGATAGATAAAGAAATACATCTGGGAGATGGACCTGAGATATTATATATATATATATATATATATATATATATATATATATATATATATATATATATATATATAGTAAGTGAAAATTTCATTTTGTTTGTCCAACTTATTAAAATTAAGTATTCTTTGCTGATATAGACATTTGTTACAAGTAAATAACTGTCATCTTTGTCACATTTTGTTGGTTAAGATGTCGTTCACAACAGCCAGCATTATAGAATATATTGCGTTATATGGTTTAACAAAAATAGAATTTAGAGAAAGAGATTTCTAGAGAAACGTAATGTAATCGAATGAAAAGAAAACATAAATCAATCACGTAATCTAAGTACACGTCTTGAGTAGGTTGATTTAACTATCAAATGCATAAAGAACAAGAAAGAAGGACCCTCCAAAAAGCAATATTCCCGCTTAGGTGCTTCTTTCCTGCATTTTCATGTGTTGAGAAGTAATAGGATAAAATAAGATATATAAGTCATATCCCTTATTTGATGTTATCCCTTGTTCGATGTCACTCTTTCTTCATTGGTTATAGATCGGAAGCAAATTCTTTCAACCATAAGTAAAGCGAATTGAGTTGGAGTCTTTTGTTTATCTTCTATGATATGAAGATCCATTTCTAAGAAAATAAAATCCAATTTTTTGAAGGAACCTTAAAAAAACAACAATAAAATAACAACAATAAAAAACAACCTTTTTCAGAAGATCACTGGAACTGAAGTCGTCTTATTATGGCATTTCTTGTTAAAACTAGAAACATTAACTAGAAATGCCATAACAAGACGACTTCAGTTCCAGTGATCTTCTGAAAAAGAGATTTTATCTCGAAAATTCAAGAATAAAATACAGGTTAACACACAACACCATTGTTACCTCATTCTTTACATCGGCATTGTCATAGCTTTCAAAATCAACCTCCAAACCAATATATATATATATATATATATATATATATATATATATTATATATATATATATATATATTTAGTAAATGAAGAAAAACTCTAAACTTGCTTCATTACAATAATTTATTTCAACCGTATTAATACGGCATCTTCAGGTAATCACAAGAACATGACTCTTACTGAGAATTTCCCAAAGTAACATCTCTTTTATATCTATCAATTTAAGGGAGGGAGGGTTGGTGTCTGATTTTGGAATGGGTGGGGTTATTTTCTTTGGATGAGGCAGGGAGGTCTATGTTTTGGATGGGGTGTGGCTTAGCTTGGGGCATATTCCTTGGAGAAATAGTTGTAAGAGTGTATATACAAAATGAGCAGAATTTCAAGGCCACAAATATTTAAAAAAAAATTTTTTTAAAAATTTAAAATAATTAAAAAAATTAAAAACTTAAAAAACTTTAAAAAATTAAAAAAAGAGGGGACGAAGAAGAAGAAAGAGAAAAATACAGATAACAAAATGATATAGAAATAAACAATAAAATAAAAAATAAAAAATTAGATGAAAATTAAAAATTAAAAATTAAAAAAATTAAAAAAATTAAAAAAAATTAAAATCAAACAAAAAAAATAAAAATAAAATTAAAAAAATTAACAAGTAATAATGGTAATGATAATAAGGTAAAGGAATAAAGCATAATGATTAAGATTAATCAAAATCTTGTAAAATAAAATAAGATAAATTAAATTAAAATAAGAAAAGAATTAGAATTAGAATAAAGAATTAGAGTCTACTAAAACAGAATGAAATAAAAATAAAAATAAAAATAAGTTAAAGAAATAAAAAAAAAAAAAATAAATAAATAAAATAAAAAATAATAAAAATTAAAAATGGAACATAAACAATAAAAATTAAAAATCAAATAAAAATTAACATAATATAAAATTAGAATTAAACTAAGAAGCAAATTAGGGGTGGGAGGTAGCTTGTGAAGGTAAAGAGTTAGAGGATAGACTGGGGATAAAAAATAAACTTAAGATTAATCTAGGATAAGAATTTAGTTTTGGATGATATAGGGTAGACTAGAACAAAATTGAATACAGTAAGAGGTAGTGGTATATTACTCCACAAATAATATAAAAAAATATAAAAAAATATATAAAAGTTAAAATATAGAATAATAAAACAATATAGTGACGTTACAGATTAAAAATTAACATTTAACAAGTGGGGACTAAAGGTGAAAGACAACATATAAAGCATAAAGTATAAGAAGTGAAAGACCGGATTTAATAATTAAAGGTTGTAGAGACTCACTATAGAAGTAATGTTATAATTAAATCAAAGGTAGAGAGTCTAAGAGACAATAATTAATATTAGTAAACTTAATAATGATGATAATGCTAATAATGATAATAATAATCATAACAATAATAATCATATTAATAATCATAATTATCGTGATGAGAATGATAGTTGTAAGACAATAATAAAGAACCTTGGTAATCCAATTAATAATACTATATCATAACTTTATTAATGGTGGTACTAATCATAATAATAGTAATATAATAATAATAATAATAATAATAATAATAATAATAACGCTCCACTGCTGTAATCTGCCAGAATACTCAGAAGATTCCTGGAGACCTGAGGAGATCTGCTGTCACTCAAAGTCCAGTGAAATACCATCAGCTAATGCTGATGTGAAAGCTCATAATAACTATAATAATAATAATCATAGTAATAATTATAACATCCAGCTTAAGATAAATGGATATTGTCAGTGATAATATAATACTAATACTACTACTACTACTAATAATAATAATAATAATAGTAATCATCGGTTGATGTATAAGTTATGATAATGGCAATACTAAGGGGTTAGAAAAAATTGTGAATTCCCTAAAGCCTTAGGGTAAAAAAGTAAAATTTATGTAATTAAGTTTGAAGTCTTAAACTTTAGAGGATATATCTGACTCGGGATTGGAGGAATGGGGGCCCAAACCTAATAAGATATCGAGGTGGAATTAGGCAATCAGGGTTATCGATGTAGAATTAGGAGATCAGAACTATCTGAAACACAAAACCAAAAAACAAAAAAGACCAAAAAACCCCCCCATTCCGTCAAAGTTGCCGAATTATAGAAATTCATGGAAGTTAATGGGTAAAAATAGAATTAAAATAAAAATAAAAATAAAAAAGATAAAGATTAAAATAAAGGGAATAGAGTTAAGGAAACTTAAATTAAAGATTAGATAAGATAAACGGTAAGATAAAAAATAAAGAGTAGAACTTAAAAGATAAAAGATACATATAAAAAATATATATATATAAAAAATAAAAATAAAAATAAAAACTAGAAAATAGAAAGTAAAAAAAGAATAAACCTTAATCGTTGTATAAACCTATGAAAACCTATGAAGACTGTAAGGAGTAAGTAATAAATAAAAAATCAATAATCAAAAAATAAAAATCAATAAAAAAAACCTATAAATCTATTTTAAGGGGAAAATTAAAGTTAAAATTAAGATCTAAAGCCAACATCAAAATTAAGTTTCAAGATTTAAAATTAAAGTTAAGAATTAAAGATTAAAAATTAAAGTTAAAAACTAAGATCAAGTGAAGGATAATCATAATAATATTGATATAATAATTAGAAGATAAAAATGAATATAAAAATAACAATAAGAATGAAAAAAATGAAAAAGATGAAAAAAATGAATGAAAAAAATGAAAAAAAATAAAAAATAAGTAAAAATGAAAAATGAAACAATGAAAAATGAAAAATGAAAAAAAAAAAAAAAAAAAAAAATTGAAAACATGAAAGAAAAAATTAAACTAGAATTAAAATTAAAGCAGAAATAAGGTAAAAGTTATAGAAATAAACAATTATAATATAAGAAAAAACCTCAGTAATCTCACATTAAAGAATAAATAAAATAAAATAAAGTAAAATAAAATTAATAATAATAAGACAAATAACAGAATTAAAGATAAATTGATAAATAGGAATAGAAATATAAGAAAAATGGAGGTTAAGACTCAAGGAATTTTTAAAAACCACATAGCGGATAAAAGATCAAAAGCAAAAACAATAAACACTGAAACACAAACAGAAACAACCCACAAGTCATTCCCGAAACCAGACAGAAAAGTGCAGCTGTTGGGATTGGTCAAAGATCATATTTCTAGTTGGGTGTTTTTCTCTACCAGCTGACAATTCCTTGAAGGAAATTTACAATTTAATGTATTTTTCATCTTTACTAATTACTTTATTATTGTCAATCTGTAGGTTCCCTCATAAGTTCCCAGTTTACTACACCCCCCTCTCTTTTGCCCCCCCCACATATATATATATATATATACATATATATATACATATATCCTTCCATACATATACACACACATGTATTCACATATACATACCTACATATATACACCTATATACACATACTTCCATATACACACCCTCCTGTCATTGTATTCACACTCACACATCCACACATATTCACATATGTACATACATATATATATATAGAGAGAGAGAGAATCCACCCTCACTCATATATAACTTATACATACATCTTTTCAAACTCATTTATACATCTATATATATACGCACACATCCATGCACACATCCGCATACACATCCATGCACACACATATATACATACACATTCAGATATATATACACACATACCTATATCCCTCCATACATACATATATACATACCTACCTGTAAACCTACATGCATTCACTCCTACTCCCACATATACATATATATTTGTATATCCATCCATACTCGCACCTCCGTATGTTCATTCAATGTATGCATATACCTCTCTACCTGTGCATATAATTACATATACACATGTTACTCCCCCTCACACAACCATTTATGTATACATACTCAACCATACACTCATGTCCTCATCCATATATGTATTGGAGTGGGCAAACTTAGTCTATTTTCCTACATATGAGTTCTTCTAAACTATATGTTCACAGTTCATTTGCATCATTTCCAACTTACATGTTCATGAAGCTGTGTGCCCCTCTGAATTTTACATATGTATAATATACACATCTTCTGGGAGTTCTGTGCAATTGCTTATATGCACCATATCCCACTTCCCTCCATATGCCCATATCCTAGTCTTATTATATTTTACCCCTGCTTGGTTAAGGTTATTTATCCTGGTGTTCTTGCTTCGCCATATTATTTTGTATTATGTCTATGTCTACCCTCATTATTATAGTCTATATTTGGCCTTGTGTCTGCATTTGAATATTAGTTCATTTCTAGAGTTTAGTAGCTTTCCTCTGTCCTTAAATCTAATGATTCGTATCTTTTCCTCTAAGCAGAGTGAGCACTTACTTTTAAAGTTAATTGGGGTGCTCGACGTCCCTATAATCTTCCATTTAACATGTGGGGTGAGGCCGTTTTCCTTCAGCCTCCAGAAATGCTTAGACAGCTCTGTCTGACTTTTCTGACCTGGGTTCGAGAACGAGTACCTGTGGTTATAAAGTCTCTGTTTCCAGCTGCCTGCGGATATGCCGATGTACATCCTTTGGTTCGATATGTCTTCTATGGGATATATGGTTGCCTGGTAGATTGCATTTTCTGTTTTGCATCTTCCATCCACCGGGCACTCCGTACTCTCTCTGCAGTTGCACTTAGTCTTCCTGTCATGCTTGTCTGGTGTTGTGTGTCCTTGTGTGTTGCAACTAATTTTTCTTGTTGTGTGTGTTTATTATGTTATCCATGTTGCTTGTGCATGAATAACTGATTTTAAGAGTTTGTCTATTTAGTATCTTGTGTGGGGTTCTTGTTGTTGAAATGCTTGTCTATCAGTTTGAGGAAATAGCTAGCTATATTGATTTGATAGTTTGCAGAAAGGAGGGTTGAACCAGAGGCTCTCCTTCTTCTGTTTTTTGGTGATCTATTGTTGGGTTTTTGTATTTCTCATGGTATGTGAGTTTTTGTTTGAAGCCACTTTTTTGCAGGGCTTCGTCATAGATTTTCTTACTTTCCTCAAAGATATATATATATATATATAATCCCTCTGCTGTGAACTAAACTAAAACACTTATAGACAGACAAAAAATAATTATCCTATTTAATTACTTAATTATTAATTATCATATACCAGCTGTATTAAAAATAACCGGGACTAATGTTTTGTGATAGAAAAGAACAATTAGTGACAGGTTAATATACTCATTTAACACCTTCACAAAAGGTAATTTTTTAAGTTGAATACACTTGATTTGAATTCAAAATTTTCCTTCAGTGTAACACGATGACTTCTTTTGTTGGCGTCAACTAATTTTTAACGAAAAAGGAAAAGTGTAGAATACTTTTTTTGTGTTAGTGTCATTGGGTTTGTTTAGGTACAAAATGCAAAAATATCAAGTACATCTTTGGTTTTGCCTATTGTTTATATATACAGGAAATGGTGCAGTGTTAATATTAAAAGATTTGACATGGCTGTCAGATCAAAAAAGTGACCTTGGGACATGTAGTCCAGAATTTCGCATAAAATAAAACGCCAAACGAAGCTCATCATGTTTTTATTTATCCAAACAAGTGTGCAAAACATACTCATATATTACTCCTATTCATCATATATGAATAAAAACAGTATGCTATTACATCTGGTAGACTGATTAAAGCAAAGGGATACACAAATAGCTTTAGCCAGAATTTCAATTAGGAACGCTGATTCTATTCAAATAAACATTATTCCATAATAAAGCGTTAATGTTAACATTCAACTTACTTATTGCACCAAGATTGTTCGAAGCACCTCTGAAACACGTGTTTTTGATATGGTGTGCAGCTGTGTCATCGTATCTATTTTAATGTGTCCCACTTCAATTTTTACCCTTGAGCTCGATTGTCAGTTTAGCAAAGAAGAAAACTGTCCATGGGGGGAATTCTGATTAGCATAGAGAGAGTGCTGTATTTTTGTAATCTTGTTTTCAACAAAAACAGCTGATCCAAGTGTACCAAAACTGGGTTCCGGATTTTGTTTTCTTCAAATTAGCACATTTAGTGTTTTTCGTTTAGTTGTCACATTTTTTTGTGATTAATTTTCCAGATCTTTGTACGAATATTGATTTTGAAATTCTTTCACAGATGTGTTCTTGTCTGGTAGAATTTATATCTATGAATAAGCATTTTTCTATAATCATTTTACGTATTGCGAGTTTTTCGCGCCAGCGGCAATTCCCACTGAAGTGATAACAACTCTCCTCAAATATTCAGTATTTTTGCTGACTTTATCAACTTTATTATTAGTTTTTCAGCGTCAGCTGATGGTCTTTCAATTATTATTATTATATTATTATTATTATTATTTTTCTTTTTTTTAATTCCTTTGAGTTTTCACATCAGCATTAGCTGATGGTCTTTCACTGGAGTCTGAGTGACAGCAAGTCTCCTCAGGTCTCCAGGACTCTTCTGAGTATTCTGGCAGATTGCAGCAGTGCAGTGTTCTGAATGGTTTCAATCCTTCCTCTGATATCCAAACTTTCCAAACCTTTTTCTAATCCTTTTGGACTGTTCCAAGTGCACCAACTACAATTGGTATAACTTTCACTTTCATATTCCATAACTTTTTCAGTTCTCTGGCAAGGTCCAGATATTTGTCAATTTTTTCATTTTCCTTTAACTTCACCCTGTGATCCGCTGGCACTGCAAAATCCAACAGTTGACAAGTTCTTTCTTTTTGTTAATCAACACTAGGTCTGGTCTTCTTGCTGGGATAAGGTGATCCGTTTTAATTTAAAAGTCCCAGAGAATTTTGTGCGTTTCGTTCTCAAGAACAGATTCTGGTTTATGCATATACCATTTTGTTGTGTGGTCAAAATTTAATTTCTTGCATAATTCCCAGTGGATCACCTTCCCAACCCAGTCGTGTCTAGTTTTGTATTCTCGTTGTGCTAGTTTGCTACATTCGCATAGTATATGGTTAACAGTCTCATCTCTATTACCGCAAAGTCTACATTTACTATTTTGTTGGGTCTTATCAATTTTCGCTTTGATGTAGTTTGTCCTTATGGCATTATTTTGTGCAGCAATTATAAGTGATTCTGTTTCTCTTTTGAGGTTTCCCTTTCTTAACCATGTCCAAGTCTTTCCATGTGCAACCTCATCTATTTGTCGTTTGAAGCGTCCATATAATTGTTTTTCTTCCCATTTTTGTTTTCTAGTCTTTGTCGTTTTTCTGTTTGTCCATCTGCCGTTTCTACTATTGTTGGCCGCCATAAGTAATTTTTATTATTATTATTATTATTATTATTATTATTATTATTATTATTATTATTATTTACTCGTTTTGAGTTTTCACATCAGCATTAGCTGATGGTCTTTCACTGGAGTCCGAGTGACAGCAAGTCTTCTTAGGTCTCCAGGACTCTTCTGAGTATTCTGGCAGATTGCAGCAGTGCAGTGTTCTGAATGGTATCAATCCTTTCTCTGATTTCCAGACTTTCCAAACCCTTATTATTATTATTATTATTATTATTATTATTATTATTATTATTATTATTATTATCATTGTTGTTGTTGTTGATGTCGTCGTCTTTGTTGTTATTATTATTATTACTCTTATTATTATTATTACTAGCAAATTTATGCACCCTCTCGGTGCAAGTATTTAAGTTTTAATATAATAAACTATCATATTAAATTAGAAAGGCTAATGAAACTGAATAAAAATGCACATAAAAGGTTTGGAATAGAGGGGGTATGATTGAAAAATAGAACAACTTTGAAAATAACTCTTCCATCCTTTTCCATAACTCCCCTCTTTCATTGGTAAAATTTCCGAATTTAACTATTTAGATAAAATAGGAAGTAAAGGATAATATTAGTTATTTCTTCTTGTTAATGAATTTCTTTTAAGATTTATCTCCGAGATTTTTGCTCATATTCAAAAAGATAAAACCAAACAATTAGAAATCAATCATACTAAGCATATATTTATTAAAATCAAATTTTTAATATCAATATGCAAATTAGCCTTCCCATTCACACGATAATCCGCTATTTTGTTGTATATATAAATACAATTGCATGTTCTGTGTATGTAGATATGGTCAACAGTCTTAATGATGTAAAATAATTTTATCAATAATTGAGGTTTAAATAAAAATAAAATCATGGAGAATGTGATGTAAATAATGAGGGGAATTGTGATTTGTATAGTAATATAGTTTCGGTTACAGACAGACAAACACACAATCTCCATTA
>CM042147.1:39639924-39654924 GCA_023376005.1 Doryteuthis pealeii | reverse complement strand
CACGCATTTCCAACAACGCAATCTCGAAAACAAGCAGAAACCAAATGGATTTTAATACTACGAACTCACGTGAGGGGACTGAACGCCGATATCGGAATACCCCGTTATTACAAATATTTTACTGACGCTGCCGCTGTCAATAACAACAAAGACAAAGAATCCGTTGAACAGTAGCGACATTTATTTGAAAAAGGGTATCTAACGATCCCGAAAATTTATAACAAATAATAAAAAAATAAGTGAATCCAGTACTCCATAACATCGAGTTCCTTCATTTATTTTTAAATGCTTCATAATGACGCCCAACTTCAACATAAAAAAAAACATAAATATATATATGGTCACCCACAGACACGTGTTTCGAATTATCAAGTCTCTTCAATGTGGCTAGACATTTTGTAAGCTACCTGCAACCGGAATTGAAATCCGATCGATTGGGTCTCAGTCAGGCACCTTAAGTATTAGGCTGTCTTCACTTACAGAATAGGAAGGGGATTTTAACTGTTTTAATACACACATCGCTTTGTGTGTAAAGGCCGTCACAGAGTGTTCCATTCCTTGTATATATATATATATATATATATAAAGTGTTGTTATGGGTCCAACGGGAGAAAATTAATTATTTTATAAAAAAAAGAACGTCCGCAAAATGCATTGTTTTTTTCATCTTATCATTATTTTACACACACACACACACACACACACACACACACACACGCATATATATATATATATATATATATATATATATTATATATATATATATATATACATATATATATATATATATATGAGATTGAAAAATGTGCCATACTTACATTAAAATCAGCCGTGGAGAAATAGAAATCTACAAATGCCTGAGATAGCATCAAACAGACACGAAATATGAAGTAAGAAATTCATATCCGAGGAGAACACGCTCTGCTGCAGAAATTCTATCAAAGCAATAGATTCCTGGGTAGTTCCAGCTGTAATATTCACTGGACCATTCTTAAAATGAAGAAAGGTAAAGACGCATATATATTGAACAAAGAGCGATGAAATTGATAACGATTCACAAGGATATATATGTGCGATTTTACATATAAGGCGGCCCGTGGCATAATGGTTATAATCGCAGGAAATGGACTAGTCGACCCGAGTTGAAATCCTCGTCAAGGCTATTTGCAGATTAGATCACGCTAATATCCTTGGGAAAGGTATGAATCTTCCTTCAGCTATGGGAAGACTGGGCTCTTTAACCTTGGTTAGGCCACCTGTCTAGGAGTAGAAAAACAAATCTCTTAAACTCCACTTAAGATATTAACCTTGTATGCATATATATATATAATATATATATATATATATATATATATATATATAATAATAATAATAATAATAATAATAATAATAATAATATATATATATATATATATATATAAAATAAAATATTTTAGAAAAAACAAACACATGATGTTTTTTCTAAAAATATTTATTTCATACTATCGGATTCACTTCCATTCACTTTTTCATATATATATATATATATATATATATATATTATATACTACTCTAGGATAAGAAGAAGGAAGAGTGCCCATAGGCATTGGTGATTGCATCGACACACCAGACAAGAGATTTATAAGAAGATAAGAGAGAGAGAGAGAGAGAGAGAGAGAGAGAGAGAGAGAGAGAGAGAGAGGAGAGAGAGAGAGAGAGAGAGAGAGAGAGAGGGGGATTACTGTTGCCACTAACAGCAATATCAACCAAATCAATTTCATCAAAACAACAAACAAATAATCTAGAAAACAGAACTGTGAATAAAAACAATTATACGGATACTTCAAGCAACAAACTAAAAACGTGAGATGACATGGGAATGGCTACGAAGAGGAACCCTGAAGAGAGTAACTGAATCTTTATTAAAATAATTCCATGAGAACGATCTCAAAGACCCTGAAAAACAACCTGGATATCAGAGTAAGAATCGATACCACCCAACCAGAATACAAGTAAAATCGGATAGGATACTTAAAAGAGTCCCAGAGATCTCTGGAAACTTTCTGTCACTCGGACTGCTGTGAAAGAACACAATTTAGAGACGGTAGGGAAACTCACCGATCCACTGGGAATTATGCAAAAAATTAATTTTTGACCACACAACAAAATGGTATATGCATAAACCAGAATCTGTTCTTGAGAACGAAACGCATAAAATTCTCTGGGACTTTGAAATAAAAACGGATCACCTTATCCCAGCAAGAAGACCAGACCTAGTATTGATAAACAAAAAAGAAAGAACTTGTCAACTAGTGGATTTTGCAGTGCCAGCAGATCACAGGGTGAAGCTAAAGGAAAATGAAAAAATGGACAAATATCTGGACCTTACCAGAGAACTGAAAAAGTTATGGAATATGAAAGTGAAAGTGATACAAAATTGTAGTTGGTGCACTTCGAACAGTCCCGAAAGGATTAGAAAAGGGCTTGGAAAGTTTGGATATCAAAGGAAGGATTGAAACCATTCAGAACACTGCACTGCTGTAATCTGCCAGAATACTCAGAAGAGTCCTGGAGACCTGAGGAGACTTGCTGTCATTCAGACTCAGTGAAATACCGTCAGCTAACACTGGTGTGAAAACTCAAAAGGATTGAATAATAATAATAATAATAATGATAATAATAATAATAATAATAATAATAATAATAATAATAATAATGTATTATTCAAGAAACTAAACTTTGGTCATACTACAAAATGCTATCTGCACAAACCAGAATCTGTCCTAGTGAATGAGACATATAAGATTTTCTAGGATGTTGAGATACTGTTGTTAAAGATATGAACGCTCTCATCGTCCAAGCTCTGAGTTAAATAATAATACTGTTCTTCTACAAGGATAGCTTTGGAATTAAATAAACCACGGAGGTTGATATGCCATTAAACAAAGAAAAATAGAATACCGATGAAAGTGCTGGTCTATTAATAGAAGACTTTTTGTCGCTTGATCTCCAGTATAAGGCAGCAGATGCTTCTGGTGTGAAAGAAAAAAAGTGATGTGTACATAACGGTATTGATATTACCTGCAGCCCTCAAAACAAGAGACAGACGGAGAGCGTTTAGGGAAAGAGATACATTAGCGAAAGACAAAAAGAAGATGAAAAAATTACCGCGGCTTTGTAAATAGCTGCGAGCATCTAGAAAAGGAAAAGTTTCCCCACATAAGAGAGAAACTTAATTAAGAAAAACAATGCACGTGCGGATTTTCTCATGAGATATCCGGTTCCCTTTCGTTAAACTGTAAAACGGATTAATTTAAGACCTGCAACAGACGAACCGGTAAACAAGAGATGAGGTATGAAAATTTACATCCAAATATCTTCCTCTCTCTCTCTCTCTCTCTCTCTCTCTCTCTCTCTCTCTCTCTCTCTCTCTAAAAGAACAGTGTACTAGTTCATTTCAAAAAGAGATAAAGTGATTTTTAGAGAAATAACATTTCTTATATATTTATAAGAACCAAAAAGAAATGATTGAAATGAGGCTTGATTATTAGTATTATCTGCGTTATTCGGACTATTGTCCTCATCTTCATTGTCCAAGTAGACACATGGCCTAGTGGATAAAGGAGTTAGCTTAAGACAGTTCTAAGTGACAGTTATCTTTAGACTGCAGGTTCAATCCTGATCAATGGCAGCCGTATCATAGAATAATAATTAACACAGCTTAACGCCTCTGCCCCAGCTATGGTTAGTGGAATGAGAATAGGATACCCCCGTGGACTGAATAAAGGGTTAGGTTCAAAGTTGCGCGATGGCTCCCGATTACGACAAGAAGGTTCCCGATTACGACAAGAAGGTTCCCGATTACGACAAGAAGGTTCCCAAGATCGAAAAGAAGGTTCCCAAGATCGAAAAGAAGGTTTCCCAGTCCGAGAACGATCCCGAGTCCGAGAACGTTCCCAAGTCCGACAAGAAATATCTGAAGAAGGCCGGAGGGCACATCGGCTGAAATGTTGTACAGATAATAATGAAGATGAAGACAATAGTCCGAATAACGCAGATAATACCAAACAGAAATGATTATAAGAAAATTATTTTAAAAAATCAGAAATTTAAAAGTTTATCATTCAATTTTATTTAAAACACAATGAGAATATATGTATAAAAGTAGAGAGGATTAGTTAACTTCGAAAGAGATAAAATTATTTTAATTGCATTTCTTATCCTTCTTCTCTCCTTTCTCTTTCTTTATGTCTTTTTCTTTCTTTCTTGTATTCTTCCGTATAGCATGCCCTTTTTCATCCTTTTTTTCTTAAAAATGATAAAAACAAAATAATCATTTATTTAGCTGTGGTGACGACACTCGAAAAAACTAATAATTCAGCGGATAAGTAACACCAGATAAACAGTAATTCAATTTTTACATTTAACCTTGGACAATTTTGACGGTATCATTTTTAACCAGAGGATGTAGCAAGATGAGAACGGTCGCACAATTAAGGAGCAAGTGTATTAATATATAGATAAGTAAAGCATTAAAGAATTCAGAATTTAAAAAGTTTATCATCCATTTCTTTTTAAAACACAAAGTGAATATATATATATATATATATATATATATGGAGGGATTCATTATAATTAAATGATCATGACAAGTAAACTAGGCAAATACTGCGTGCAACGAGCGGAACACTTGACAGATGTTTCGACCTATTTTAGGTCTCATCAACAGTGTATACAGTGATCTCCTCCCGACAGAGATCAAACAAGTAGCCACAGAAGGCAGAGCCAGAGACTGTACCTGTAGGCCACCGGACCACGCCATACACAAAAAAAAATCGCAAAATCAACTTCTCAATGATAAATGCGTCACTGCATAAGCTATTATTGTGTCGTGTAGTCGCACCCACAGCCAACAGAGAAGACGGTTACCCCCAGGAGTTACGAGTTCCCAACATGGTGGCAATCTATATGTACATACCCAGGATGAGCGCTGAAATGTAGATAAGTAAAAATGGGTCTTCGTGACTAATGTTTTGACGCCTCCTCACAAAAAAGCAACGCTAGTTACCCGTTTCTAGTGTTATACCAAATAATAGTTATATAATAACTAATTGTTGAATAATAAATAATAGTGTTACATAATTATTGGATCCCTAATGCTTTTAAAAGGTATTGTAGAAATCATTATGACGATTAGTACAGCTGATGGCCTTGAGAGTGAGCGACAGCGCTTGCCCTCACTCTGACCTTGCCTTGCGGGGATGGATCGTGAGAACCGGAACACCATAGAAGGCCCTCTTCCGGTTTAAGGAGATAGTCAGTTTAAGTCAGTTAGAAGTTAGGAGCCGAGCTAGCAACATGTAAGCCTCATCTGCGCAAATTGTCTGGGTTGGGGATTTGGAATAAAGTAACATCAACGTAAATCGAAGTCTTGTGTTTATTACTAAAAACTAACAATGACACGGGGCTTCTGATAAGGAGTGATCCCTAACAGAAACCAGACCGGAGTCCCCAAGAAAGTCCAGATTAATAGAAGATATACCAGACCAAGATGTTAGAAGATAGAACCAAAGCCGGCCAGAAGAAAGACGACCAGAGTAAGAAGTAAGAAGGGTATACAACGTTATATAGATTTGGTAAAGTGAAAACCGTCAGTATGCAACAATAGTTAAATAATAAATACTTAAAAAATACATCGTATTCCTGACATGAAAAGAAAAGTCTTTTCACAACAGAAATAAATGTCAGGAATGAAAATGAATAATTCACAGATTTCCATTGACGAAATTATTTCTGATAAATATTATGAAATTTGGTGTCTGAATTCTAAAAAATAAAAACATTTTTCTTCATCACGTAATATTTTTCTATAAATATTTGTATTTTGTTTTAAATTATAGTATTACGCATAATTTTGCTTTATACATAGGCATTCATTAAAAAGTTGTTTTGAAATGATTTTCATTATTTCATTTTGGTTACTGAATAAAATATCAACGCAATAATTTTTTTTTCACCATTCAACACGTTTTTTCTACTTTTCTACACTATCTGAATAATTTATTTCAATTAAGATATTTGAATATGGTTTAAAATTCATGTTTAAAACAATAATTTTCCAGAAGAAACGGACAAATGGTAAAATCAATATTTTTGCAAAACGGTTATGGCTGTAAGAAAATGGAATCAACGACCCGAGTTCAAATCCTTGACAAAATAGTGTAGCGTAATTATTATGGTCTACGGAGAATTTTGGGATTGAAAATAAAACGGTATTTGGATTTCTGGAGAAAGAGAGGAAAAAGGAATAAGAACAAAGAGAGGTTAAAGTTTGGAACTCAATTGAGAGACCAATGACCCCGGAACTAAAGCTAAAAATAAAACCGGAGGTTCTAGTTTCTGTGGAGGAGCGGAAGTGACCATCCCATCCCCGGGAAAACAAACAGAAGAAGAGGTAAATTGGTCTTTTTCGGCTGGGTTTTCGTGGGAGGCAGACGGGGGCTTCCCAGGTTCCCCCTTATGGGTTTCGCATAGTAGTACCGAACATGATTTACGACAGAATAATTTGACCTTATCCCCCCCTCTCTCTCTCTCTCCTCTCTCTCTCTCTCTCTCTCTTCTTCTCTCTGAAAAAGAACCCACGAGCTTAGAAATAAATAAACAGCCCCTTGTGACTATACGACTTGCGTATGTTGTTTCTGAACTACTACTACTAACGATGACTACTATAAGTAGAGTTTAGCCCTATTCGACAATGGTGAGTGTTTCCCTTATCAATAATTATGTTGGGTAAAGCATTAATCCATCACTTCTCTCCCTTGATATGCGTAAATCGAAGGGAAGACTGGATTATTTAGCTTTAGTGAAGGAACCAGTCTAAGAGACGGAAAAATCTGTGGTCAAACGAGCTCTACTCCGCTTAAAAATTATCGTGGTTAAGAAGATGGGTGAATACAAACCTGTGGCTTTCAGCATGTGTTGAAACAGGCCTATTGTCGGTATCAGCCTGATAGCGATGGAGTCTATCCTCCTCCTAGCGCAAGACCAGGGAGATTATTTTTGCGTTAAAGGTGAAGCGCCACACCGACAATCAACCTCCCACTTTACCACACAGTTCCAAGCTGTGCTACTCTTGTCATGAATTAGCGAGAGCGGGCATCAAACCCGGAACCTTCTGATTACTAGATGGATGCTCTACCGACGGAGCTAAAACAGCCCTCAAATATTGTTTGTTTTGTTTTGTTTTATTTTACGGCATATCAACCTCAGTGGGTCATTTAATGCCGATAAAGTTTTGAAATAAATCAAATCTTAATGGATAATACAATTTTTTTATAAATACATTTTTCTATTTAACCCATAGATGGGACCCTAACAGGTACTACCACTCCGGGTCAGAGTGGACCAGGGAGCAATGGTGATTAAAGGGTGCTCTACATTCCCCAAACCTCCAAAACTGGGACCTCACCATCTGATAGAGTTTAACGTCATTTCCAGGACATGTAGACCCGCAGCCACCGCCTTCTAGCATCCATATGATAAAAAGGGGTTGGGGCTTGCCATAAGGGCAATAGGGTTGGGAAAATCATATAGGTGCTAGAGCTTGACAGGACCAGCCGATTGATCGGAGGGGGCCTCTCGGACCGCCCGTCTAGCCCAAGATAGGGCCAAAGTGGAGTATTGCAAGTCATGAACTGCTCATCCACCTGGGTTCTATCCTTAAGCATCACGGGTCGCCACCCACGGCCAACAGGTGGCCCCATTAGGGGAGTCTTACCCCTCTGCAGAGGTGCAGTCGGTCCATTCTAACGCACCAGCCGACAGGGCGGCGCTTAAATATAGTCTTTCACCATGTTTTGAAGATTTAATTTCCCAGATTGTAAAAGCAACGTTTCAAGAGAAAGATAAGTCATTTCAATTTGTTTTAGGTGTACGCAATTAGAATATAATACTCACGGCTCGGGAACAAGAAAATGTAAATATTTTGTTACATAGTGATGTTAGTATTAGGAATAGCTACTTGAAGTTATTACTTTTTCTTTTTTTTAAAGTTTCGAATAATTAGTGAAGTGAAACCATATAATTAACCAACATATTTCAAGTGATTTATGTACGCATTGTACGTCCCGAGCAAGATGCAGCACAAGATCAAATTTAAGGGGATTTTAACAGGTTTGAATTCAATTTTCTTTCTCCTAGATCGATCGCCATACAAAAGCAAAATACTGCCATACTATTTACCCATTACTTGAGGTAGACAAGGTGGATACATACCCTTTCCAGTATTATCAGCGCTATGTGAAATGCAAACATTCTCATCCAGGATTTGAACTCGGTTCTTCGTTTACATTTCCTATGACGATAACCATCACATACACGCACCTTTTTTTATGAAAGAAACAAAGTAGTAAAATCAAAATATTAATTTGTTTTAATATGAGATATCAATTGGCAAATTTCTGAAAAAAGTGAATTAAAAAATCTTTTGAAAATTTGTCGAACATCCTTTTTTTCAATTCTAAGAAATCCTGTTTAGCGTTTTTTTATTATCTCAGAATCGCAGTTGATTCAATAATTCTACTTCTGAAAACAACAACAAAAAAAAAAAAACAAAAAAAAATATTGCTAAGAAGCCTTCCGGCTCTGTAACAGATGTGGGAAAATACCAATTTTAAAAATCCCCTGTTCGTCAAAAAGCAATCAAATGGAAACGTCAGGAAAAAATAATTACATGTCACTTCTTTCCTGTTCGACAATAACTCTGGCTTTGTCCCATTTTGGCAATTCTTTTTGTCGTATTTTAACTGGGGTTGATTTATATCCAAGACAATTCTTGTTGTTTTCTTCTATTTCTTATGATCCTTCCGCAAAGCTTTAAAATCAACAATCTGTAACCCAATACTATCATCAATATGCCAATAATGTAAAGATAGATAAATCAACCGAACAAAAAGGTTGATTACATCATCTAGTCGTTCAGCTTTCTTTCCTATTTTATTGCCTTCGATTTCATTCTATAGTTTTATGGACTGATTTTTATTTCTGCTTGTCCGATGTTTGATTCGTCCAATTCTTTTTTAGAGATCCGTATATGATCTTGGTTTAATTTATTGTCTGTTCGCGATTTTCCCAACACCGTGTTTTCTATTGACTTTATCTTGACTGTAAAAAGCAGGTTTCAATTGAAAAAGAGAATTGTAATATGACAAATGTCAACATTCCTCTTGATAATATAGGAAATGTTTTTCACGATAGCGTTGAAATAACAAAGATCAAAAATAATGTTATTCAATCGAGATTGCGCATGTGATGGTTAACGCACATGTTTGACGGGGCAGAATAATGTTTCAAAGCATGCAAGTTTGTTTATTTTCCACGGTTACCTAATCAGTCCCAAAATAAAATTCGGTGTAGGACACACGGGCCGCAAATCACGGATGAAAATAAACCTCTACAGGGTGCCGGGTTAGCTCAGTCGGTAGAGCGTTCGGCTAGAAACCATAAGGTTCCTAGTTCGATACCGGCCCTCGCCAACTCAGCGTATGAGTAGCACAGGGATCTGTGCGATAAATTAAGGAGCTGATGGTAGGTGTGGCGCTCCACCTCAGACGCTAAAATAATCTCCTTGGTCTAGCGCCATTGAAAAGGGGATAGACTCCCTCGCTGTATGGCTGATACCGACTTTAGGCCGCCCCGTCGACTTTACTTTTACTTTTTACAGGTAAAGGGACTATTTCGCTTTATACTATTTTGATAAGAATATCCAGGTTTATAGGCTGGCTTTCTCTCTGACAGTCTCTTTCTGTCTGTTTGTCCCTGTCTGTCTGTCTGTATTTATCTCTCTCTCTCTCCCTCTCTCTCTCTCTCTCTCTCTATATATATATATATATATATATATATATATAATTCATTAGGGTGTACAATACATTTATGGTGCAATTGTTACCATTGGTTTCCAAGCAGCATGTTAGCCATTTTTTCATCAAGACAACGCGCTTGTTAACAATGGTAACAATTGCACCTTAAATGTATTGTACACTGTAATGAATAAATAAATAAAGCTCTTACACCCGTAATTGAACACGTTATTTTCAATTTTCAAATACTAAAAGTAGACGACCAATTTATTAATAATGGAGATTCGTTTTCGGTTTTTGTCTGTAACAAAATTACGTCACTGCTTACGTCACATTATACAACACATAATCCAACGTCATAACATAGAATAAATTTACTCAAAATGTGAGCATGCAACGTTAGACAATCCTCATTGTTTCAATAAATAGATGCCCGGCGTTATATATTTATATATAGATTGTTTTATTCTAATATAATATTTAAAGTTATCGGATCTGTTTCCTTTCAAATTGTCTTTCTTGCTTTCTTTTTTTAAAATTCTTTTAATAAATTTGACGATTTTACATATTTATGGTACACACTCTATGACATTGCATTTTCAGCTCCCATCCTCTCAGGCAATATCTTTTAAAACATTATTTTTTACATCGCCCGAAGGGTGTCTTTTTATTTCGCTAGTATATATAATTTACTAATCTGCTGAGATGGATCAGTTGTTGGGCTGGCATTCTCTCTCTTCTTCATGTCTGGAACGACTTGCTTCTTGGGATGTGTCGTTGCTTATATTTTCATTAACGAACACAAGATTTGATATTTTTTCAGAGCTCTTTATTTTCCAGTACCACGTTACTCATTGGGAAATGACCTCAGAGGACAGAGCACATCTTGCGTCTAAATTCTTTTAGTGTCATAGCTGATAAGGTTTAAAATACTCTTCTTCTCAATTGCATTCGACCTGAAGCAGAGAAAATTCTTAGGAAAAATCAAAATAGGTTTCGTAGAAATCGCTCCACAACTTCTTTAATAAAATATTTATTAATGCAGCTTGAACCTTAGCGATTCGAGCGTCTAATGATTGAAAGAAATATCCTTTAGTTTTTGATATTCACAGTAAACTCTTCGTGAAATCACAGCCCATATGAATCGTAATATAAACTATAACCTTCAAGGTTTGCGAATAAACAGTAAAGGGTAAGTTAATTAGATTAGCTCAAGAGAAATACAGAATTGAACTATATTCATTCGATAAGGGCAGCGACTCACCATCAAAAAGCCACTTGGGTTTATCTGTCTTTTTATGTTCTCTTTCTTTTTTTTACTATTCTATTTTCTTTCTTTTTTACCGTTTTTTAATCATTATACAGGGTACTGCAGAATGATCTCTTGAGTTTGAAAGGTAAATAAATAAGAATTCATATCCGGTACTGATAATATCCACACTGATATTCTTTACTCATAAATGGAACCTTGACAGGTACAACGACTATGGGTTAGAATTCTCATTTTATAGTATTATAAAAATAAGTATTATTTATATTAGATTTTACAGTGGGGACTGAATTACAACGACTATGAGTCGGAATTCTCATTTTAGATATTTTATATCTAATATATATCATTTTATATCTAATATATATTCTATATATATTAGATATAATTTTAGATATTTTAGATATTATAATATCCACACCGATCTTTTTGACTCGTGAACGGAACCTTGACTATGGGTCAGAATGGAGTCCAATCACACTCATCTGAGCCCTAATCGTAACGGTTATCATTTAAAGTGGAATCTGCGTTCGGAGTTCAATTCCTGGACGATGTTCGCGTTTCACTTGGGAAAGGCGTGAATTCATTCATCCCTAGCTTTTGGTAACTTTTATGGTTTGATTTGCTTTCTTTGTTTAATGGCATATCAATCTTCGTGGGTTATTTGATGCCAAAGTCGTCTTTGCGGAATAACAGTAGTGGTACTATTTAACTAATAGTTGGTGAAACAGAGGGTTCATACATTTTCCAAGTTTGAAAGTGAACATAATCGAAAGATTGGAGTTCAAGCTCTCTTACTACGACATCGCAGTGAAGCTCGATAACCACTGCACCATGGGGACTCGCCGGGGTAGATAGTCGGGCAGATTGGGCTCTTTTCACTTGGTTAGGAAAATTAGTCACGGAGAAAGAAAACTTTGAATTCAAACTTGTAAAAAAACGCCTAAGATATTGATCTTGTCTCAAATCCTACTCGTGCAAAGAGGTTTTATATATATATATATATATATATATATATATATATATATATATATATATATATATATATATATCTTTCATCATGACAGTCATCTTTTTTTAAATCAGTTTTCAATCACGAATGCATGATGTTTACCATTACACGCCATCATCGGCGGCATAAATATATAGCTCAATTTGGAAATAGCCCCGGCAATTTAAAATTTTGGAGATCATTATTGTAAAGACTTATACTTTCAAAGATTACTCTTTAGCATACAAATCATTCAATACGTATTGTGAATTTTGCTTAAGCTAATAGAAAACGCTATTAGAATTGCACCTTTTTCAAGGAAATGAGCATTTATGGAGTCCTTCTATATTGTCAACATGAACTCCTTCACTAACTATTACGCCCAAAAATGTTCTTTTCTGCAGAGTCATTGTGTTTCCACTCCATAGATTCTCTTTTCAACTCAGGCTCGTAATGGTAAATCCATGTTCAGCCCATTCGTAAAGTACTTCTAGACTAAAACATGCTTTTCTGTATACATCACATATTCCTCTGTAAATTACACATGGTTTGCATGTCTCAGCCACCAGAATATTTATGACAGACCTCTGTTAAATCCCGGAGTGGTCTATTTGTTTTTTCGTCATTTTGAATAGCATCAAAACAAATATATTTGTAAGATTAAAATAACTTTGGTGATAAACCAGTTTGAAACAATGCAAACTTGGCATTTATCAAGATATATCTGAAAAAAAATATTTTGCTTAATAAAAAATAATCCTCTTATTTATGGACTGGTGTTTGAATTCAATTTTGGATGAGACGGGGGTCATTTTGATCGCTGAATAATTCAATAGAATATTACATGCACTGAATAACCTTCGCTTTTTGATGATTTATGTTCGATTATAGAATCTATAAATAGATAGTAATTGGTAACCTTTGCTCAATATATCTAACTTCATTGAGAGGAATCTACCGAATAACTCTAATTTTACAAAAGTATATCTCAAATTTCTGAATCAATTTTCGAGTATTCTGAAAATATCCGAATAATTAAAAGGATTCCACTTTTCCCGATGGAACAGTGTACTTCAAAATATGAAAATCTCCAAATTGGATTGACTAGTGACTTCAAATATGACCTAAGAGATCTATGACCTAATTGTATCGCCACAATTAAAGACGAAAAAGAATTCTAGGGTTCTGAGCAGTAAGTTTTTTTTTTTTTTGATAAAATTTGATAAACTTTAATAAACTTTTCAATTAAAAAAAAAAATAGAATCATGAATCACGTTTATATTTGCAAGGGAAAGAACTGAAAAAAAGAAAGAAAAAAGATTCACCCCAACTATAAAATCCAGTATCAATTTGCTATTTTTTCATAACAATGGTGCTGTTTCCAGGATTTGTTCAGGACAGTATGAAGTAACCTAGTTGTTCCCAGCTATTTTTTTTCCAATCATATGATTAAAGTCCAGATGGTGCAACCATACTGTAGCATTGATACGGATACAGCTAGGAAGAATTCTGTAGCATAATGCACCCGGGAACATCATATTTGTGGCCTTGTGCCAGACACAGAGAAACCTTAATAGGATGTAGCACGATTCGCGCACACAACGATATTACCAGCATGGATCTTTCGATAGCGCTCTGTATCATAACCAGTCTTTGTTCTTCTTTCGTGTTTTCCCATATTTCTATTGCGTATTACAACGCATGCAAAACTGTTATTAAGAACGATTGGCACTGAGGGCTTTGCCCAACACTGCTTTGGGCCAAACTTTTTTCGGGGTAAATATCTGATCTTATTCTCGCTAAGATTTCAGCATCCAGGTATCGGCACATATTCAACATCCGCCCTAAGGTACACTTTAACCTCCTCGATTTTCTTCGTTTCCAACCTCTATAAATTGGTATATCCTGTGCTCCGAAAATGTGTCACACGACTTCCTTTAAGGAAATAGTGGCGCGTTGTGTAATGGGTACCGTCATAAGAGGTATACACGGCAACACGAGTTTAAATCCTGCACGTAGCTGTTTGCATTTCACATGGTGCTAATACTCTTGGGAAAAGTACGAATCCAACAATTCTCCCTCCAGCTATAGGTAAATAGTGATGCAGACTGGGCTCTTTAACCTTGGCATAGCGACTAGTCTATGAAATAGAAAAGTCCGAATCAAACCAAAAGGGATCTCTTCTCGTTAGTCAAAACTACTTTGAGAGCTCCTCCTCCTCCTGCTCCTCCTCCTCCTACTACTCCTTATCTCTCTCTTTCCCTGATTAACTCTTTCCCTATCAAATTTCTCTCAGGGCTCTACCAAATTATCTAGGTAAGTTTAACTATAAGGTGGGATATTTCAATGTTCACATGATAATCACAGCAGAACTCATTCTTTTCAAATAAAGACCAATCATTATTGAAATCTGGGACCTATTGTACATTATTTCAGTTTTAATTACTGTGCTTGTTTTAGGCAATTTTTATCGAATTTTTTGCGATTGATTCTTTTTTACGATAACTTGTTTTATAACTTAGAAATAGATTTGGAAATAATTTAAATTAATATATATAAATTTCAAAATCCAGCGAGAATCAACAATGAAATACAAAAATCTTTTTTAATAAAGACCTAGGTATATCAACTTATTTTTAATTTAGTGGCAGCAGCAGAACTATTGTTAATTTTTGACAGGTAATCTTAAGTATTAATGCAATGCTTACATTCAGCGATCATGTTTGATTTTTTCCGTAGTTTCTTGTTGCCTATCGCATAGAACAGTATCAAGTCTCACAAAAAAAAAAAATCACAGGAGTTTAATTAATTGCCTCCCGATAGCTAGAATTTTAAATCTTTGCCTATTCTAAGCTGCTAACATCGGATCTCCTACCACTGCCATACTACCGTAATCCGCTAGC
>CM042147.1:39577424-39634924 GCA_023376005.1 Doryteuthis pealeii | reverse complement strand
GTCGGCTGGGGCGTTAGAATGCACCGACTGCACCTCTGCAGAGGGGTAAGACTCCCCCAATGAAGCCATCTGTTGGCCGTGGGTGGCGACCCGTGATGCTTAAGGATAGAGCCCAGGTGGATGAGCAGTTCATGACATGCAATACTCCACTTTGGCCCTATCTTGGGCTAGACGGGCGGTTGGAGACCCCCCCCCCTCCGATCAATCGGCTGGTCACGTCAAGCCCTAGCACCTATATGATTTTCCCAACCCTATTGCCCTTATGGCAAGCCGCAACCCCTTTTTATCATATGGGTGCTAGAAGGCGGTGGCTGCGGGTCTACATGTCCTGAGAATGACGTTACACTCTATCTGATGGTGAGGTTCCAGTTCTGGAGGTTTGGGGAATGTGGAGCTCCTCTTCATCACCATTGCTCCCTGGTCCACTCTGACCCGGAGTGGTAGTACCTGTTAGGGTCCCATCTATGGGTTAAATAGAAAATGTATTTATAAAAAAATTGTATTATCCATTAAGAATTGATTTATTTCAAAACTTTATCGGCATTAAATGACCCACTGAGGTTGATATACCGTAAAACAAAACAAACAAACAAATCTAAATTTTTCTCAGAAATCCGGACATTAATTTTTTTCAGTCTGCTTGTCACTAATTTTCTAACTCTTATTTTTTTCTCTGGACATTAAAAATATTTATCTTTAAGTGGTCTCGAATCATTGCCCCCCTCCCCGTTATATTTTCCTTGAAGTCTAGACGATCTTACATTTAATGGATTTTGTGAACTTTTAGAAATGTGGATATTTTTCTGTCATATCATGCTTTAAGAATTTATAGTTTTTATAAAGTTTTCTTGATCGACACATACACATCCAGTTTTTGTGATCTTTCAGAATCCTTCACAGACTTATAGATGTACACACAGACACAGACACACACATACTCCATTAAAATTTTCATCTAAATTTTCCTCCTAATGTCCAGCTCCCCACCCCCCATATATATATATATATATATATATATATATATATATATATATATATATATATATACTCATTGACGCACCCACACGCATGCACACAGACACATATAATATGACATTATCTCAATTTTTCACACACTTTCCTATACATTTATATACACACCCATGAATGTTACAATCTTACGAAACTTTTCCTGAAGATTCGTAAAGAAAACCAAAAACCAAAAAAAAACAAACCATCTTTTTCAGAAAATGAATGCGCTTTTAAATACAGTCCTTAAATTTTTTATACGCAGTAAATTATTTGTACTAGCAAAATAAAAAAACACCCTACGGGCGATTTAAAAAAAATTTTGAAAGATATTGCTTGAGGAGGTGGAAGTTAAAAATTAAATGTCGGAGAGTTTGAACCATAAATCATGAAATCATCAAATTTATTAAAGGAGTAAAAAAAATAAAAATAAAACAATTTGAAATCGAAACATATGAATATATGATACTGGGGATGTATCTATTAAAACTTGTTTTAAAAAACAATGAGGACTGTCTAATGTTGCATGCTCAAATTTTGAGGGTATTTATTCTGTTATGACGATTTCGGGTATAGTGACGTAAGCAGTGACGTAGTTTTTCTTACAGACAAAAACCGGAAGAAAATCTCCATTATTTGTATATATTTTGAAAATACTTATTGAAAACTTATTTAATATGTTTTTTCTTTGTTATACTTTACTAACTTGAAAAATGTTTTCCAATGTAGTTTTAGTTTATAGAAAGTTTTGCACACGGATGTTTTGTTAATTGTATCAGCTGCGAATAAGTAAAACCACCGCGGGCAATTCCGCAGATGGTGGGGGCCGAGTGAAATTTGTTCTTTCTATCTACCTCATTGTATTCACAGGATATGTTTTAGGATATGTTTTAAATAAACACTTGGGAGAACCAACGGAAAAACATCCACATAAATTATCGAGAATATATTGAATCGGCGCCAGAGAGTTTGAATGACAAGAAAATAAAAGGTAAATAATATCCGAAATATTTTCGAAAATACGTGCAGTTTATGTAAATTTTAAAGGACCTGATATTTAAAAATACGGGGTAGACGAGAAGCAATTGGGTAATTGATAATAATGTATTGTATCATTGGTTATCTTGTAACTTTTGGCCCAACCATTGAAACATTCTTTCGTTCTGATCATTATCAGCAGTTTGATGAAATGGTGCGTTCAGCTTAATGGCCGTTGATTTAACAAAGGGAATCAACTCCTAGAGTTCAAATCCTGGACGAGGCGTTTTTGTGTTTCACTTCAGGCTAATGCCCTTAGGAAAGGCATGGTTCGATCAGTTCTCATCCTCCATCCTACTATAGGAAAATAATTGGACAGACTGAGTTATTTAGTCTTGGCTAGGTGACTTGTTTAGAAGGAAAATTGATATATATATATATATATATAATATATATTATATATATATATATATATATATATATATACATATATATATATATATATAGAGAGAGAGTATTCGGGATAAATTGGACATACTTATATTTGGTTATATTTCTCCGTAGGTTGGAGCTTTTGACGCACATTACTCATCATTTTAAAGCTTGGACCCTTCTTCATTCATAAGTGATGACAGATAGAATGGATGACTGGAACCCACCTGAATCGTGGAAGAGAATAATTTGTATCAATATGATCTGTGCCGGCCATCAAAATAAGGAGAGTATGACTGCTGCCCAATGCTCCCTGAACACTATAAAACAATCAGGCATGAACTGGAGAATCTCAATAGAGACCTCGAGGCTGTGGCTAGAATAAAGCAACATAACAGATGATTTGATTGCGTTCGTATGGCAGAATTCCTAAAAAAATCTGCAGTAAAAAGTCTTGGAGGACTCTGGCATTGGATTTCGGGCTTTGTTACGTGACGTTAATGTTTCAGCCTCTACCATGAAGCTTGCACTCAATGAACACCTTCGCTACGACTCAAATCAAAAATCGTCGCAGAGGTCAACTGCTCCCAAAAAAGGTCCGTGAAAATTATCTGACAAAGGCGAAGAAACTTCTGAGCAAAGTGAAATATCCTGCTGAACTACAAACAATCTGCTTCTTTTCCGATGAGAAACAATTTTGCCAAGATAAAAAGCACAACACGCAGAATAACAGATGGCTTGCATACAATCCAAAAGACACTCCTCGTGTCATCCAGACTAAATTTCCCCAAACTATGATGTTTTTCAGATGTGTCCTCTGAGGGTGATGTGATGCTTCCGTGTTTTTTTTCCGCGAGGGTATAAGGTTTAATTCAGATGCCTACGGGGAGTTACTAAACACTCTAATAATGCCCTACATAACAAGTGTAGCCAATGGTAGGCCATATGTATGGCAGCAGGATTCGACATCCTGTCACACGTCTGGGAAAAGTCAAAAATGGTTGTTGGCGAATTTTTACGACCACACCAGTTCCAATGTTTGGCCTCCGAACTCCTCAGATCTTAACCCCATGGATTATTATGTATGTGGCGCTGTTGAGAAAGACACCAATCGCCGTGCCAGTACTACAAAAGCCCAGTTAATCAACAGAATTAAGGTAGTTTTCGAGAACCCTCACAGGGGAACTGTAACATCAGCTTGCTCCAGGTCCCGGAGCAGGATTGAGTCTGTGATCGAGTTAATGGCGGTTATTTTGAGTTAAAATTGTTGACAGTAGTGTAATTTCTGTGCCAGTTTAATTTATTTACAATCCATTAAATTTTGTAGTTACCAATCACTTTTAATTTTTTCTTATGAAACTGTCAAATTTATCCCGAACACCCTATATATATATATATATATATATATATATATATATATATTGGCTCCTATTTTTGTGTAGCACTTTTAAACAAAAATCAAACAGAATGAAGGAACTAACCATCGAATATTCACAAAAGAACATTCCCGTACTTAATAATAAACAATATAAGCTGATGCTGATGGGAGAAATAGAACAAGTTATTATAAGAATGCGCTGAAAACTGATAATGTACAAAAATGGAAACAAAGAAGGTGACAGCACAAAAAAACATGATTTCAAAACAAGTAAGCACCCACCACAACAACCAGAGCTGACGGGAGTCGAGAATGACCTGTTTGGAATAATAATAAGAATTAAATTCAGAAAAAATTTAAATGAATTTCAGAAAAAGATGGCGTCAGATGTTAAGAAGATGAAATAATCAAACAAGGTCTACATAAAAGGACATAAATCAAACAGATATTATGGTGTATTATGATGTATTCGTCATCAGGAGAATATTAAATGTGTCACATCCTGGCTGTAGTAGAGAGACCAGGAAAAAAATCCAGCGTCCCTTTCACACTTCGCTTTCTTTCTTTAAAAAAAAAATATTTTTTCTTTCTTTCTTTCTTTCTTTCTTTCTTTCTTTCTTTCTTTCTTTCTTTCTTTGAATACCTTCTCTTTGTCTTTCTTTCTTTCTTTGAATAGTTTGTTTGTTTGTTTCTTTTTTTCAGTCTTTCTTTCTTTCTTTTTTCTTTGAATAGTTTCTTTCTGTCTTTCTATCTTTGAATAGGTTTTTTTTATTTTTATTGCTTTCTTCTTTCTTTCTTTCTTTCTTTCTTTCTTTCTTTTTTCTTTCTTTCTTTCTTCTTTCTTTCTTTGAATAGTTTCTTTCTTCTTTTTTTTCTTTTTTTGAATAGTTTCTTTCTTTCTTTCTTTCTTTTTTCTTTCTTTCTTTCTTGAATAGTTTCTTTCTTTCTTTTTTTTTCTTTCTTTGAATAGTTTCTTTCTTTCTTTCTTTCTTTCTTTCTTTCAGCCTTTCTTCTTTCTTTCTTTCTTTCTTTCTTTCTTTCAGCCTTTCTTTCTTTGAATAGTTTCTTTCTTTCAATCTTCCTGTTTTCCTTTCTTTGAATAGTTTATTTTTCTTTTTCTTTGAATAGTTTATTTTTCTTTTTCTTTCTTTCTTTTTTTCTTACTTTCTTTTTTATTTCACTTTTTATTTTTTATTACTTTCCCCTTCGATTCTTTTCTTTTTTCACTTTCGATTCCTTCTTTCTTTGCTTTCTTTCTTTTTTGTCTTTCTTACTTCAGTTTTCTCTGTCTTTAAACCTTTTCGTTTTACAGGAATGACCCTTTATTCGTCTGAGGTGGTGATGCACACGTCCTATAGGTATTTAGTCACAAACAAACACCTTAATAGACATCTTCCTTATATCAACTTGTACTTCCAATGTCCCTAATGCTCATTCTCCAAGATTCAACTGATTGATACAGAAACTGAACTTCCACCCACCATCCAAACTTCAAAGATATACCAACGTCTATATCGCACTGGGTCCTTATGCCTAAGGAAAATCACGTGGAGGTAATTTCGATCCCTTAGATCTAACTCCTGTTCTGTTCAATATGGTCTCCAAATAATTAACTAGAATGTACAAACGAATGGGAAGAGTCTGTTCTCGAAGACCGAAGAAACGTCTCGAGATTCTAAGAAAATTCCTGAATGCGCCTGAGGGAGGTAGTGCTGTACAATGACTAAAAGTTGTTGTGACTATAACAAATAAAATGATTGATTGATTTTAACGGCATGTCACTCCTTCAAGGGTTATTTTATGTTTAGAGTCTAGGGAATAGCATTTATTGTACGTTCATAGTTAAATTTTTGGTGTGGCTGTTTCTTAAGATTTTGATACGGTGATGTGATATACAGTGTTCCTATCCAATATAAATAATTAGCTCATAGATTTATGATTTGAAATTACTAATAATAATGAAAATAATCATTGGTAAACAATCACAGGTTCAAGTAACTATTCTTAATACAAAAAAAATTATAGTTATTTTGTATCAAATAAACTATATAACAAGAATAATTTTCAGAAAATTTTATTCGACCCAGAAGATCGGGTGCTAACAGGTACTACCACTTCGGATCAGAGTGGACCGGGGAATATTGGCAATAAAGCCGTACTCTAACTTTCATAGACCTTCAGTACGGGAGCCTCACAATCAGATGCTGTTTAGTGTCATACCAAGCATAACACCTTTATGGGGATATTAGCCCTCTTTAGGGGATGCTGACAGGGCGTGAACCAAATGAGGACAACCGTGCTAGAAGAGATATTGAACTCTGTTAACTCTTCTTTCATTCGGCTATTGGACTTTTTGAAAACTTATTTATTCACTTACAATGCTCCATAGTTTTACAAGTCTGGGATACGTTTTAAGGAATAGTGTGTGTTTCTCCAAAGGCATTTCTTCTCTCTGTATTGTTGTATTGAATAAAAAACCTTTCAGTTTTCATTTCAGATTTGGGGAAAAAGCAGCTCGTAACAGCTAAATTCGGAGCGGATAGCGATTAACCAGATCATGTCGGTTCTGATTTTGTCCCTTTGTCATCAAAAGAAGAAGAATTTTGTATTTTTTATCTGCTGCAAGATACATCACAATATTTTTTTCTCTCTTTTATCCTTGTAAATCATTCGTCACGAACATTAACAAATTCCATCCTCTTCGGCAACTTCATGAAAGTCAAGTGACAATTTTGACAGATCACACCACTCATTTTCGTAAGACGATCATTGTGCATCGAAGGAGAAGGACATCAGTTTTTTTAGGGGGGGGAGAAGGTTTTTATTTGTTTGATTTCCTGCCCTTCCTGATTTGAAAGATTTGTAGCAAACATGACATCGCGTGCAACTTAAACATACTTCTCAATAGACCTTGGGTGTTCCATCGTGGTGTAATAGTTTGCAAGCTAGTCTCACTGATCCATTAGGAATTAATAGCGTGTTTGATTCTCACTGGATGCCCCATACGTGCGATCTTGTGCCACATCCTACTCGTGACGAATGGGTTGGGTAAATATACGGTGTCCCATTGTGGTGTAATGGTTTGTAAGCTAGTCTGTCAAATTTATTACAAATAAATGACAATTTCTATCTTTGCTGGATGCCACAGACTTGAAAGCTTGTGTCACATCCTGTCACATCCCAATATAAAATTCCAAAGTGTATTTTCCACAGTATTCCAACATATTCTGGACAGTTCAGATCCGGAAAGCGAATAAATAATAACTTTTTGTTGGTGTTCTTGTATATGCATGTGTTAATCGCTATCCGCTCCGAATGGTTAGAGCTGTAGGAAATGGATTCTTAGACACGAGTTCAAATCCTGAACGAAGCAATGTTATGCTATGGGCAGACTGGACTCTTTAACCTTGGCTAGACAACCAGTCTAGGAGCAGGAAAACTCTGAATAAAACCTGTTAAACTTCGCTTGAAAAATTGAACTGATGTCATATCCCGTTCGTGCGGAGGGTTTGATAAATATTATAAAATCGCGTTATGTAATGGGTAGAGTCGTGGGGAAATGAACTTATCGACCCGAGTTCAAATCCTGGGCGAAACTGTTAGCATTTCACATAGCACTACTACCCTTGAGAAAGGTATGCATCCAAACACTCTCTCTCTCTCTCTCCATAGGGCAGACTGTGCTCTTTAACCTTGGCTTGGTAACAAGTCTTGAAGGAAAACTGATTTCAAACTACAATAATATTACGACAAATACCTGGCAATTATGAGACTGACTTAACAAGTGAAGATTCAGATTTCTTCAGTCAGAGTTAGATTTCTTTTTAGTCTCACTTTGCGCCAAGATTAAAGATGTAAAATACATTGTACTACGGAAGCAGAACGGGAAACGAGATATTGTAATCGCACATCATTGAAAAACGAAATATACGGAAATAATATCATCCTTTTACAATACATTTTGCCGGCGATAAAATACAACTTTTGAATGGAGAATAATAAAATAAAAATAAAAATATCGAACAAAATAACAAAACATTGCAGTTTATGTATATAAAGGAAACTGTGAATAATTAAACATAACAAAAAAGACAAACAGGTGCTGAAATGGCACTAACTATTTTTATCACGCGAAAACAAATCCTTTTGAAAATGTGTATTAAAGATGCTTATGTTCTTCAACGTCTTGTTTTCTCAAAAAATGATTTCCCAAGTTGAATCATTGCTATGTTCGGATAGACAACGTGCACCTGTAGAAGACCGGAAGGCACAGAATCAGAAACGTTGTGTTTTTACATATCACAATATAGAAGAGGTCAATAGTCGGGTAAATCAAAATAATAATATTTGCTATTTTGTTTATTCATTATGTTACGGTGGAAAGCTTACCTATTGTTCCCTTTTTGTATTTATTAAAGTACAAATTTAGGAACAGGGGTACACCAATATACTATAAGAATAATTAAATCTGGAACCATTGCCCAATTATTCCCTCGTGACCGTGACAGCCATTTTGGAAAATAGCCGCTATCAGACACCCAAAAGACACACAGAAGTTAGATAGATGTTGGTTCTGAAGATGTTCGTGAATGTTTATTGAATGTTTTGAATCAAGACTTGCAGGCTTTTAGGAAGATTCTGCTGATATTTATGAACATATTTAGGCTAATTGCTTATGAAATGGTGACAAGGAAACCCATTATCAGGCATCAAGAGATGACATAAAAGAGAGAAATCCCCATCATTCGATGAGATTCTTCTTGCACATGTTTGGAAGCAGTATTAAGCCGATGTAGGTTAAAACTGACATCTGTGTGGTGACATGTCGCTGCATAACGCTGTTAAACTTGATGAGCTGAACAATGTTCAGTGTCGCTAACATTGTGCATTCACTGATATTTGTTACTGGGATCTTCGAAGATCATAGTGACCAGATTAAGCAGCATGGTTAGTATGGATTCCTGTTTTCATCCAACAGAAAGCCCCTTGTACACCTTGGCATCTTCGATGATGTTGCATCTGACAATTTGAACTGTCCAGTTTACAAGCTATAGCTAGAGCATCGATTAGATCTTCATTGAATGCAAGCAGGATATTGTACCCCTAGTGCTGTGCATATATATTAAGAAAGTGAGCAAATAGTCTCTTTTTAAGAAAAATCGTAGGCACCTTGCTATGATTCTTGACTCCCAGCTGTTTCATCCATGAATTGTATAACTGTATCAGATCAGCTAATTTGTGTTGGAATATTTTGGAATATAAGGTGTGCTGGATTTATAGACTAGCCAAGGTTACGTGGTTTATTCCTCCAGTCAATCACTAGCCATACTGCGTGGCTGATACACTACTTAAACCCCACACACTGGCCATAATTCTAATTGCACTCATTGAAGAGGAACTTACGACCATTGACGAAGGAAGTAGGGACTCTTTACCAGAAGAACCAAAGGATTCATTATCAAATCCAATTCCACTGGACAGACGCTCTTGCTTAATGCCTACACGATGGCCCAAAAGATTGTAACAGACCGGAGACGTCTCATCATCAATGTGAGATTCTTCAATAAGCACCTCCAGCTTTGTGAAAGCAAGTCCTACTATTGCATGTGCATCGTTTGACCTTTGACCGCCATTTCCTTAATCTTCCGTGCGCGATTGTATAAGTTCAGGGGACAAGTTCGGTGGTACTTGACCTCCTCTGAACATATGATCTCAGCGTTTAGTTGCGTCAGGAGGTCAACGTTGTCAGAAATTAGTGTGCATGATCTCACACACGAGTCAATTTGGAATGTTTCAGCTTCATGAAGACTTGAGCCTTCAGGTATCCTCAGAGGAAATAATTACAATGAGATTCCAATGATAAAGCTACCATTTCTGAAAATGTTTCAATCACAAACACAGGAAACATATGGTGTGACATGGTAGTTGCTGCTTAATACAAATCTCTCACTCGCTCATTATTCCAGCGCCTGTGTTGCGGAAACTTTAAATCATTTACAATTTACAATTAAAGATCGCTGGAAATGAATCATCACACACACACACACACACACACACACACATATATATATATATATATATATATATATATGTGTGTGTGTGTGTGTGTGTGTGTGTGTGTGTATAATATGGTTATTGTATATATTTGTAAACAGTGCTCAATATCGTGTATAGAACGTTCATGTCTAAGTTAGGGTAGTATTGACATGGAGTCAGCGGAGTTTGGCTACTGATAGTTTCTCGCATATGCAATTATTCTAACCAAGATCAAACTTGTTTTGAATAATAGCTTAGGCGAGGAACTGTCAGTAACCAAGCGTGATTAGCTGAGTAAAAAGTATTAAAGGTAGATATAAGCAATGAATGATACATTCAAAGTAGTCTCTTTGGTATTCACTGGTTTTATTTTGTGTTGAAAGCCCTTCTAGAACTTTCAATATGAATTTAATCTGTGGCGTCATATTTTGTTAATTTACACAACGTTTCCAAATTGTTTAGAAAACAAGACAAAGACACATGGAACTAGGTCTGACCATTATGGGATGGTGTTCTAATTGTACAATCCAGTGTTTCGTCGAAACCTTCTATAGAAGTTCTCCGTCTTCACACAAGCCAGACCCTCTGTTGGTCAACACATTCTTCGTCTAGCAGCTGGAAAAATTCGTCGTCGTAGTCGAAATAATCTTTAGCAGGTTAAAATCACATTTCCTATTTAGTTTTGTTTCTGTTCGACTAAAATCCATTTCTTTACTGAAAAGCGCTTTGTCGTCGACTGCTTCTGCTGCTGCTGACTGCCCAGCGCTCGACTCACTCGTCATTTATGAACATATTTATCCAAACATCCGGGCACATCAGTCTAACCTCGCGTCCGTCCAGCGCCCAAATCGCATTTGTTTTTGCATGCGGGAGGACGCGAGTTCGATCCCGGCAGGCAAGACAATGTCTTGCTCTTTTTCCTTTCTCGTTCTCGTTCTCCGTCACACCTTCCGATCAAAATGATCGAAAATGGCTTCATATATTTTTCAAGTTGGCACAGCATCATCTAGATATCAGGGTAGACATATAGGTCATGCAATAAGGGACCCGGATTAATGTAAGTCGGGAACCGACATCACGGGACCCCATCCACGGCCAATAGGTGGTTCTACTAGGGAGATTTTACGCCTCTGCAGAGGTACAGTCGGCGTACTCTACTGCTCCAGCCGACTGGACTAATATCGGTGTGAGTGGGTAGAAAATATTCAAAATGATATGACCCAATTTCTCCGGTAAAGGGCAAAGGCTAAAAGTTTACCTCAAATTTGTCAGACCTATTTACGTTTCCAGTTAATTTGTAATGTAATCCATGATATTAAGAATATACAAGAAGGATTGTGAAGAGAAAAATGGAAGTGAATCCGACGGTATGTAATATAGTGAAAAATGTGAAAAAACACAGGTTCAAATAAAATGAGTGATATTTATTCAGTCAACGCTGCAGTGTTTCAATTTGTTTAGGAGATCTTCTTCAGGGCTTTTGTCGATATAAAGAAAAGTAAAATTTATGACAGAATAATTAGGAGACTGTGATAGTTTTTGTCGATCAGTTTGTTTAAAATATCTTTAATGGAAAATTAGAAGGACTATAACATTTTGACGTTGTTGATTGTTTGGGTTGCTGTCTGGCCGCGTTTCGTTGATTTTTCGGACTGAATATCTGACATCCGAGATTTCATAAAAGGTGATATGACAATAAAAGAAATCTACAAACAAAAACAAACCCTAATGTTTTTTTCAATAAGAGTTTACTTTTCTTCTAAACTAATTTTTATTGTGATCAAATGGAATATTTAACTGTGAATGGATTCCTATTTTCGTTTTATTTTATATAATTTTTTTTTCTAGTTATAACATAATTTTTTCTCGTTTCCCCATTGTATAAGTAGTATATGTAGATACTGCTAGTCTATTATGAAAAATAGATATTCTAAATGTTGTAAAAAATGAAGTGAAATATTAGTAAGGATACAAATTTGTACCACTAAGTACATGAGTAATATACATAGTCGTACATATGTATACCAATACGTAGTCAACGTGTTAAAGATAGTATTTGCTCGGATATCTATGGGTCATTTTATACCGAAATTTGATACTAATAATTTATAAAGAAATATATGTTTTCAGTGAATTCTTCCTACTGAGTGGCCTGTTTAGTTTAGTCGGTAGAGCATTCGTATAGGTAATCAGAGAATGCGAATTCGATACTGGTCTTTGTTAACCCAGCATATGAAAAAACACAGCTTGCGTAATCTGATCTCTGTAGTGAATTGGGGAGCTGGCGGTAGATGTGGCGCTCCACCTTCTTCCTTCAAAAAAATCTTCCTTGTTTAGCGTCAGTGAATAGTGTATAAACTCCTTTGCTGTCCGGTTGATACTGACAATAAGCATTTTTACTACTTTTATTCTTATCTAATAATTGTTCACCGTTATATGGTATCGCGTACTCCAATCTAATCAAAATAATTTGTACACAATCATATTATTTCAAACATCCGTTCGCTCAACCATTGCGAGAACCCGCAGTGCAACCATAGGATTTATTGATTTACACACACACACACACACACACACACACATACACACATATATATATATATATATATATATACTATATATATAATATATATATATACATATATATATATATACACATATATATATACACATATATATATATACATATATATATACACATATACACATATATATATATATACACATATATATATATATATACACACATATATATATATACACATATATATACACACACATACACATATATATACACACACATACACATATATATATATATATATATATATATATATATATTTCAATTAGATACTATCAGATGTTTGTGAGTCTGGACACCAATGTATGTATGAGCCAGTATATTTCTGTCTATGTCTAGAGGGTTAAAAGCAAATAGTAAAGATATAATGCACTGATTTGGTTCTGTGATGCGTTTAATTTCCCTGTCATCCGGGGTCGATGAAGCGTGTCACGTAAATGACGGCCATCCGCCATTTTCGATGGGACATTAATCAAAATGATTGAATAAGGTCTGCTCATAAAATCGAACCTCACAATCAAAGAAAAAAAGATGAATATTAGGTAAGTAAAAAAAGCGACATTCATTTTTTCTACAAAACTACGACAGCATACATTTAAAACATAAATTGAACACGTAAAAATATATTTCTTTTTTTTTTACTGTTTTTTGCATTCTTTAAATAAGTGGTTCTCAACCGGGGTCCATATGGCCTCCTGGGACCATATAACATTTTTTGGGTCAGGCAAACATAAAATATTTAATTATAAAAATATAGTAATAATGTTCTCCCAACTGTGCTGCACTCTGCTCACCAACAATCAAAATCTATCTCGAAATGCCTCGTCCACCCGTCGCAAGAGCCAAAATGCTACTGCCAGCTTTTTTCGTAGTCGTCGTACGTAATCGTTTGACGCTCCCTCTAGCCGTCGCCGTATGCTTATATGCACGTCCGATCTCGAGAGAATTTGCATACGTGCAATCCCATTCTCGCTGGTTCGAGATCGCCCATCGTTAAATATAGTGCTTACAGCAGCCAAATTTCTTTCCCGCGATGACCCTGCAAGCCAGACTCGTCCGCGCACGCCTTGAGTTTCGAGTATATTATTTTCATTACATAAAAAAATACAATAGGATTTTAATTTTTTACCAACTTTAAACAACTCACAGCGGCTCTCCAACAATTGCGATCCCATTGTAAGCAAAATATAAAACTGATGGTTCATTCTTTATAATTGAACTCAAGGGCTCAGATTACAATAATAATAGAACTTTATTATCCAGTGAGAATGGAACTCGTTATCCAGTTCTAATGTATCTGCGAGACTAGCTTGCTAATCATTATACCATGATGTGAGGCTCTTTTACGCTACCCATTCGCCACGTATAGTTCTGAGGTCAATCAATAGTGAACCCTGAAATATCCCACCATACAGGTAAAAAATAAGGAGAATATTTGGTACAGCTAGGAGTGGCGAATTTAGTCGACAAAAAGTTAAATTGTCACATTTAACAAAAGGTCATTTAAAGACTATTCTTAAAATAAAGTATCGAGAAGATACTAAAACAAACTACCAATTCACAGCCAAAAGTACTTTAATATCTCTAAATCTAGATATGTCATATCTTTTGGCACAAATACAACAGCGTGATTTTGATTCCCGTGCCAAGAATATTGGCCTCAATATTGTGGAATCCATTCGATCAATCTTATTAGGAATTAGACAATATCTGACCGACGAGGTTAAAGATCGATAATTCTCTTTAAGTAATCTGACGAGGAAAACGAAAAACAGATTGTTACTCTCCAATTTCTGTATAGACGCAAAAAAGAGCGACTGGTTTTGAATTACGAACTAGAGAGCAAAAGTTGAAAAGACCATTATTCATTTTCAGATAGTTAAATCCTCACTAGGTCATCTACACTTATAAACTGAATCCAGACTAACTAAATCTATTTTTATCGCTATTTCACTTCTGGATGATTTTTACGTCTTATGCGTCTTACTCAGACATTCAAAAATCATATCCCAATAAATATCTATTTTCATAAATTCGAATTTCCCTTACACACAGTCGATGGGATTTAGAATATACTGACTGTATCCCCTGCAGTGGATTAAGACTCCTTCCAAATATTTTCTTAAAAGGAACATAGTTTTAATAAAGTTTTGATTCACGCATTATGAAAATGACCACACTGGATCGGGTGTACGTGCCCGCCCCGGGTTAAAATCACGAGCGTCGATCCCAGGGGGCCATCCCCCCAGGCAACACCTGCCCCCTCGATTTTAAGGGGCAGGGCTGGGTTTATTGCCCAGTGCCTGAGGCGCACCCCTTGAGGGGAATGCCGAGGGGATAGACGCAATTTTTAAACCAGCCACTAATGAGTCTCGGCTTGTAGGTGGTCCCTGTTAATAGGGCCTTGTGCCTAACCTAGTACAAGTGGGGTACGAGGATAATATCCACGCATTATGGAAATGATCGTTTCTTACATCGATACACGGATTATATTCCTTTCAAATGCATTGATTTTTTAAAGTATTCGTTTTGACTTTTAATTATTCCGTAATATACACGGCATCAGCGTGTGCTAACAATTTTGCCATCAGTGATAATATTATACCAACTCTACAACATTTTATTAAAAAAATATCTTTTCACCTGAAAGAAAAAAAATCCCTATTTCTAAGGCAGATGATTACGCATATGGTCTTCTGTAATGCACTAAAAAAATACCGCGATTTATTTAGCAGTGCAACTCGCCAGATGATGAGCTATGTGTCATGTGGCTGTTTCCCATCATGATGTAATAAAGTCGTCGGGTGGCCTAAAATCGGCATCAGCCAATCAGCAAAGGAGTCTATCCCCTTTTCTCTAGCGCTAGACCAAGGAGAATGTTTTTGCATCTGGGTGGAGCGCCACACCTACCATCAGCTCTTTACTTTACCGCACAGATCCCTGAGCTACTCATACTCTGAGTTGGCGAGGGCCAGTATCGAACTAGGAACCTTGTGGTTTCCAGCTGACGCTTTACCGACTGAACTAACCCGATCCTTTATAATGTAATAGAAAAGCAACTATTCTGGCAGATCCATTACTACATCATACCCGTGGCGAAAGGGTTTGGTAAATACCTACCCGTGTAAATTTTAAAAAAATCGAAACTGCTGGGAATAAACTTTATTCACTAGATTAGTGAAATAGATCACTAATTAGGACTGAGCCTATTCTAGTAGTGACCAACCCAAGTGGAGTTTAACAGGTTGGAATTCAGAGTTTTCCTTTTCCTAGACTGGTTGCCTGGCCAAGGTTAAAGAGCCCAGTCTGCCCTACAATTTACCCATAGATGGAGGGAAGTGGTTCGATTCATACATTTCCCAAGGGTATTAGTGCTATGTGAACTGTAGCTTCCAGGATTTGAACTCGAGTCGACGAGTCCATTTCCGACAAATGTAGAAATTACACCACGCCCCTCCATGTTGTTCTATGCGTATGTCTTTGAGAGTAGAGATTCATGTTTCGATGTTTGACAGTATTTTAAAACTTGCCCTCTCTCGATATAATTCCAACACCCCTTGCAACCTTCTTAATAAATACACCCTACTACTTCAAAATGAATTCGACCCAGATTAGATAAATTATATATATGACATTATATCTGTAAATAACTGGCTGTTGAGTAACAGTTCGTAAGTTACTTTAGCACCCACTATTTGTTAAATAATGTAGGGACCATGGTTGTTTGGTGAGTGTTTAGTTGAGGAGTTGATCCGAGTTATAGGTCCCCACAATTTATATGTATAAGACTACGGAAATGAAGTTTCCATAGAAAACAATAGAAGACAAAATTGATAAAAGAAACAAACTTTATATACATTAATTTACAATTGGTATATTCAATTGTTCTTTCAGCTGTGTTGCCGACTGTATGTGTCTGGACATAGTTGTGTGTGACAAGTGTGACATGTATTGTTTACATTTGTGCGATTGGTTGTGTCAACATTGTAGCAGTTTTGTCTATGATTGAAACTTGTGATTGAAATTGTTGTTGTTGAGCGAGAGAGAGAGAGAGAGAGAGAGAGAGAGAGAGAGAGAGAGAGAGAGAGAGAGAGAGAGAGAGAGAGAGAGAGAGAGAAAATAAAAATGAAAATATACACGGACCTGTTGAGTCGGGAAGAGCGTAAGCTCCCACTCTCTGGTCTTTCAGCTAAAAGGGTCTTTTTATAATTCTCTTTTGTAATTGTCTACGTGATCATTAAGCTAAAAATATTCATCAAATATCAGGTGATTTGCAATGATCAATATCGAATGATTTTGGTATCTGTGGAATTCTGGTGACATAGATTATCGGATGAATTTAAACCATTGTTTTTATTGTTGTTAAATATTTCTAAACTAATATTTATTTGATTCTCTTTTTTTACATATTTCTAAACTTAGCTTATATAATTGTAAAATTACTTGTTTAAAAAAAAAAACTTAATTATTTGAATGTGTTTAAATCCACATTTATGTAAGTATATAGGGCCAAATCCCTATAATAATGAATTCTTTCCTCATCAAGTAAAGTAGTACGATGACTTACGAGTTTTGTTGGTTCCGCTCATAAATCAATTTCCTCGTATATCAAATCAATTTTCCATATTGAAATAATGTGAAATGCAATTAATCCGTTCAAGCCCCTCAAAAACATGCTAATTTTTGTTACGTTTTTTTTAATAGGAAAAAAAAAAACACTGTATTGTATAAAAATACAATTAAATGTAATGATTTATGTGCTGTAATACGTTTTATATTTGTCATTTTATTGATGATATTTTTCTTTGGCGTATTAAATGTTGAAACTTAAATATATTTAGAGAACTTATTAACATAAGCGTTACTGAAGTTCACTCCTACCAAATATTTTAGCTCACAATAATAGCAAAAAAATTGACTGCGTGACAGGTCGTAAAATGTGTAACTTGGGACACTGTAGTGTACCCTTGTGCTTGACTATGAATTAAGCAACATAAATAAAATAAAAGACATGGATCTTCATTTTTATACAATACAATTTAGATTATAAAAAGTAGTATTTTAAGTTAGCCAGATTAAATAAAGTGGGGCTTTTATAAAAACAGACAGGGTAGTGCAACGGTCGATACAGGAAAGTAAACGCTACCACCCACAACGTCTGATTGATGCACAACCGATCGACGTTGTCTTTTCGAGATTGGATCGATCTGTTTATAAGTTGACACGTAGTTATTAGCTGTATTTTGATCTGAAAAAAAATCAATGTATAATTTTAAATCTTAAAGGTTTATCAATGAATGAAGTAAATTAGCAGTGTTTAACTGTATTACACACGACTTTTAAGGTGGTTACTGAATAGTAGACACAAGTACGACGTGATACAAGGTTGCAAGCCAAGGACATACAGTGAGAATGGAACTCGTTATCCAGTACTAATGTATCTGCGAGACTAGCTTGCTAAAATTATACCATGATGTGAGGCTCTTTTACGCTACCCATTAGCCACGGATAGGATGGGACACACACAAGGTCACAAGTATGGAGCATCTAGCGAGGATCGAACTCGCTATTTAGTAGAAATGGATCTAGGATACTAGCTTGATAACCATTGCACCACCACGATGGGGGCAACGGTCACTGAATACTATGACTAATCCGGACTAGTAATGTATCAGATATTAAGAATTTATGTCCCACTAAGTTTTTTTTTGTCAGAAACCCGAATCTTCCACATGTCCTGTTGGCGGGGCTCATAATACGCTGAGTATATCCTCTGCACGGGGTTACGGCCTCCAAATAAACATTGATTCACTTTAAATATTATAGCTTGGGGGTGAATGATGTGTAGGTTGTCACAATTACACGTGGAAGTCCCCGTTGCGTAGTGGTTAACGTGATGGATAGCGACATTGTAGTGAGTTCGAACTACAGTTACGCTATTACGCTCACTTTCGAACTAATCCTCTTGGGAAAGGTATAAGCACGCTCATATCTCGAAGAATGGCTTAAATAGTACCGAAGCTATTATTCTACAAAGATGGCTTTGGAATTAAATAAAGTACGAAGAAACCAAACTGTAGTACACACGACTTTTATGATGGTCACTGATGTTCATTAGTTTTTTAGTATGACTTGGGGTTGAATAAAAGAAGTTGGGTCAGGTATTTTATTTAATGGCATATCAATCCTTGTGGGTGATTTAATGCCTAATATTCTTTTTATATCTGCATGATTCGCTTAACTTCATGTATAGTAATAAATTTGCAGAAATAATGTTAACTTTATGCGTATTAATGAATACTTTTTGTTGACCTGTAACCACCGCCTTCTAGCACCTATATGATAAAACTTATGTTGTCTAATGGTTACAGTCGTAGGAAATGGATTCGTCGATCCGAGTTCAATTCCTGGACGAAGCTGTTTGCATTTCAGATGCCACTAATAACCTTGGGAAAGGTATGCATCAATTCTCCCTCCAGCTATGGGTAAATGGCAGGGAAGACTGGATTCTTTAAACATCGCTAGGTAACCAGTCTAGGAGAAGGAAAACTCTAAATTCAAACCTGTTAAACAGGTGAACCTATTTTGTGGGGATGCTTACCTTTCTGCAGAGGTGCAGTCGGATTATTCTACAGCCCCAGTTGACAGGGTAAGGATACTCCAGACTAAAACAAAAGTTTAAACCAAAATCTCTTATAGTTTCACTCACATGAAAATAAATAGTTCTTTACAAATCTCCACAGAATTTATTTTACAGAAGGATATTAACTTCATGAAACATTCATAATATAAAAAACATCAATGGTAAATATTTCTATGTATTTGTCTTTTATAACAATAAGCGTTTGTAACAATAGGTTCAAGCATTACTAGATGAAAGAGTTTCATTTATAAATAACATTTTGTCAAAATACTAGCAGAGATCCTCAGTGTTGCTCGGGATTTAAAACGGTAAAAGTAAATTTCTTATCTATATACACTGGACCGGTAAAGTACAATTGATAGCGTCGATTCCAGGGGGCTTTTCCCCCAGGCAATACCTGCCCCCCTTGACTTAAAGGGGCAGGGCTGGGTTTATTGCCCAGCGCCTGAGGCGCCCCCTTGATTTTTTGTTCTTTCCCACCCATGAGTTTCGGCTTGTGGGTGGGCCCACGTTAAAACGAGGCCTTGTGCCCAACCCATACAAGTGGGGTATTAGGCAAATACCTATATATATATTTAATAGATTTTTTTTATATTTGTTTTATTATCCTTAATTCTTTATATATTGTTGTCTTTTAGTTGTTTATTTCATTACAATTATTTTGAATTTTTTTTGTTTGCTTTTTATTATGGCTTATTCGTTTTTTTTAGTTTTTGATAATTTTTCGGAATTAATTTTTATTTATATATTAATTTATCTATATATTTCATTGATACACTTATTTCATTTTTATTTAGATTTTATTATGGAAAATCAGGCGTAAAAGCTTTTTTTAACTACCACTGGGGAAAAATTAAGCTGTGGATTTTATTATCCTTGCTCTTCCCACTAATTTTCCTAAATAAATGTAGTTGCATCCAATCATTGTACAAACAATACATAGATAAAAACACACAGAACCTGTCTTATAAATTACTTGGAGGTCTGTTGTGTAAAGGTTATCGTCTTAGGAAAGGGACCCGATGAATCGAGTTTAAATTCTGGACGAGGCGTTTGCATTTCATATACCTTGGGAAAGGTATAAATCCAAATATTCTGCTTCCAGCTATGGGTAAATTATAGGGTAGACTGGGCTATTTTACTCTTTTATGCAAAGAGTATAGGAGAAGGAAAATCCTGAATTCAAACCTGTTAATCTTCATTTAAGAAATTGACCTTGTGTCACACCCTATTCGTGTGGAAGGATTGGTAAAATTTTGAATATATATGATTTTATTTTGATTATCGAAACTGAATTAAAAATTGTGGTGGAAGTCAATGTAGGTTACCGTTAGCAAGAAATAAATTTTTGGGTAGATATCTCAAAAATCGATGACATCAGCAATAGAGGCATAATTGTAGCACTGTACTCCGTATTTGATAGCGCACAGGGTTGGTTTTTTCTGTATTCTAAACAACCACACTTTATATGGTACTTTGAAAATTCTTGAGATTTCATCACATTTTTTCGAATTCAAGATAAATTTGTGAATTTATTACAAATTTATAAAATTCTTGTAGCTGAGAAAAAAAATATAAAAAAATGAAAAAATACCAACAGAATGGCTGGTGGAGGGAAAAAGCCCGGATTAGTGTTTAGGCAATCGTACTGTTTGATGATTACTCGCTACTTAAGTTTTCCAAGAAGAAACTGCGCATAATTCTCGATAATTTCAGACAATTTTGTATAGTTTGCTTATTGATTCTCTCAGACATAAAGTGGAGAAAACGAAGCCTATATTCCCAAAGAAAATCTTCTAACGTAATTTTACAATAATTCGTAATGATCTATATTCACACACCTCTCTTTATCTCGTGTCTTTATATATATATATATATATATATATATATATATATATATACATGCACACACACACACACACACACACACACACACACACACACATATATATATATATATATATATATATATATATATATATATATATATATATATATATATAAGCTGGCTGTACTTCTGGAAATATTCCAGAATACAGGCATAATTATTGTGGGACTTTAAACTATAAATAGCATTCTGAGATGTATCAGAGTCGATTTCTATTTCTGTTTTGTTGAATTGATAACATCACATATTACGTAATCAAAATAAATGTAACATAACATTACAATAACAAATAAATTAAAAAAACAAAAGATAAAAACTTAAATGGAAAAAATTAAAGAATCGTTTTTTTACTAGTAAGCTATATATTTTCATACATAAATTATACGTAGCTGTATCAGTGTTACTGTAGGGCTGCACCACTTGTAACCTAACGAAGCGATTACAGGAAAAGCTAGATTGCATAAAATATGTAAATAGCAAGAAATGAACGCGATTCTCTAGCCTCTGAGATGCTCAGTTTCATAGTATAGTGTCATGGAATAATATTCCAATTAGTAGAAATTTACCCTTAAAGACACCAGCGGAAATGAACATTGCATATTCTATGATTGTTATTATAAATATAAGTATTAGAGCCACCGTCACGTATTATTATTGAGTTAGCCTTAAGCGTTAATATGTAGCCGTCCTTACTACAAATATATAAGTAGAATAGAATGTTCTGCCCCTTTGTTTAAACTGAACAGAGTGATTTTCCCTTGTCGGATACAGAGTATAAATAAAATCGTAGAAGCGGCCATTTGCAATTCGGTTCGTCTGAATACGTCTTTAATACTTTATAACGAACAGTTCATATTGCATATAGGTAAATATTGTTATTCTATTTTTGAGAAATGATTCGGAGTGGTAGTACCTGTTAGGGTCCCATCAATGGTTCAAATCGATTTCAATTGTTTGTATTCGATGAGAGCGTGGTGTGCACCCCGCAAAAAAATCTCTTAAGAAAAAATAACTACATAAAATATAAATATTAACGTATGATAAACACTATCCTGTAAAGTGTAATTTACTCATTTTATCTGTAAATATAATTATGCTATATATTGAGAAATATGGCAAGGAGTGCCAAAAAAAGCTTAAGAAAAAAATACATAAAAATACAACTGTAAACGTAAAACAAACGGGATTCTCTAGCCTCTACGTATAAAATAACACTAGACAGGTTAACATGGCATTATACTCAACGAAACTATTAATTTTTAGAAAGGTTTTCAAATTAAAATATTTATATGCTATATACTAAAGACAACCTGATTACCTCCTTGGCTTGTTTACTAAATAAATAAACGAACATCGTTTTAGACAACGGCAAACTACTAATTACGTTTAATAAAGGTTCATTAAGGTGAACAAGTCATTAGAAATATATAATTGAAATTTAATTAGAAATAGTTTTTCGTTTTCAATCTTAATTTCCTAATAATTTTCTGGTTTTATTCTTTTTAATAAGCGATCTATACAAATATATGTAAATTAGGTAAGAGAAATTAGAAACATCACTATATTTGTTAAGTAAAATCACAAACCAGTTTGAATCCACTTAAATATTATTCAAGATTAAGTAATAATTCTTTATCTCCATTAATCTAACTTAGCGGGTTAGCTCAGTTGGTAGAGCGTTCGGCTAGAAACCACAAGGTTCCTAGTCAATGCCGGTCCCCGCCAACTCAGCGGATAAGTAGCACAGGGATCTGTTCGGTAAAGTAAGGGCTGATGGTAGGCGTGGCGCTCCAACTCAGACGCCCAAAACAATCTCCTTGGTCTAGCGCTATTGAAAAGCGAATAGACTCCCTCGCTGACTGGCTGATACTGACTTTAGGCTGCCCCGACGACTTGAATTTTTTTACTCTTCATACGCTCTGTCAGGATATTGAAGATTCGTTTTTTTTTTAAATAAATATAGAAACTTATTATATATAGACACATACACATACATTCACATACATGCACAACCCCCCACCCACCCACACACACATATATACATATATATATATATATATATTTACCAACCCCTCCGAACGAGCAGGATGTGACACATGGCCAATTTCTTAAGCGGAGTTTAACAGGTTTGAATTCAGAGTTTTCTTCTCCTAGACAGATTACCTAGCCATGGTTAAAGAGCCTAATCCTGCCTACTATTTGTCCATAGCTGGAAGGAGAGTAGTTTGATTCATACCTTTCCCAAGGGTATTAGCGCTATTTGAAATGCAAATAGAAGGGGCAAAATAAATATTTGTTTGTTCTGCTTATGACCAGTCTTTTGATCTGCAGTCTGTTTAAGATTGGTTTGGTTTCTTTGCAAAAAACTATGGGGTTTCAAGTAAATGTTCTTTGTTGAGGGGGGGGACGCAAAAGAAGCTAGTCAAACGCCTCATTCGCAGGTTACAACGTCGTCGTCGTCTACCAGCAGCTGAAGTCGCAACACTCTTACTGCCGTCACCCCACTTCTACTTATACTGCCGTTTCCCCTTATCATCCGGGCACATCAGTCGAACCTCACGTTCATCCAGCGCCCAAATCGCATTTCTTTGCATTCGGGAGGGCACGGGTTCGACTCCAGCAGGCAAGACAATATCTTGCTCTTTTTCTAAATGAGTACAGTAGTACTCGTTCTCCGTCACAAACAGCTTCGTCGAGGATCGGAACTCGGGTCGACGAGTTCATTTCCTATGACTCTAATCATTACACCACGCAACATATATATATATATATATATATATATATATATATATATATATATATATATATATATATATTTAATTTGTTGAGTTTTAAAAAAATAAATGCTTATTATAGACAGCTACCCAGGTTGTCTTGCTAAGTCGCAATCATCAGGCTGTCAAATTAGATCTTATGGTGTTTATTTGAAGATCTTTTATTATATATTATAGTTATTATTATATATTATTATTATATATTATTATATATTATAGTTAAATTTTTTCAAAAATTGCATTTTTTTAATAAAAATGCTAACGAAGTTACCTCCCTTTATTCGTTAAAAATAGAAAAATCTTTCTTTTGAAAAAATCCGAAGCGCATTAGCGTCCACAAAAGCAACCGACGTTATTTGCGGTCCAGAATATAACATTAAGAAAAGATCTTCAAATAAACACCATAAGATCTAATTTGACAGCCTGATGATTGCGACTTAGCAAGACAACCAGGGCAGCTGTCTATAATAAGCATTTATTTTAAAAAACTCAACAAATTAGATAAATATTAGCTCTCACAACTTGTGATTGAGCACTGTATTTTTCTTTGTTTCATCACAAAAAAAATTGTTTTATATATATATATAATATATATATATATATATATATATATATATATATTAATTCTAAACTCTATCCGTGTGGAAAAAACCCCATGTAATTCAGTTTTTCAAAGTAAAAACATTTTTCAAACTGACATAAGGGGAAAATCTTTTTAAAAGTAAAGAGTCAGAATTATCCGGAAAACCCATTCGGGTGAAACCTATGTAGATAGTACCTCTCTCCTATACGTCCTTACACACACACACACACACACACACACACACACATATATATATATATATATATATATATATATATATATATATATATATATATATATATAATATATATAATTCCGCTTCGAGTAAACAACACTAACATTTGGCAACAACTCGACATTGATTTGGATTAAGAGATATTGGATCTCTTCATTTATTACTTGGACCGATAACAGTGTCGTTTAGGGAAAGGAACTTTGAAAAAGGTCGCTTTTTCGGGTTTCCTTTAGCTTCTCACTTTGAAAATCGATAAGTAATTTATCCAGTGTCGTCCGATTTATTGTAAGTGAATAATTATTCGAACACGAACCTCGGAGCATGCAATGATAGAAGCTTATGATATTTGTACACAAGAGGAAAGGAATGTCTAGATTGCTACGTATATCTAATTAACATTGTGATATTCTATTCAATGTAAACAGGGAACGTTAAGAAAGGGCCAAGAAATATTAAATAAGGATTATTCAATGTCCCAAGGGTTCGCTAAAGATCTAGATTATAATATCACTCCAAATGATAGAGATGACCTTTATAGTCTTAGGTCAGGCAAGTTAACTTCTGTATATTCTCATGCTATTAATAAACTGATAAGCGGGATAAAAAAAACAATTTCCCGCGAAAGTCTTATGCTATCCCATAATACTTCATTTGCCTCTAATGGCTGTGACACTCAACGTTTGGATTATATTAAAAAGGTCAAATTACAATCTGACCATTTGTATAAAAGATTGATGAAACCTGAAGCGATATTTCTTTGTTGCGAGTGATGCAGAAAGTGCTGACAAACTATTATGTTGGATGCAGGCTGAGACATAGTCAATCTCAGCCGGGTCAATTTAGCAAGAGGGTATGATGTTGAAAAGACCCGAAACACCCAATAAACTAAAGACCAGTGATGAAGCATCCAACCGTATCTTAGAGAATTATTTTGCAAAAGGAAATCTATTAGATATTTCAATTAGAATCTATTTTGTATTTTTTTATATCAAAATGAAATAGAAAATCTTTCGAATTGATTGATTGATTGATTAATTATAAAGCATGTTAACCCATCAAGGGCTATTTTATGCCTATAGTTTATATCTACATATTTTGTATTGTTATTTCTTAAGAGTTTTGTTTTGCACACGATCCTATTGAATATAAACATATCTATATGAGTAAGAGATTACCCATTTCGGCTAATCATAGTGGGCCGGGGGGAATAATGGCTATGAATGGGTACTTCACACTCCACAGATCTCTAGAACTAGAGCTTTACCCTCAGATGTAATTTAGTATCATATGAAGAACATGCAACACACACACACACACACACACACACACACACACACACACACACATATATATATATATATATATATATATATATATATATTAATGTGGTGGCTGGAAGGAGAAGAATTGATGGGAAAGGTGTTATAGGCATTTTAAAATGTGTGTACTGCATTGGAAATTAATTTTGTTTAAGGATGGTTTGTATTGTTTTATGTATAAAGCTTCTAGTATTTAGAGTTTTTGTTTATTTTTTTCTTTGTGCAGAATGTGTTTTTTTCCGATAGGATATTTCGGTAATTAGAGTGGGGGCATGAAAGTAATTTTAGGTGTTGTGAAATGGATATATATATATATATATATATATATATATATATATATTTGGAATAATCATGACAAGCAAATTCGGCGGATACCGCGTGTGACGTGAGGAACACTGTTCAGCTGTATCGACCTAATTTAGTCTCATCAGCAGTGTATACCTACGATCTCCCCCCACCAACGACAGAGATCGAACCGGAGAACCCAGAATGCAGAGTCAGAGTCTATCCCTAGGCCAACCGGATACGCCACGCACGAAACTCGCCAAATCAACTTGTCAATGATAATTGCGCCACTACTATAACCTGATGTGTCTTTTTAGCTGCATCATTTGGTTACCCCTCGGAGTCACGTCTTCCCGGCATGACGGCAAGCATCCAACGTACTCATACTCATGCTGACTATAGAAATATAGAAAATATATTTATACATAGAGAGAAATTTTATATACATATATATATATATATATATATATATAAAGATAAATCTAATGAGTGAGATCATTTGCTCTACTTAGGTATTGAGCACATTTTACTTATTAGCTTTAGTTTCCTTGCGGTTTTGTATGAATGTATATCTTATATATATATAATATATATATATATATATATATATATATATATATACATATAAATTGTTTTTTTCTTTTGGCCAAATATTGTACCAATAGATTATTTTTGGTTAGTACGATTATCTTGGCCTTTTCTTTTTTTCAATATTTATTTCACCCCGGGTGATGTTTGGTAGTATATTTTTACAATCAAGCTATTTGCTGGGTTCTTTCTCACCGCTAGGATTTACCAACAAGTTTGTCATATTTATATATTATATATATATATATATATATATATATATATATATATAAGTAAAGAACTAAGAAAACACTTAGAGATTTTGCATTATAGTCTATTTCGGGGAGCTTAGACAAAGTGTCTAATTCTCACAGCTCATCAGATGTGAATGATGAATTCTTTATTACTTTTAAGGCATTTGAAAACAAGGCATCTCAAACTGCGACAGGTTGTTTAAAAAGGCATCTCAAACTGCGATAGGTTGTTTAAAAAAACTCTTATGTCGTAAGGAAGATTTCTTCTTTGGACTTTTGGATTATATATATATATATATATATATATATATATATATGATAAAATCAAGGCGAGAGCGAAACGGTGTAAATAAAATTACAGTACTTCGTCATATATATCAAATGCTCTTAAATACTCTTCGTATATTATTTTCCACTTCCCTTGAAACACTTAGGCATACATACACATTAATAATTAATACATATTAATACCTATTAAATTAAAAGGAATATCTTATTATTACTTTTACTGTCTAAGAGACTTACGTCTGTCATTGTTGAAAAACTGCCTTTTTCTATTTTGGGTATATCCTATATGTGTGCCGTTATGGCTCACTTACCAAAGGATTCCATAGCTCAAGACCCACTTACTTTAAGTACTTTTCAACTGGCCAAGGATGGCGGTCAGAAACTTAACATATATATCATGATGAAAACGAAAATGTTAGTAAACCACATCTCAGGCACAGGGACAAGGTAAAACACAATTTTAGAGATATGGGTATACCGGTTTATACATTCGACATGGTTGCTTCAATTCACAAAGTCTGGAGAGCAAAGTTTCACAAAGCCACCAAGGACAGTAACAAAAACATCTTCAGCATTTTAAATTATTCAGGAAGGCGACGAAATTTAGATCGACTTTCTCAGTTATTTTATCTGATGATTCTCCTGTACGCATTATCTGCGGATTTGCATGCAAGTATGTTGCTATTTTGAAATGTCATATGAGGCGGTTTGGACCTCTTACATCAAAACTGATGGAAGACTCCATGATATATATATATATATTATATATATATATATATATATATATATATATAATACATGTATTTCCAATGCAGTACTCACATTTTAAAATGCCTATAACACTTTTCCTATCAATTCTCTTCCTTCCAGCCTCCACATCCATTAATATGATTTGAAAAACTAGAACACATCACCCCTGATGATGGCACTTCCAAGTGCCGAAAGTACTCGGGACATGAACTTTGGTGGACTACTCCACGAATTCCACGCAAATATTAAAAAGTTGGCCAGAAAACTTGAAAAATTCACAAATGAAATTGTTAAACAGGAGATGTGACTTTTGTTTAATTCATCATGCATAAATGAAAAAATGCTGCTCAAATACACACACACACACACACATATATATATATATATATGTATATATATATATATATATATATATATATATATATATATATATATATATATATATATATATAACAGAGGGAGTAAGAGGGAAATAATTTAGCGAATTTTTTAACAATTTTTTAAATATCGTTAAGAATTCGTGTATAACATTGTTTGTTTACTTTAAGAATGTTATGTTTACATTTAAAATATCATTTTAAAAATGTCACCTTAAACTCGTAATTGTTTTAAAACATAATCTTTCTTTTCGAAAAACTTCTTGCACATATGAACATTAAATTCATTTCTTATTCAGGCATGACAACATGCATAATAAAGTAAGTAAAAGTAAAGTCGACAGGGCGGCCTAATGTCGGTATCAGCCAAACAGCGAGGGAGTCTATCCCCTTTTCAATAGCGCTAGACCAAGGAGATTATTTTAGCTTCTGAGTTGGGGCGCCACACCTACCATCAGCTCCTCACTTTACCGCTCATATCCCTATGCTACTCATACGCTGAGTTGGCGAGGGCCAGTATCGAACCAGGAACCTTGGGATTCCTAGCCGAATGCTCTACCGACTGAGCTAAACCGGCCCCTGCTCTAGTAAAATCCACATTTGGAGAATTGAAACCAGATTTCAGAAAGTCTAGAAATAAACAAGTCACGATATCCCAACTGCGCATTTGCCAGACAAGATTTAAACTCAAACAATAAGAACAGCCGGAGTGTATAGCATGTCAATTACCCTACATTGTTAATCATTTTCTTATAGAAAGCGGAGGTGGAGCTGTCATAAGAGTACGTTTTCTTTCAAAGCAAACAAGCTGAAAGGCTTATTCGAAAATGCCAACGTGAATGACATGTCTTTCTTGAGAGAAATAGAATTATACCAAAATGTATAAACGTAAACATAATCAATACCATACAAAGTAATTATTTAAAAAAAATGTCCCAGTGTATTTTGTCGGTATCATCCGGACAGCGGGGAATCTATCTCTTTTTCACTTACAGTAGGCCTAGGAAATTGTTTTTGCATCTGAGATGGAGCGCCACATCTACCTCCAGCTTCTCACTTTACCGAACAGATCCAAGCTGTGCTACTCATGCATTGAGTTGGCGAGTGACGGTATCGAACCCATAACCATGCTGTCCCTAGTTGGATGCTCTACCGACTGAACTAAACGGAAAACAAAATATTAAAAATAAGTAAATAAATAAATTCTTAAACAAACGCACCAAATGAATATTTATGATACGTGGACGTTATGGAGGAACTGAACAGAAAATTCTCAATCGAATCGTTTCAAGTGCAGAGAAAGGGGGGATACTAGAACTTATAAGTTGTATTTTAAACCCTCTGTTGTCACACCAATATGTTTATAATATATGCAACCTATGTACAATTTGATTTTGTCTTTTATTTTATGACATATTAACACCTGTTGGCTATTTAATGCGAAATCTTGATTTTTGGATGTATGATGTATAAGCGAATAGCTTGAATGTAAATATTTTTGTTAAGTTTCGTTTTATTAACTGGTAGATATAATTTTTATCAAAATCACAAGCAAATATATGCACCTTCGGGAGCAAGTATTTAGGTTTTGATGTTATAAAATATTGTATCAAATTAGAAACTATTTAGATAAACTGAGGGGGTATAATCAAAAAATAGAACAGCTTTAAATCTAATTCTTCCATCATTTTCTATCACTCCCGTCTTTCATTTTTCCTAATTTATCTATTTAGTTAGATTATAAAGTATTTAATAAAATTACAGTTCTTTCGTCTTGTTTATGGATTTCTTTTAAGATTTATCCCAGAGATTTTTGATCAGATTCGTTAAAAGAAAACCAAACAATTAGAAATCAATAATACTAACCATATATTTATTAAAATCAAATTCTTGATATCAATATGCAAATTAGCCTTCTCGTTTACACTGTAAACCACTATTTTGTTGAATATATAAATATACTTGCTTGTTATTAGAATGTAGATTTATCCAACAGTATTAATAAGGTATAACAATTTTATCAATAAAAATAAATTCATGGTGAATGTGACGTCAATAACTAAGGGAATTGTGACTTGAGTAATGATTTAGTTTCGGTTACAGAAAACAAACACACAATCTCCATTATAATAAGATATGTATCAATATGTACATTTTTAAATTGATTTCTTTCACAAATAAAATAGGACCCTAATAATTACTACCACTCCGGAACACTGTGGACCTGTGTATAATGATAATGAATGGGTAGTCCACATCTACCAGATGTCAAGAAATTGGACCTCATTCTCAGAAGTAGCTTAGTGGTTGCAACTTCGTAGTAAGCGAGTTCAAATCCCAGTCTTACAATTACGTTCACTTTCTGACTAATGTCTTTGAGAAAGGTATGAATCCACGCATCCCACGGGCTATGGGTTAAATAGTACCATTAATGTTTTTTTACAAGGATGGCATTAGCAATACATAACTCCCAGTGGTTAATATGCCATTAAACAAAGAAACCCAACAAAACTAAACATATTACCCAACGTAGACGATAACATCGGTTAGTGGCTATATAAGTGAAAATATCATTGACTTTTAGTAAAATCCAACTGAAAAGGTACCAGACGCTTAATAAAACCTATTACCCAACGTAGACGATAACATCGGCTCGTGGCTATATAAGTTAAAATACAATGAATTTATGTTTTTTTACAAGGATGGCATTGACAATACATACCTCCAAGTGGGTAATATGCCATTAAACAAAGAAACCCAATAAAACTAAACCTATTACCCAACGTAGACGATAACATCGGCTAGTGGCTATAAAAATGAAAATATCATTGGCTTATAAGTAAAATCCAACTAAAAAGGTACCAGACGCTTAACAAAATCGAGGACAGGGCATTTCAAGCGAACACAAAGATGTGAGAAAGAAACGACAACACCATCTCTTCGAGACAAAAACAGTATTGAATCCATTACAGATACAGAATAATTTCATCAGTAAAAGAAAAAAAAAAAGGGAAAAGAAAAAAAAGTGTTGGGTAAATTGAATAACGGCCAGAATTCTCGGACGCTTTTTTTGTGGTAGGCGAAGCTATCAGATTTTGAAGCCAAGGAACCGGCCTTTTGTTAACAGTTTTCTTTTTCTCCCGCCCTAACCATTTTTCTCCCATCCGACGGAATTATAAAATGAACGTAAAAGACAGGAAGATGACAATCGATATATCCCCTATCGATCTGGAAGATTATTTTTTCTGACAATTATTTTTTTTCTGACAACAAAATACTTTCTGAATTATTTACTGACCAAAAATACGAATTCTGTCCGGAAAGTATCCAACCAATTAATTTTGATAAAAAAAATAATAAGATGAAATAAAATAAAATTCAATACAATGAAATAGAATAAAATAAAAAATAAAAAAATAGAATAGAATAAATTAAAGTACAAAAAAAAATATGATAAAAAATTACAAAAAATAAAATAAAATACAAAATTAGAATAAAATAAAATACAAAAAGAGAGAAAAATAATGCAATGCCCGGACTTCTGGTTCAATAGTTATTGAGGTATGAGAGCAGGTCACTGTCAGTGAGTTCGATTCTCACTTGGTGCCCGTTACTTACACTTAATAAACTAAACTTAACAGAATATTTTATGGAGGCGCATGGTGTAATGGATATCGTCGTAGGTGATGAACACGGCGAATCGAGTTCAAACCCTGGACTAGGCTGTTTGCATCTCACATAGCGCTATTATACTAGCGAAAGGTATACATCCAACTGTTCTCCCTCCAGCTATGGGTAAATAGTAGGGCAGATTGGGCTCTTTAATCTTAGTTAGGCAACTAAGTTTAACAGGTTTGAATTCAGAGTGTTCCTTCTTCCAGACTGGTGGCCAAACCAGAGTTAAAGCGCCCGGTCTGCCCTACTATTTACACATAGTTGGAGGGAAATTAGTTGGATTCATACCTTTCCCAAGTGTATTAGAGATATGTGAAATGAAAACAGCCCCGTTCCGATTTTACATCACGCCCCTCAAAGAATTATCGAATTATTTGTATGGCGTTTGGGTTACTTGATATCACATAACCGTGTTAAAAAAAATAGATAATTAAGAAACAAACTATACAAAATCATAAATGTAAATGTAAGTGAACGTGATTCCCTAACCTCTAAGCTTAGAATAACCCTAGATTGATTGATATGTCGTTAGAATCAAACAATCAATCCACCATTTCTTTATTCCTATCTTTCTTTCCTTTTCTGTTAATTGAATATAAAAACAGAAATGTCGATCCATACGCAAAATACTTACATAATTTATTAGTAGAACAATACAAGATATGAAAGGAAACATCAACCATTATAGAAAGAGGAAATATAAAATAAAAGAAGGAACTAAACAATATTTCAATAAGACATTACATTACTTATTATCACATTTCGTGTTTTTGTTCACATGAAAAAAAAATCTTCAGCTCCGTTTTTACAATGTAATCAATCGATCTAATTAACTTACTTACAACGAAGCAATGTCAAGGAAATGCAGTAACTTTTCAAACAATACTCTATTAGGAGGACAAAAAATCAGCATCATTGTCCTGAAGAGAATTTAAAAATATGTTTCTATTATTCGCCTAAAGAAAGGAATCACTTCCATGTTTTACATTTAATGCAAAAATTGTGGGAAATTTCATTAGAGACGAATGATAAAACCATTTCCTTAAAAAAGAAGTTGTCGTGATGAATTGATATATGTCTTTGGCTTCAATTTCGTCTTCAGATCAAAATGATTTTTGCCTTTGAAACAAGCTAATAATATTGACTTGGAAATAGAAATTGAAAATAATATGACACCTTAAGACTTCCACCGTACCAGTAATAGTGGGAGATCTGGGCATAATAAAAAATAACGGTAAAATAAAGATTTTTACAAGATATCTTACAGCCGATAGGAAATTTCAAAAATGCACATTGCGGAACAGCTCATTTCCTTAAGAGATAATTATCAATGTAGTTAGAAAAATAATACCAAAAAGAGACCGCCAAAAAGATACATTTAAGAATACATATAATCACTACCTTCTCTCTGTAGGTCTTGGTGAAAGATTGTGAGAAACCGAAAATAAAGCTGAAATTTAATTGAGGAATTAGAAACGAGAGGAAGGATTGAGACCATCCAGACATCTGCATTGCGGTAATCGGCTAGAATACTCAAAAGAATCATGGAGATCTGAGGAAACTTGTTGTAACTCAGACTACAGTGAAAGACCACTAGCTAATGCTGGTGCGAAAGAATCACAAAGGGTGAAATAATAATAATAATAATAATAATAATAATAATAATAATAATAATAATAATAAAACGATAGAAAAATAATTGGTCCTTCCAAAGACCTGAAAAATACTGATCATCATTAGGGTGAAGATGATTCCAATTGTAGTGAATGCTCTTAAAATGATTTTGAAAAAAAGAAAAGGATCGAAAGAATTTGAAATCAGCGAAAGAATTAAGACTGTCTAAACAACATTGTAGCTGAGATCAGCTAGAATATTTGGAAAAGTTTTGGAGACCTGCGGAGACTTGCCGTCACTCTGACTCCAATGAAATACCACCAATATATACTAGTAGGAAAAGCTCAAAAGGAGTGAAATAATAATAATAATAATAATAATAATAATAATAATAATAGCACATTGAAAAAGAAGTAAGTACAAGAAAGAAAAAAAATCTATCTATAGAATTGACAGATGGGTATATGACGTGATCTCAAAACCATGGATAATAGAAAGTTTTAAGATGTTAAATGTCTCCGGGGAAGTAGTCACGTTCACGGGGAACACTACAGGAACCTATAGAGTGGAATGAATCGCCGGAAGACACGCCTAGCCAAATTTAGAAAAGAAAACGTCATCTTCCAGGGAAACTCATTATCGCCATTATTAGATGATATCGCTAAACTACATCGTAAGAAAGTGCAAAAGAATCTACTGAGTAACGTAGCCGCAAGAGAAGATGAACATTCTTATGTATATGTGTGATGGGTAGATGTTTTGAAGAATGAAAATTTAACTGGAAAGCCTAATACAAAATTGTTGTATACTGGCATCAAATGTCTATATGTTGTATAGCGGCTTCAAATTCACGACGCTAAATTCGTGTATATTAGTACTGGGATTTTCACTGTACCCAAAGTGATGTATGTTAGTAGTCAGCTACTAACGACTACTGGAATTCAATAAACAACAGATACGTATGTCCAAAGAGAGGACCCTTCTTTATTTTCTTCGGTGTGTGGATGGTGAAGGCGCAGAGATTACAATGAGTGCCCGAGGGGTGGTTGCTGACGGGAGACGTGAAGTGTCCTTTTGGCTGCCGGCTGGCGTCTCTGTGTGTCGCTCGAATCTTCTCGCCTGTATATTGATAGATACACCTCCGCCGCTTTATCTTTTGATCTGATAACGGACATTTGTTATATATTTCTTTATCTTCTCCCTGCTTCCTTAACCGGAAACCCTCTCTTCCACTTTCTCTTTCTTTTTAAATATATATTTTTCTTTTTCTCTTTGTCCCTCTGTTGGAAGCTCCGTTTTCCGGGCGAGGACAATACAACAAAATGCTATAATCTTTAAACAAAATTAAGGAAATTTTGATTAATAAAGGAAAACTAGAATCAATAGTAAGAATAGTTCTATACAATGAGGAAACCACTCCAAGAAAGAGAAAGCTACAAATATGTAGTTATATTAAAAACAGACACTATCAAACAAACAGAAATTAAGGGAAAATAAAAAGGACAAAGGATATTCAACGACTTCATCAAACGAGTAAAAACCTAGCAGTCTCACAGGTAAAATACACTGGACCCTTCTTGAACTGGACAAAAGACTGGACCCTTCTTAAACTGGACAAAAGACTGGACCCTTCTTAAACTGGACAAAAGACGGATTTTTAGCTCTCCAAATTTGAGGTGGGTCGCGATAAATGGCGACTTTTTGTAACATATCTTTGTCAGTAAAATTATTTCTATAGCTTCCCTACTGCTAAAAATGGGTTCATAAAAGCATTTTAGCACAAGGAATCCGAAAATGCTATCCAAAACGTCTAAAATCAACCAATTTTACGTTATTGATGATTTCTGATACTTTCATAGCAAGCTCAATATCCCGATGTGGCACTGTGTCTACGACAGCAATTTTATCTATTATCATTTCATGTACATTAAACATTATTTGTACTAAAAAGATAAAAATTTATTTTGTATCAAATCCTGCTCAGGATGTGTTGCAATGAGTTGGGTAAATATACATTTGATAAACACTGATTGTACTAATTAAAAATAAACTTTTAAAAATTCATTTTAAAGCTTTTAATTTCACAGAAAAAACAATAGTTCTTGTGTGGGGGGTTTCACCCCCCAACGCAACATAGTAAGTGACTTTGCCTTATGAACTTTTCATATCTTCTATATGTACATTTATGTATCTCCTTTATACTTCCATTTTTGTATCTTGTCTCCTATATGTGTTACTTATATATCTACTATGTATCTTGTATATGTATCTCTTGTTATGAATGTTTCTCCACGTGCTCATATATATCAAAGTCCATTGTTGTATTTAACACCCTTAGTTGGAGTTGTTTGTTCATACATGTACCAAGTTGGGAGGCTTTTAAGCCAACCAACTAACAATAATTAACATTATTACCTTTCTAACCCAACAACACATTTGCAGCGCCTGCAGATCTCGACTGTTGATGTAGTGGAACCATTATGGTCCTCGGACTATAGTTGGAAAACCATTGATTTAAACGATACCAATATCAACAAATGAAGTACTTATTGGATGACGTCAAACTGAAAGTGTTTTTCTCTTGAATATAAATATGGCCTAAAGTCGGTATCAGCCTATTAGTAAGGGAGTCTTTGTCCTTTTCACTAGTGTTAATCCAAGGGGATTTTTTGGGGTCTGATGTGGAGCGCCACATCTACGATCAGCTCCTTACTTTACCACACAGATCCCTGTGCTACTCGTACACTCATATGCTACTCATACGCTGAGTTGTCGAGGGCCGGTATCGAAGTAGGAACCTTCTGGTTTCTAGCCGAACGCTCTACCAATTGAGCTAGTTAACTTACCTGCACTTTTGACAATCTAAGAATGTAAATCTTGGTCATCTCTGTCATTTGGAGTAATATTATAATCTAAATCTCTAGCGAACCCTTGGGACATTGAATAATCCTTCATTAATATTTCTTGGCCCTTTCGTAACTGTTTACATTGAATAGAATATCACAATGTTGATTAAATATACATAGCAATCTGAACATTCCTTTCCTCTTATGTACAAATATCACAAGCTTCCGCTATTGTATGCTTTGATGTTCGTGTTAGGATAATTAAATCCTTACAATAAATCGGAGACTGGAAAACACTTGGAAAATTACTTACCGAATTTCAAAATGAGATTCTTCAATGAAATCTGAAAAGGCACTTTTAAAAAAATGTCCTTTTCCTAAACGACACGGTTATCGGTTCAATATATAAACGTACAGAGTCAATATATCTTAATCCAAATCAATATAGAGATATTCACAATTGATAGTGTTGGTTACTCGAAGCGGAATATATCAAAAACAGCATTCGTATATATATATATATATATATATATATATATATATATATATATATATATATATATATATGAAATGTAAAATGGATATAAATCCGACTATATGTGTAGAAAATTTGTAGAAAAAACAAGATGATGTTAAAAGTTTTGCTGTTAGAAATCTGTTTCGACCATATGAAGAGGTCATTATCAAATCAACATTGTAAACGGAAGGAAGAAATAAATATATCATTAATCACGAGGCACAGAACGCTCTCGATCAGTACCGGAATTTTCAAAAAAATTTCAAAAATGCGAATAATATGTTAAAAATAAAATAAATTTTATTTAAAAAAATTATAAGCATTTTTATCATTAAAAAAGCTCAAAAGAGTTTGCAGTAAAAGTGTATATAAATATTAAAAAGTTCAGGAAAATGTTCCGGTTACTAAAGAAAGGTTTAAAAAATGTAATAAGTCCAACAGTACAATAGAAGCAGATGGAAAATGTCAGGAATCTGTAATGATGACAAATTCGTAGTGTCGGGATCCTTATTATATTCGTAATTTGAGCCTCCGGTGATATAATTTAAATGATTCCAATTTTGTTTTTTCTGCGGATAGTATGAAAGGTAAAATGGATATGAATCCGACAATATGTGTAGAAAGTGTGTAGAAAAAACTTTTAACATCTTGTTGTTTTTTCTACAAACTTTCTTCACACACACACACACACACACACACACACACACACACACACACACATATATATATATATATATATATATATATATATATATATATATATATATAATAATAATCATTTATATATCAAGTAACTTAATATAAATAATTTTCACATAGTTATACGATTTCAAATATTCGTATCTTTGATTATTCACAAATTTATTTCTAATCTATAAAAGAAAATTATCATACAAAAAATTAATCGCAAAAAATCACGTAAAAATCAATTTAAAACAGTCGCAGTAAATACAACCTGGGAGTCTAAAATATCAGAATAGCGGGTTCTGATTCGGTCTGGAATGTTATTGATTTGCTCAGGGAGTTGACCTGATTTCAAAATGGTATTTTGGGCTACTGTCTCTGGGAGTAAAACTGAAAAAAGTGACAAAAGTTATATATATATATATATATATATATATATATATATATATATATATATATACCAATTCTGGCTCTACTCATGAGTTGCATTCAAAACACGAAACAAATCATCTTTTGTAGATTTCCTGGAAATTTGCCGTATTTCACGATCCAAAATGTCCAGACGTGTTCAATTGGAATCGTGTCTTGGGGGGACTGACCTGGCAGTAAGAGTCGCTTAATACATTATTGATTTATGCCATTCCCGGGTATTTCTGGCCAATCACGTCAAATCCATTCTCAACAAAGCGAGGGCTTTCGTCCATACAGCCCAGCGAATATTGGGACAGGGTCCTCGCTCATAATGCATCGTCATTTCTCAAAATTAATGTTGTCCGTGCACTCCGGAATTGTTAAACGGAGATTGCCTAAAACTATTTCAGACATCAAAACAAAATTATTGAACTGCAGGTGATTCGATGCAAATCTCGACAACTTCTTTGGCTGGAGTTCGAGTGATAGCAAGTCTCTACAAAACATAAAAACAAAACGAAAAAAAAATACATGAGTGTATAACAGTAGTTATACAATTTTTATTTCTACAGGTTGCATATTACAGTAAAGAGACACTGACAGCGCCAGTTCACGTTAAATCACCGATGTTAAGCAGCGATGAGCCTGTTCAATATGTAATTGGGTGACCCCTTAATCAAAAGCATGCACTCTAAGCAGTCTGTGTCTTTTGTTTATCAAAAGTGATTTTCATTTGGTATTGATCTCCCGTAAAACAAAACCAACAAATTCCAGGATTCTTTTAAGTGGATCAAATATTTTTTCATTTTCTAAGAATCAGATTTATTGATCTATTTATTGATCTATTTTAACGGCACGTCAATCCTATCTATATTTCAAGAAATTGTATTCATTGTATTTTTATATTTGCATTCGTTTGTGGGATTTTTCGTAAAAAACTTTTTTACATAATCCTATCGCATCATTAGTAAAAAATATTATAGCTTCAAGTAACTATTTTTAATACAAATGATTATGGTATCAAATATTCCTATCCAATAAAAATATTTTTTACTCATTTTTATCATTTCTGCTACTAATATAAATAAGGTTTCAAGTAATTATCTCAATTTAATAGCTAGAAAAAACGTAACCCGTTTGGTCACCCATTGAGCTCGGTTTAGATTTCTGGAAAAATCCAGTGTTATATCATTTAGGTAGGAATGCAATCGGGAAAAAAGGGAGGCAGTTTAAAACGAATTTCAATTTTTTAAAATTTTCAAACAATTAGCAAAAATCAGGAAAATATCCAATGTTATTGAGATTTTCAGCACTTTATTCTCAATGAATTAATTCACAGAGTCATGTGACATTCTCCATGTGACTTTTGTTTTATTTCCTTTACTGAAAATTTATTTTAAAAGATTTGAGAACATGGACGCCATCAAAAGAAAAACTATTAACATAACTCAGATGAACAGATGTCTGGCTGAAATAATAGGAAATAAATTTAAAAACTCTAAAACGTGTTCTACAGCCTGTTTTTTTTAAAATGTATATTTTTGTTTCAGCTTTACAGCTAAATTTTCACAGTAAATAACAAGTGTCCCAACTGATGAGTTTTCAAAATTACGAGCTGTCACTTGGTCGATTTTTTTCTTTGTGTTGAGATCTAAAATTTGACGTAAATGCGTGTTTCAGATCCGCCTTTGTTGATAAGGTCATTAGAAATTTAGAACGTAAATTTATTACGTCAAATAAAATATTATTCATAAAAAATAAAGCTTAAATCATATTACCGCACATAATTCATTACGTTCTATATAATAATGTTTTTATACAATTCGGTGCTATTTTTTCTTATTAAAAAAAAGTGACAAAATATGTTGTTCTGGTGGACATGGAAAGGATTAGCGGTGTTTCAGTTTATTTCAATGGGAAAATTTGATTTGATATACGAGGAAATTGAGTGGAAAGAATTAAACTCGTAAGTCAAGGTATAACATTATTTTTTGTTTATCATAATATTGTATGAATGCAATTTAATGATAAGATATCGAGTCCAAAAGATTCGATCACCTAATAAGTTATTTGCGTGCTTGTATGTATATCTGTGGATGTTTGTGTATTGGGGGGGTAGTCTGTGATCTAATCCGATAACCCAGACATTAAGCTGTTAATATAAAATATTTTATTAGATAGACACGTCACCTGGGTCAAATATATTTGTTTTGAAACAAAATACAACAGATAAAGATAAAATTGCGATTTAGTATTTGTCGAATGGTCAGTTGTCAAGTGTCAACAGTGTAAACTTGCTCAGGCACATAAGCTTGATGAATTTTGTTTAGAAAAAAATGTAGTTCTTGTATTAATAATATAAGCTGTTAATATAAAAGATTCTATTCGAGACTGAGATGGGTACGTAACCTTGGTTCAATATATTTATTTGAAAAAAGAATACAACAGATAAAGAGAATATGAAATTTTGGCGTTTGTCGAATGGTCAGATGTCAAGTGTCAGGCATATAAATTTGATGAATTGGGTTTAGAAAAAATGTAGTTGGATTAATTATTCTTGTATTAATAATATAAGCTGTTAATATAAAAGATTCTATTCGAAACTGAGATAGACACGTACCTTTGGTCAAATATATTCATTTTGAAAAAATGAATATACTGCAGATAAAGAGAATATGACCTTTGGATATTTGTAAAATGGTCAGATGTCAAGTGTCAGACACAGAGAATTGATGAAAATAAAAAACCTAACATTAATAAAATAGCCTTTAAAGTCGGAGACAACGTATTAAATATCTTCAATAACTAACACTCACCTAACCCCCCTCTTAAAAATAATAGACTCTCTGAATTAGATAAAAGCATAGATAACAAAACTAAAATCAACTAAAACCAAATTACATAACCCCATGAATACGACTTCGAAAGCGCTCGGAAAATAAGTTGAAAAATATGATGAATCAACTCGATCCAGATTCAAGAAGGATAGCCAGAAGACTGGAAAAAATATCCATACAAAAATAAAAGAATACTCCGTTATTCAATAACACATGTCTTACGAATAATTTGCTAAAATACACAAAATTTAAATATATATATATATATATACATATATATATATATATTCGTTCCAATAGAGCCTCATCATCTGATGAAGGCTCTATTGGAACTAATCCTAGATAAAACACATCTTATACGATATACTATATCTCTTTGTCTAAAAGATTCAGGTAAAAATAATTGAAACGAGATAACCCCCGCCAATCCGCATGTCACCCTCCATCCCACACAAAAAATTACACACCAACACTTCACCTTCCTGTATACAAAATATAAAAAATAATTTATCTACAAATCACCACAATTTAAGAATTATCCAATTTACTTTTAGTTAAAATAACAAATCCCGTAGTAAACCTCCTTAGTAAATAATTCTCTATATATTTTTAACACAAACTAATTTCCAATAAAAATCCGTTAACTACAGAAAATGTACATCTACCTTTAATGGCAATATAACAGTTACTATATATAACTATAATACCAATTAAAACACGACTGGTAAGTCATCTATCTTTTTTAAACATAAATCTAGTTTGAACACTCACAGTTATTCATGGTTTAAAAAAAACTCGGTTTTTATATTTTTAATCTTTATTTGCATATACATACATACGTACATACGTACATACATGCGTACACACACACACACATACACATACACACACACACACACACATATATATATATACATATATATATATATATATATTTATATATTAACAAAGCAGCATCTCTAAACAGACAAGAGCTCCTTAAATACAAACAAAAGCAACCAAACGATAACTTTATTTTGAAATAGAACGCTATTAACAATAATCAAACGCTATAACTAGCTTTATTTTTTATTTCAATTTTTTTTTTCATTTGTAAATAATTTTCCAGATGAAAATACAAAATCACATTTTAACATTACACTGAAGATGGTTTAACAAACTAAACCGAAATGTTAAACGATGGCATATTATTATTTATGAATAAATAAATCCTTGGAATCTTTTGTTTTCACACACAATCACACGCACAGAGACACACAGACAGACAGACGGACAGACGGACAGACGGACACACACACACACACTTACATATATATATATATATATATATACATATATATATATTAATTTTAATCATTGATTCAATGGTTTTCATGAGTTAAATCTCAATAATGATCGCCTCAGGTTCACTTACATTAGGGCATAAATAATTAAATTCACTTATACTTCATAAAACCATTCATTTTCCCAATCGTTCGAAATGCAATTTCAAGGTCATTTTTCTCTTTTTCATTCTTTTCTGTAAATGCCTTCGAGGAGGTATTTCCTACTGCTGCTAATTAATTAGATAAGCTTATACATTCACAGCATTACGTTAACATTCAAATGTTTAGACTAGAATTTTATTTACATTGATTCTGGTACTAAATCTTATTTAACTATGATGCAATGAATTAAACTATTAAAGAGAAAGTATCGTCAACATTTCACCAGTCTGTCTTTCTCTCCACATCTCTCTTATATATATATATATATATATATATATATATATATATATATATATATATATACTTTGGTGTGGTACGAAGTTTCTTGGTACAAGCTGATTCTAGACTGGTCCTATTCTCTATCAGTAGTTTGTGGTAGAGTTCAGGTTCCGTTTGAGAGCTGAATGTTTAATTATTGTAAACAGAGCAAAGTTATTCGTGAATAAAAAGGCCTTAAATACCATAGGTATCGTGGTTATGGACCATTTCCACTCGTGGGTATCTAGGGCCCACGAGCTTCTTCAGACCACGTATATCTTTTATTTTACGGTTAAAAAGCTAATTTAAGCTAAATGGAAGAAATGGTTCATAACCACGATACCTATGATATTTAAGGCCTTTTTATTCACACACACACACACACACACACACACACACACACACACACACACTATATATATAAACGGCCGTTGTGTGTATATGTATTCAGAGGAAACTTCGAAATTAAAACAATTAACAACGAAGTAAATATATATACACATAAATATCACCATAGTTTTTGAGGGAAAACAAAATTTAAATGGAAACAGCATGGAATTTGATATTCTATATATATATATATATATATCTAGAATATCAAATGAAAAATCCATTTCTTTTCAGAGTACCTGGATCAATGCAAGGTCTATTTTTTTACATAAGGATTTAAATGTGCCATCCAAAGAGGATTCAAATCACGATTCAGTAATGATGGATCTGTGGGACTAAGTTAAAAAAAATCCCCGTCCACCCAGGCGACGCCGGGTAGCTGCTGCTAGTATATATATATTTATGTATATATATTATTTAAGCAGGTTTTGTTAAAGATCACGAAATATTTCTTCTTTATAATGTTCAAATGTAGACGCTCAAGTCTTCTTGTTGGTTTTCTTACATCGAAATCTAGATTGTCCCATATCTTTTAACCGAGCGCTTTCAACCATTTCCCTAGTTATCTACAGCACGACTATTAGTTGTAGTTATTGTTTGTTTATTGCGACCTTTATTCGTTTGGAAGTTTTTGTGGTTTATTCAGTTAGGACGAGGACGATTAGTGAACTGGTTGAAAGTGCTTTGGGAAAATATGGGACCATTTCTCTACTATTTGTATCCCAATGTATGGAAAACAACAAGAAGTATTGAACGTCTGCACTTGAAAATTATAAAGAAGAAATATTCCGTGGTCTTTAACAAAACCTGATAACAAAATACTCTGCGTAATAACTTGTTGCCTTCAAAAATATTTATTACATTTTAATTAATGCTTCGAACTCACTATGAAAATAATGACAAAAAAATCTTTAACTCATATATATATATATATATATATATTGAAGCAAGAACTCAATCCAAAGTCTTGAAGAAGGTCTAACAGATCGAAACATCGACATCACCACCTACAATAAACATCAATGTTCTACAACATCCCGTGTTTGTCTACTTTTCTCAACATAATATAGGATTAATTTCCTCTTATTTCTCCGCTGAACGACCCTTGGATGAAATGTATTTGATAAATTCTATGCATTTACTAACAGGAACAGCAAGGAATTTCTCCTGTGGACACCCACATATAGACGACCAGAGTAAGTCGACCTACAAAGGCTTGTATCGATTAGCTATGTGAGGATAGTGGATGTCGTAGGGAGGACTTACCAGGAGTGATGACCAATAGGGTCGGTGGCTAGAGAGTGTCATGAAATCCGTGCTCTCATTCTAATTCAAATTCCTAATATTAGCACTTCTTAAAAGGCGAAAAATGATTACAAAGTAAAAAAAAAAAAATGATACGAAGAAAATGAAAGAGTTAAAATAAATAGATAAGTAAAGGAAGAAATAAACATTGGTACTAACTGGTTTGGGTGATGATTTGATTACGAAGACACTGGAAATAAATAAAAAGATTTTAATATTTCTATATTGATTTAAATATTTTTTGTTTTTTTTAAGGGAAAATGACTCCCAACAAAACAAACAAAATATAAAAAATAAAAACACAAAATCAAACAAATAACCCCTTCTATAATTATTTGATCTTTATTATTATATTATTCTGCTTTAAATGGATGTTTTCTTTGTTGTTGTTTTTTTCCAAATTAACATTCATACATTGTCATTAAAGTAATTTTTTAAAAAGACCAATATCTCATTTGAAATATTTTCATTATCCAGAAATGAAATTTGTCTGTTGATATATTGTCAGGAAGTTTGTCATCATCTAAAGACCAACAGACCTTGTTTGAGAAATTAACATTTTTTTTAAGTTTAAAAATGTTAATTTGTTCATGATTAATTTCTTGAAGCATTCTTCATCCTTACAACTTATAGAAAGTATTCTTAATTAAGATTCCATTAATTGCTTGATTTTTAATGCTGCTAAATTATCAAAAATAAGCTTTAACTTCTCATAGTTCCATGTTTACAGATACTTAGTAAAAGATTTTTGGATGTTTGTTTATTTTAGAAACGTTGCTGAATAAAGTATATATTAAATTTTTACTTGAAGGCACTTACAACGCATGTATCGCATAAAATTCGATACTTTTTCTTATAGAAAATGAAATTGACAAGTGTAATCCCGGCACAGGATCTCTCGGTGTGTAGAATGTCGTACAGACTGTTTCGACTTTATTAAGTCTCATCAGCGACATATACTAACGATTTCCCTCCGACAGAAATCGAAACCGGGACCTCAGCGAGCATAGTGAACCACTATATCGCCTCGACCACAGTACACAGCTAACAATCCTTAGCGAAATTAAGCTTGTCAAATGATACTACACGCCTCTACCATAATAGGTAAGGGGGCGTTTTTTGAGAGAATAATAACAACAAAAACTATTTTTGACTGAATAAACGTTTTATTTTGTATTAAAATGATGTTGTCTATTTTGGATTAATTTACATTAAAAATGCAGGTCTTCTTATGTTGTACAAAATGGCGTCATGATTTATTTTGTACATTTCTGAACAATAGCAATTTTAAACAAATAACATAGATTTAACATATAAATTGGAATTTAGAACACAGAGTACAGTGCTAACAGTCAGTGACATCGTTGAGGTTGATTTAGTTTAGCTCCTCAGATTTAACCCTTTATCTTGTTGAATAATCTTGTTGATATATTTACATAGCACGTAAAATATATTGCATTCCCAGACAAAACTATATTAATCTCCCAATAACATCAATGCATTGTGCCTCAAAAATGGCCTTAATAATGTCGTGGACTGTCATCATCATCATGTCGCGCTCTAGCACGGATTCCTTTGACTCTTCTCATCAACCGTCCCTATCAATCATCGTTCCGGGCTTGTCTTCCGCGCGGCATCCAGAATTCGTGCAGAGCTGATTGATGTAATTTTTTCACAGGAGAACGTCACTTATAAGTTCGCCCTCACTTCTCCAACAGTGTCCAGCACATCTTGTTTGTCTCACCTGGATGGATTGTGAAGTTAAGCAGCGATGAACCTGTTCAATACTTATTGGGTGACCACTTAAGCAAGAGCAGATACTGTAAGTAACAAGTTTATCAAAAATGATTCGGCATTAAATAATCCGAAAAGTGTTGATATGGTTTAAAACTAACCAATCAACCGGCCTGGATGGTTTGTGTAATAGGAGGCATGCAGTTGTTTTCTTGTGGGATACCACATACATGATATATTCAGGACAGTGTGCAGCATCATTGAAAAGCTCCGATCTAGATTTTTCTCTCAGCGGTTCGTTAGGGTCCAAGTGGTGCAGCCATAAAGTAGCTCTGGTACAACTATGCATGGAAGAATTCTTGCTTCATCTTATCAGTGAGATCAAATTTCCATATGATTGATAATCTGTCTATAGCAGTTTATGCTTTTCCTGTGCATTCATTAACATCCCTTTCTGTAGATGAGATATTACTACCTAGGTACGTGAACTGGTATACTAATCTTAAAGGGTTACAATCCATTCTGAAGATACGTCCATCTTGTTTAATACACATAAACTCAGTTTTATCTGAGTTCCCATAGAGTCCAATAAACTGTTGTGGACTGTAAACAACACAATAATGAGAGAGATACATCGTGTACTTCGTCTTTGTTCGTGAAATTATTAAATGTTCATAGAAAAATAATATTATGACTGATTGGTCCATTAGCGAAATGAGAGAAAGGACATTCTTAATTTTTTAGCAGAGAGGAATTTTTTTTTGTCTGCTCTCAGCGAATGTCCAAGATAGAAAAAAAGTGAACAAACATATAATGGCAAATATAAGTATAGATATATTTAACCACTTTCAATACGAAAAACAAGTAACTCTTGTCTTTACATAGATAGTATATTCGCTTCAAGTACATTAGTAAAGTCATACAGGGTTCCCTTGTGGCTGCACTTTGGAGATAAACGAAAGCGGGTGTAGCGTAAACACCGACGGTATATTTAAAACCACAGAGCAGTATTGATTTTCATTGCGGAACAGCACCATTGCAAAGTGATATAAAATGAGTATGAACATCTCACGTTTTTAATAATAACATTTTCACCAGTCTTAAAGGTCGTTTAAACAGAAAACACATAAGATAGACTGGTCCAAGCCATGTTCGTAATTGATCGTATCAACAAAAAAAAAAAAAAAAAAAAAATAAAAAATAAAAAGCACACGTTAAAACATTAGCTAAATGGAGCAACCATTAACACTTGCCTATTTTCACTTACACCACAGAGGTGACAGTTTAACACGTGTAAACTACTTCTGATGCACACAAACTATATATACAGGGTGTTCGGGATAAATTTGACAGTTTTATAAGGAAAAAAAGTGCTTGGTAACTACAAAATTTAATTTGATTGTAAAGAAATTCAACAGGCACGGAAATTACACTACTGTCAACAAGTTTCTCACAAATTAACCGCCATTAGCATCGATCACAGCCGCAATCCTGCTCCAGAACCTGGAGCAAGCTGATGTTACAGTTTCCCTGGGAATGGGTCTCAACAATTATCTTAATTCTGTTGATTAACTGTGTTTTTGTAGTACTGGCATGGTGATTCGTTTCTTTCTCAACAGCATCACATACATAATAATCCATGGAGTTAACATTGGGGAGTTCGGAGGCTAAACATTGGGACTGGTGTAGTCGTAAAGTTTCGCCGACAATCATTTTTTACTTTTCCCAGAGGTGTGGCAGGGGGCCAGATCCTCCTGCCATACATACGACCTACCATTGGCTACCCTTGGTATCCATGGCTTGACTACAGTGTTTAGCAACTCCACGTAGGCATCGAAATAAAACCGGACACCCTTTCTGAAAAAATGCGGAGGCCTCAAATCACCCTCAGACGACACAAATCCGTAAACCATCACAGTTTTGGTAAATTTAGTCTGCATGACACGAGGAGTGCCCTTTAGACTGTATGCAAGCCATCTGTTATTCTGCGTGTTGTGCTTTTTATCTTGGCAAAAGTTTTTCTCATCGGGAAAGAACCAGATTGTTTGTGGTTCAGCAGGATATTTCACTTTGCTCAGAAGTTTCTTCGCCTTTGTCAGACGATTTTCACGGTTCGTTTCTGGGATCAGTTGACTACTGAAACGCTTGTATGAGTAGTAGCGAAGGTGTTCAATGAATGCAAGCTTCATTGTAGCGAAACATTCAATTCACATGACAATTCCCGAAATCCAATGCCAGAGTCCTCCCACGCATTTTCCGAGGAAGTCTGTTGTACGAACGCAATCAAATCATCTGTTATGTTGCTTTCTTCTAGCCACAGCCTCGTTGTCTCCATTGCAATTCTCCAGTTCATGCCTGATTGTTTTACAGTGTTCAGGGTGCATTGGGCGGTAACCATACTCTCCTTATTTTGATGGCCGGTACAGATCATCAATATACAAATCCTCTTTCGATTCAGGTGGGTTCCAATCATTCTATCTCACGTATATGAATGAAGAAGTGTCTACGCGTTTAAATGATACGTAGGGTCGTCAATACCTCCAACCTACGGAGAAAAATAACCAAATATGAGTATGTTAAATTTATCCCGAATACCCTATATATATATATATATATATATATATATATATATATATATATATATATATATATGTGTGTATATATATATATTTAGTTAAATATTGATTGTAAAAATGAATGAGATGAAATAAAAATCAATGAAATGATGGGGATAAATGAAAAATGCTTTCCAAGGGACCCCACTCAAAAGTATTAACACACTTTTTGAGAGTGGGGTCCTTGATGGAAAGTTTTCCTCGTCTATCATTAGACTCCTTTGAAGCATCAAGTTAATATAATTATTCTATACGTTAGTAGAGAAGATAAAATTCGTCTCTTACCGTTGCAATATCTGTTGAGAATGGTTTGAATTGGTTAACTTCCTATTACATTGTTACTATATTAAATTCAAATTAAAAACGGTCAAATAGAGGAATTTACTTATCTTTTTTTTCAGGTGTAAAATGATAGATCAGTAATATATATATATATATATATATATATATATATATATATATATATATATATAATATACCAAGCGTGTTGGTAGATCCTTGCGGAGAGAAAAAACCCAGCAGAGAGTTTGATTGTAAAAATATACTACCAAACATCAACCAAAAAAAATTTTTGAAAAAAAGAAAAGACCAAGATATTCGTACCAACAAAAAAATAATCTATTGGTATAGTATTTTAACCGCTAGGAGAAGCTAATTTGTAAAAAGTGCTCGATACCTAAGTAGAGCCAAGTAGAGCCATATTGGCATATGTACCAGCATGCCCAATCCCATAATTCATTTGCTGCTTCTCCCAATCGGGATGTCGAGGTTTAAAGAATAAACCCCGTCTCCCTAGATTTAGTCGTATCGATGGATCGTTTAACTACGGGCAAAGAGATGGATAATCGTTGGCGTGCTGGGTTCCATTTGGTTGAGGGGATGAGAATGACGACGGGTGCTTACACTTATTTATGTTTCAAATCTGCTTGATTCTAAATAAATATATATATATATATATAAAAAAAAAAATCAGTTATATAGAAATTAAATATTTTTTAATTAACAATAACGTTCTTGTTTTTATTGGTCAGTATGATTGATAATTTAAATGATTAAAGTAGTATTTATTGGTCTTGCTCCTTTTCTTCTTCAGTCAGATTTTAGCCCTGAAGAGCTTATTGCGAAACCATTATCTTATAATATATATATATATATATATATATATATATATATATATATATATATATATATATATATATGTGTGTGTGTGTGTGTGTGTGTGTGTGTGTGTGCGAGTATGACTGATTATTTTATTAATAAAGAATATAAACTTTGTATTTGTTGTCTCTGTCTGAATGTCTCCCCTATAGAGAGGTAAGCCATCCCTGTGTTTTCAGTATATGACACTATAGCTAAAATGTGTATGATGAGAACTTATGGTATTTGACGTGAAGATTTTCGTCATTATGCGTAAGTAGTAAACCACAAGGTTCGTTTTCTACAATACATTTGTGATTTAAATAAACACGGACACATCTGTTGTTAACAAAACATATTATGCGTGGGATATATGAGAACAACAATTCACGTGAGTTTAATAAGAACAAAACATTTATTTACTGAGACAAAAATAAAAGAAGAATAATTAACAATTTGTGGTAAATAAAGTTTATACAAGTGAAAAAGTGCTGCATAGGGCCAGTTAAGTTTTTATGGGCCATACTTTGGCCTTCAAGCAAGAGCGCTTGTCCAGTGGAATTGGATCCTTGGTAAAGAGTCCTCCGATAATGAATCCTTTGGTTCTTCTGGTAAAGAGTCCTTAGTTCCTTCGCCAATTGTCGTAAGTTCCTCCTCAATGATTGCAAGTGAAATGTGGCAAGTATCAGTGTTTAAATAATGTATCAGCCTAGTGATTGGCTAAGGAATAGACCACGTGATCTCGCCTAGTCTATAAATTCAAGGTGGGATTGGAGCACACCTCATATCGAAAACAGGGCCAAACTAGAGTTGTAGTATAAGTCGTTTGTAGTAGTAGTCGTCGTTAGTTCAGAAACAACATACGCTTGTCGTATAGTCACAACGGGTTGCTTATTCCTTTCTAGGCTCGTGGGTTCTTTTGAGAGAGAGAGAGAGAGAGAGAGAGAGAGAGAGAGAGAGAGAGAGAGAGAGAGAGAGAGAGAGAGAGAGGTGTCAAATTATTCTATCGTAAATCATGTTCGGTACTACTATACGAAATCCATACGAGCGGAACCGGGAAAATCCACTCTGCCCCTCCCCCCACGAAGCCTAGTAGAAAAAAGTTTTCTCTTCTTCCGTGTGTTGTTCCGGAGGTGGTAGGATCACTTCCGCTCCTCTGCAGAAACTAGAACTTCCGGTTTTATTTTAACTTTAGTTCCAGGGTCATTGGTCGGTCAATTGAGTTCCGAACTTTAACCTCTCTTTTTTCTTATTTCTCCAGAAATCCGAATACCGTTTTATTTTCAATCCCCAAATTCCCCGCTGACCATAATAATATTACGCTACAAAAGTTAAGTTCGTATAATAATTTAATTTGTGGCAAATAAAGTTTATACACGTTCGTATGCGTGAAAATTTAAGTTCGTATAATAATTCTGTAGATGAAAGAAGAGTCTCTCGTGTAGTAAGTGGTTATAGGTGAACGTTTTGACTTACATGTTGTAATGGATTTCTCGTGTGAAGTGTTAAGCAATTGTGTGTGCCAGAGGCCACCCTCTGCCTTGTAGACAGGTGGAAGTAAATGTACGCCTACATTGTTCGAACGAAGTGGAAAGAGACAGAAAGGATTTCTTTTTCACATTCCTGCGTTCTATTACTGCCTGGAGCACCACCTAGCGGCTAAAGAGAGAAATACGGAAGGTAACCATGAAAAAACAAAACTGCAAGAAAGGAATATAAATCCCACAACATTAGCCAATACTTTCGATGCATTTCCGGTTCTGGAGCTTTTAGAATTGTGGAATACCAGTTCATTGCCATTATTCCTTCGTCTGCTCTGCCCCAGATGAATATTATCGGAGTTCCATCTATAGGAAAAAATAAATATTTTTAGAAATATTTCTTATTCGATAGGACCACGTGCCAAAAGACCTCTTAATATACAACTTCAAAAAATGTAAATATGCGGGACAATGAACGCGATTCTCTAACGTCAATGCATTAGATAAACCAAGACAAGTTGGCAACCCGTTAATATCATTCAATCAATCAATCAATCATTTGTATTGGTTTAATATCGGAAACATTAATTGCTACATATCAAAAACGTAATTTACATGTTCGTATAGCATGGGATATAGAATAGAATATCTATTTGGGGACGTACTTGGATTCTAACGATACATTTGGAGAAGAAGCTAAATGGGAAGTACACAAGGATGCTGCGTACTGACTTGAATAAATATTGGAACCATCACCTCACAGAAAAGCTGCTGTGAGGAAACTTACCTATGACACAAACCATGCAAGTACGACAAAGACATTCTGAACACTGCTGGAGAGGCAGAGACAAACTCATGAATGACTTTATCTTGTGGAAATCTACACATGGACTCACAGAGTAGGTCGACCTGCGAAAACTTACACTGAGTTTTAGAATCAAAAATATGAAATTTAAAACTTTGGTATATAAATTATTGCTCAAAAGGCTCATATAGATGCAGCTAAGAGTAATATTTATTTTAAAGAATTTCGATTTATTTCCATTGAATCAGTTTGATTAAAACAATGGAGAAATTTTAAAGTAATGCAAGTTCATTTCTTTATTACTATTTTTAATTATAACATTCATTCATTATAATTCCAAAAAAAATAATTTTGATATATGTTAATTTTAATTTAGAGACATAGCCCTAAAAATAACTTGAAGGTTATTGGTCCCCAAAAGGTGGGGGCGTTAGTAACCTGAAAGAAATCTGCAATTTTTAAAATAAAATAACCCATGCATTATAAAATTTGGTGCCGTTATAGTATGTGGCCTACCTTTTTGATTCTGTTAAAGTATGTGGCTTACCCGGTTTGAATGTGTCCTACCTCAGTAACAGTATATTTGTAGTTCTGAGTGGAATCTGGATGTTGTGCCGAAGAAGGTGGTGAGGGAATGTCAACGTGACACGACGAAGATGATATCAAGAATGGAATATTATGCATCTTAGAGAATTAATAAATCATCATCATCATCATCATCATCATCATCCTCCTCCTCCTCCTCATCATCATCATCATCATCATCATCATCATCATCAATTCGCTTTGACCGCACGAATACCCGTGACTCTCTTTATCCCCCGTTTCTATCGGCCATCACTCCTGGTAGGTCTTTCGGACGGTATCAAGAATCCATACAGAGCTAATTGATGAATGTTTTTGCTGGTCGGCCAACACTAGTGTGTCCATGTACAGGTTTCCACAGGAAAACGTCATGGGAATCCATGCTATTAGCGCGACCTGATAGTAATGATGATGATGATGATGATGATGGTGAGGATGATGATGATGATGATGATGATTACTGTTTTCTATTTTCATATCAAATTCTTCCTCGAGATGCAATTCAATTAGAGTCGAATTTTTCGCCTAATAATTCACTTCCTGAATTTACTCTGATATTTTGGACGCAACTTATTCCCATGTTGTCTTCTGAAATCAAGCAACAAAAGGGACATGTGTCACCTGATATTGTGAGTGAACTCAGGAACTGCAGAGAGCGACATGTTCAATCCGTTGGGTATTTCCCGATTCACAATGTTTAAGATTGAACTTATTTTGGAGCTCTTCCAGAAATATTGTTCTTTTTTTTCCTCTTTCGTTTTCTTAGTTGGGAAGCAATTCCGTCTTACATACTGACAGGAAATATTATTATTCATTGATATTTTCCTGACCTGCATCTACGTTGCTGCTGCTTTCATGACAATGTCAAGTGAAAGAGACAATCCCGCCAGGAGTTGTGGCGTCGAAATAAGTGATGTAAAGAAGTTATAATCTGGGAGAGCCATGAATCAATTAAAAGTTAGTGCAAGGGCGTTGACATAGTAAATAATATAGTAGCTGTAAGTCTTTCAATAGAATTTTATATGAAAGGACTGCATATAATATCCCGAATAATTCAAACAGCCCTAACAATCTATCATGATAAATTAATTTTATAAACCAAACACTTCTCTGAATATGAGATTAGGCTTGATAATCAGTATTATTCAGATTATTCTGACTATTGTTCTAATCTTTATTGTCATTTGTACAACGTTTCGGCCGATGTGTCATCCGGCCTACTTCAGGTATTTCTTATCTAACTAGGGAGCCTTCCCAAACTCGAGAATCTTCTTTTCGAACTCAAGAATCTTCTTGTCGTAATCGGGAGCCATCGCGGAACTTTCAACCCAACCTTTATTCAATCCACGGTGGGATCCTGTTCTCATTCCACTAACCATAGCTGGGGTACAGGTATTAAGCTGCGTTAATTATAATTATATGTTACTGTCGCCCGTGACTAGGATTTAGCCTGCAGCCTAGAGATAACTGTTACTTAGAACTTCTTAACTCAACGCCTTTATCCACTACGCTATGTGTCCAATTGGGCAATTCTATGTGAGTGCATCTGTAGTGATAAAAGTCATCTCCAGTAAAAGCTCGAAAGAAATTGTTTTAGGTGTGTGGACGGATAAAATACTATAGATGAATAAAAGAAGAAAAAATGTTCATGTAATAATTTAATTAAACTGCAACAAGCTTAGCTTGTAACAGCATCTTCAAACATAGAGCAAAACATGGTTAGTACTGATGTTTTAAGCATATATACTTAAAAATTGGCCAGTTTAACTTTTCCTGTGCATCATTACAATGCGACAAAGTTATTGCATAGCATTTTGCAAAGTTTGTATAGAATGTGCTCTAATCTATTGAAGTCACTTAGTCTACTGTTGGTTTGAATAACAGCAGTTAACTAAGTATAACTGAAACAGTGTCCAAGACAGTTGGTATATATAGAAATCAAGAATGATCCATTCATGAATTTGGTGATTTGGGTGATTCCATTCCTTGAGTTCTGATTGGCTGCTTGATTTGAATGATATTGTGTAGTTTTATGAATACCCTGTCATTCTGCAGTAGACTTTGTGACTATTCGGGTTTGTATTGGGTTATAACTGTTGCTTTGTCTTCCCAATTCGACGGTAATTGGAACTTTGATTATTCTTCATAATTATTAGTTCCTTACAGTAAACTTTACAAAAAGACAACAACAAAACAAAAACAGGAATAGAATAAAACTGACGAATGGTTGGGTGACCAGTCTAAGAGAAGGGACTCTCTGAATTAAAACTTTTAAAATCTGCTTATGAAATAAACCTTGTGAAATATTCCTTTTCTTGGTTGGTAAATAGGTATATTGGCAAACAAATTGTTCGTAACCTTTTTCAAGCGAAATTTAAATTCTTACTGTTTAATATGTCGACAAGGAAATACATATTTGTGCAACAATATTTATAATTAAGAACTTGCGAGTAAAATGAGAATAAATCAAATTAATTAATTTGGATTAATTAATTTCATAGATTTATGACAGTAAGCCGCTTAATGCTAACAGCATCTTAAGCATTTCATTATTAAATTGAAATACATTCTTTTTAATTTTAATATTCGTTCTAATTTCTTACGTGAAACTTTTCCATTATCAATTTTCGAGTATTTTCGCTCGATTTTATATTTGTTGATTATAACACTCATATATCATATAAATTCTTGGAGAGTTTAATGAATAAATCAAGTCAAGGAATCGCGGAATTTTACAATACATGTGTGTTGCTTGTCAAAAATCCGTTAATCTTTTCATATTCGCGCGTATGTTTGCATAGAGAAGTCCTTTTAATGGCCAATTATTAGTCTTAATTTATTGTTAAGAGGACCAAGAATTGTTTTATATTGAAAATATACCACCTGCATTTTATGTAGTTGATCACTCTATGTAAAGATACTTTCAAAAACTGTTATTCTATTTTTTTTAGTAGGTGACAACATTTCCCTGTATATTGGCTCTAAGGGAAGAAAATAATTTTATGATTCTTTCCTTCTATTCCTTTTACTTTACATTTTCCTAAAATTGATTAAATTGTTATTTGTGAAAGAATTAATCTTTTTGTCAATGGGGGTTCAATTTTGTACGCGGGATCATTGGTACAATAAAAACGATGAAATAAAAAAGCAAGATGTGGTTCTGAATATTAAATTGAAGATGTTTTAATAGAATTGTTAGATTAAAAGAAAAAGCAATTTTATTCTATACTAGCTTAAAAGCAGTCCTGTTGAGCAGCAATTGGGGGGTTCTTAAATGTGTGTATGCTTCTCTATCGTAAATATATCTATTTTATTTCCCTTCCATCTCTCTCTCTCTCTCTCTCTCTCTCTCTCTCTCTCTCTCTCTCTCTCTCTCTCATTTAAACACATTGTCAGTATAGGTTTCTAGAATGAATACATATATGTATATATTAAAGTAGATATTTTGGGTGGGTGTGTGGTGTAATGGCTATTATCGTAGGAATCGAACACGGGAGACGCGTTCAAATCCTAGACGAGGCTGTTGCATTTCACATAGCGCTTGGGAAAAGTACGCATACAACTAGTCTCCCTCCAGAAGTTTATGTGTAAATAGTAAGACAGGCTGGACTCTTTAAACCTGGTTAGACAACCAGTCGAAGAGAATATAAACTTTGAATTTAAACCTGTTGAACTCCGCTTGAGAAAGCGTCCTTGTGTCGCATTCTGTTTGTGCGGAAGAGTTGGTAAATGTGTATATATATACATATTTTGTGAATAAGTTATTATGAATAAGTTATTATTTATGTTTGGTTAAAGATTACGGAACTTTTTTTAAATGATCTTTATTTATTCTTTCTCTAGGTTTCTTGCTAGTTTCTTTATGCCAGGGTCGAATTGATAGAGGACGAGCCTTAATTTCATCCCCTCATCACTTTTGATCATCTCCATTGATCGTCTTCGAGAATTCAATTTTTTGCATATTGCTTGTTTTTGTTTAATTTGTTAACATGTCAGTTCTTTTATGTTTTGCGTTATAGCCCTTCTTTTATGAGGGATGGTGTTATTTCCTAAAAGGCTTCTATTGTAGTTTTCCGTGGTAACCCCTGGTTGGAAATTATCAAACGCCAATCTTTTTGTTTGTTTGTCAAAGAAAATCTTTATTTCGTCGTAGAAAATTCGTCTAGCAGTAAACCATCTCCGCAATTGGGAAGAAAAGTAGGAATGTGTTGTGTACCCGCACGGCTGTCAAATCAGAAATGAATAAATAGATAAATAAATAAAGTAAGTAAGAAAAAAAGAAAGGGAGACTGTGGGTATTGGATAAGTCCGGCTGACATCGCGCGTCTTTCGTCCCACGTCTCGCGCCAATTGTCTCTGTCTCCCCCTTCTACCGAAACTGGGCTTTTTATAATATCCTAACATTTTTATTATGTATTAAACTCTATTCGGTTTGGCGCACGTCAGAATTTCAAACATATCTGCTGGTTATTGATGACATGTTTTCCGTCATTTTAACATTCTTTCGTATTTTCCATTTGTTATTATTTTAACGAAATATTTCTCTGATATATTCCACCATTCTTTCAGATTGTATTCATTTCAATCAAATATCTCTGTAATATAGGGACTAGCAAAAAAAAAAAAAAAATCGGATAATACGAGTTTTTATTAAGGTTAAACTTTATCTAAATCGATAAGAAGAAAATTACAATTATAAATGCTAAAACTATTTGTTTTGGTCAATTTATCTGCCATTTCAAT
>CM042147.1:39567424-39572424 GCA_023376005.1 Doryteuthis pealeii | reverse complement strand
AATGATAGAAAGAAGACGGAAAATAACAGTGAATGAAATAAAAAGAAAATATCTTTCTTTAAAAAAAGAGTGAGAGATATGAAAAGAGTTAAAAACAAAATGTGCAGAAACTGGAGAAAACCGAAAAAAGTGAGGAGACAAATATTTTGAATGTCGAATGGAACAAATGGAAAGCACAAAAATAATGGAGATGTGATGTTGAATATAAAGAATAAGAATGAGAACGGTATGAATGGAATACGAATGAGAATATGTCAAAGAATACGATGAATGAGAATAAGATTAATGATGGACGTTAAATGAAGAAGATGGGAAAAGGGAAAATGAAAAGATGTAAAAGAGGATGTTGGGGGATAGAATATGAATAGAGTCCGTAGAACAAAAAGAAAGAAAGAAAATGACAAAGAAAAAACGAACGAGTAAAGTAGAAATTGAAGAATAGGACAAATAAGAATAACATTAATCATAGACGTCGATTAAATGATAAAAGAAAGATTTCAGAAAGAGGCTGGTTGATGTGGAATATGAAGAATAAAGATAAGAATGGAATGTAAAATATTCGAATGAGAATAGGCTGAAGAATAAATAGAAAAGAAAAAAAGATTGATTATAGACATAGATTCATTGAAATGAAGGACAAATTGAAAATGATTCAGAAAGAGGCTGATGATTTGAAATATATACAAAAGAAAATGAAAATATATATGAAAAAACAATTCAGATTGAAAAATAGATTGGTTGGTTGGCTGTTATTCATGATATAAATTCTTGTTTTTTTTTTAATCATGTTAATATGTTTTTCAGACGAACGTTGAACTTTTGTTCAACAATTTTTATTCATAATATCAAGTATTGTGTATTTTCGCGGATTTCCCAGGTGGCAATTCACGATAACGTTTCCTCATTCCATATGGATGTACAGAAGTGCATAAAATTAAGATCTGTGACCGCCAAATCAGTCAGCTTTCATTTTAACAATCGGACTCAGAAATTACTCATGTGTAACTAGAAACAATCTGATTTTCCATAAATGAATTTCTGTAGATTTGTAAAAGCAACTTTATCAGTCTCTCAGTTTCTGTTTCTATTGATTTTTCATAGATTATAATCTTAACTTCTAATTGTTTTTAAAAACAAATTACGAGTGCCAGGATTTTCTCGTCGCAACCAAGAAGTGAATAGCCTAGAACCATAAAGCATACGTACAACGAAGCCCTGTCAGCTGGGGCTCTAGAATACACTGACTGCACCTCTACAGAGGCTTAAGACCCTCCAAAATAGTGCCACTTGTTGGCCGTGTGTGGCGATCCGTGATGCTTAAGGACTGAATCCTGGTGGCTGAGCAGGCCATGACATGCAACACTGCATTTCGCCCCTTTTTAGAGCTAGACGGACAGTTGGAGAGAACCCTCCGATCAATCGATAAAACCATAGCACCTATATGATAATCCAAATATATTGCTCTCATGGAAAACCCCGAAACTTTTTTATCATGCATGTATTAGAAGGCGGTGACTGGATGTCTTAATTTCCTGGTTACGGCGCTAAACTGCATCCGTTGGCCAGTTTCTAATTCTGTACACCTTCATTTCCTTTATTCCCTGGTCCACGCTGACACGGAGTGGTAGAACCTGCTAGGCTCCTATCTATGGGTTAAATATATCAACATGTGTTTTTAAAATTTGAATACTTAAGAATGAATAAAACAAAAACATTTACGTCATAAAATAACCCAACAAAGGTTAACATGCCATATACCTTCAACCATCCAACTAACCAACCAACCAACCATACGTACTGTGAGGTTTGAATTGAAATCAATTGTTCATGTTGGTAACACTAATCGATAATTAGTTGTCTAATCTGTCTACAGACATAAGTTTCTATTAAGTTTCCATAGTTACCATGAGTAGGTATTTACCAAACCCATTCGCCACGGGTAGGTTATGACATAAAGTTCAAAATTTAATTGTTTGCACGATTCCCAGTAGATCACTTTTCCCTCCATTTACCCCTAGTATTATTCTCCCGTTGAGCTATTTTTCTGCATTCACTTTTATTATTAACCGTTTTGTCTCTGTTTCCATACATTCTACACTTGCTATTCTATTGGGTTTTATCAATTTTTGATTTGATATAATTTGTTTCTTTTGACATCGACTGGAGCTGCAATAATGAGAAATTAGGTTTCTTTCTTTAGGTTTCCCTTTTTAGCCATGTCCAGGTTTTCGCGCGTGAAATCTCTTCAATTTGTCACTTGAAGTATTTTTTGCATAATTCCCAGTGGATCACCTACCCAACCCAGTCGTGTCTAGCTTTGTATTCCTGTTTGCCACATTCGCTTAATACATGGTTTATGGTCTCATCTCTGTCACCACACAATCTACATTAACTGATTTGTTGTGTCTTATGAATTTCTGCTTAGATATAATTTGTTCTTATGGAATTGTTTTGTGCAGCAATTATTAGCGATTCAGTTTCTCTTTTGAGGTTTTCTTTTCTTAACCATGCCCAATTTTTTTCATGTGCAACCTCCCCAATTTGTCGTTTGAATATTCATATAATTGTTTTTCTTCCTATCTTTGTTTTCTTGTTTTCGTTGTTTTTCTGTTTGTCCATATGTTTCAGCTGCTGTTATTGGCTGCCATAAGTAATCTTTCTTTGCTCTTTTTGTGTATTCTTCTAGTCCTTGGATTGTGGCAACTACGCAATCCTCTATGCTGGCAAGACCTCTTCAACCTTCCCTTCTTGATATCATTATTTGCTCCCGTTGAGTTTTCACATTAGGATTAGCTGATGGTATTTCACCGGAGTCTGAGTGACAGCAAGTCTCCTCAGGTCTCCAGGACTCTTCTGAGTATTCTGGCAGATTGCAGCAGTGCAGTGTTCTGAATGGTTTCAACCCTTCCTCTGATTTTCAAACATTCCAGACCCTTTCCCAATCCTTTTGGGACCGTCCCAAGTGCACCAACTACAATTGGTATCACCTTCACTTTCATATTCCATAACTTTTTTTAGTTCTCTGGCAAGGTCCAGATATTTGTCTATTTTTTCATTTTCGTTTAGCTTCCCCCTGTGATCTGCTGGCACTGCAAAATCCACCAGTTGAAAAGTTCTTTCTTTTTTGTTTATCAACACTAGGTCTGGTCTTCTGGTTGGGATAAGGTGATCAGTTTTTATTTCAAAGTCCCAGAGAATTTTATGCGTTTCGTTCTCAAGAACAGATTCTGGTTTATGCATGTACCATTTTTTTTGCATGGTTAAAATTAAATTTTTTGCATAATTCCCAGTAGATCACTTTCCCAACCCAGTCGTGTCTAGTTTTGTATTCTCGTTGTGCTAGTTTGCTACATTCGCAGAGTATATGGTTTACAGTCACATCTCTATTTCTGCAAAGTCTACATTTACTATTTTGTTGGGTCCTATCGATTTTCTCTTTGATGCAGTTTGTCCTTATGGCATTATTTTGTGCAGCAGTTATAAGTGATTCTGTTTCTCTTTTGAGGTTTCCTTTTCTTAACTATGTCTAAGTCTTTTCATGGGCAACCTCTTCTATTTGTCGTTTGAAGCGTCCATATAATTGTTTTCTTCCCTAATTATTATTATTATTATTATTATTATTATTATTATTATTATTATATTTTAACGTAATAGTACAAATATTATTGTCATGTACACATAGATAAATAGAATGATTTTAGGATAGAAAAAAGAAAACGCAAAAAAATTCAGTAGAACGAATTTTCTTTTTGGAGTGCACTAAAGAGACACTTTCTTTGTTCTCCATTAATATTTATATCGGAATAAAGTTGAATAAAAAACTGAATTTGCTTTTCGATGAATGATAATGAAAGCCATCATATTAAAATTTTTCAGTTTATCTTTCGGATTTTACGATCAGCTGAATAATCTTTTATTATTTCAAGTATGGATTTTAAGTGTGTCATGAAAATAGAACACAACAATATCAAACAGGCATATCCGATCAAATTCATGTGAAAGATATTTTTGGTTCACTGAGTATTCTTGTCATAGGAGAACCTGCTTCATCTTTGATCTGTATCTTCTTAACTACGAATGAACATCTTACAAGATCTTGGTAACGTGAATCATTATTCGGCACCTCAGGATGCTGAGGCCATCAGAGATGACTAACCACATTGGACTGGGAGATGCCGAACTCGTCTGATACTCTCCAGGTGCTACATGGAATATTCAAAAATTATCCGCACTCTTGTTTTATGGAAGCCGATCTATCATAGATGATTTAATTAGCAGACTATTCTAATATGCAGACTAATTTGTAGAGAACAGGCTACCTTATCGATGATAACTCGCCGGTTCGCCAAAACCATTTTTCAAGTTTGCTGACTTTTCTCATCAGTGGGGGATGTTGACGGGCTGCCTACTCCCACTTTATGTCACACGTTTGTACTGTCATTTTAAACTTCTCTATCCGCTCATAGATAGTTCTACGTGGTAGTGCATTGGTAGCCGTATTGTACAAAATGCCTGAATTTCAGTTCCTGACACTCCTTCCGACCAGTAGGGCGGCCATGTTTACTCTGTAAAGATGGCAAGCAAAATGGCGTGATCAAGTTAAAACTTGATCACGTGACTAGAACAGTGCCGAATATAAGCAAACAAATGCAGGATGCAATATAACAATGATAAAGATATTTTATGGCGAAAGAGCGAATAATTTTGCCTCTCCTTTGAAACTTTGTACATATTGGAATCCCGTGTTTAAAGCTACTTGTTCATCTGTGCGGCTTTCAAATCGCACAAAGAGACAGGCCATACTGAACGTGTCAGCAAATCAACGACCACAGCGAGAACCTAACACGGATTCAACTGGCTTTGTTCTCGCCGCAAATAACAATTAACAGGGGGAAATCAGGCCTCAAATTTCATTTAAAGGTCCAAATTGAGCACTTTTTTCTCCATCAGAAAATTCTACGCATCAGAATCCATGAGAAAAAACAATAAAATCGATAAAC
>CM042147.1:39529924-39562424 GCA_023376005.1 Doryteuthis pealeii | reverse complement strand
ACAATCTATGTGTGTTTATTATATGCAATCCCCCATCAATGCATTGGAATATCTTGTAATAATGTAAACAACACTTGTAGAACAGTTGTCATGCTTTGTTTTAAGTTGAGAGATAGATCATCAAGTCAATATATAAATTTGGTGGAAATGGAATGGTCTATATATTTGACTAATGCTGATAACTAAAAGGAAGTTTTTGAAAAATATAATTTACTTACAATCAAAGACCGTTGGAACTTCCTTGATGCCATACCAATTTTCTAGATATATCTAACCGTATCTAATCTAAGCCAGAACAATGAAAATTCTTCAGCTGCATATGATAAAAAATACACTCGTAGTTTAATGGTATCAGTTCAAATCCTTGACTGTCTGTCATATATCTTATACTAATACCACTGGGAAAGATATGGTTCCAATTATTCCAATAGAGCTATGAGTAATATATAGAACAGACTGTGTTATTTAGTCTTGTTTCGACAAAACAAACAGTAGGAGAAATCTAACTAGCTTAATTTTGCTTGAATTTGGCCTTGAGTTGAGTAAAACATACACACTAAAAAGGTTTGGGCAGTTTTTCATAGCCTTAAACCCATTTCGAACATCTTAACCACAAGAAAAGTTTCTTTTCCTGTCTGGAAATTGCCATTTGAAGATATATATATATACAAAAACTAATATATATATATATATATATATATATATATATATATATATATATATATATATATATATATATTCATTCTTTGTTGTACCAAGTTTCTTGGAACAAGGTGATTCTAGGCTGGTCCTATATTGTGGACGAAGATTAAGGGGGTGGTCCTATATATATATATATATATATATATATATATATATATATATATATATATATGCATTCTATTATGAACAAAAGAATACATATATAAACATTATTTGTAAAAAGAATACACACACATATATACATACTTATATAGGGCCCGGTTTAGCTCAGTCGGTAGATAATTTAACTAGGAATTGAAGGTTCCAGGTTTGATACCAGTCTCCGCTAATTCAGCTAATTCAGCAGAGATTTGATAATCAGATCTGTACGGTAAACCATCTGGGAGCTGACGGTAGGCGTGGCGTCACACCTCAGCAAAACGATCTCTACGTTCTAACGTTAGCGAAAAGGGGGCAGACTCTTTCGCTGATCAGCTGATTCCGAAAATAGGTCACTCCACAGACTTTACTTGATATATATACATATCATAAATCCCTGAACAGACCATCAGCTGCAGTCACTGTGACCGTGACTTCTTGTTCCCTATTAGTTTTATCAGCGACAAACATGCCTGCGGCCAATGTGGACCACACCCTTAATCTTCGTCCAGGAAGCCAAGCACTGATGAAAATGTATTTGTTAATTTCGAGCGGTTTTAACCATCAGCCATCATTGGAAATGTTAATTTCATGACTTATTATATTTCAAGACTTGAAGGCTTATGATTGCCACAGGATTGACTTTACGCGTAAATGAAACATCAACATTGAATCTCAATGCTTTTATACACACACACGCACACACACACACACACACACATCTCTCTCTCTCTCTCTCTCTCTCTCTCTCTCTCTCTCTCTCTCTATATATATATATATATATATATATATATATATATATATATATATATATATATATTCGTAATGTTTTTTTTTCTTTCGGAAATCTTGTTAAGTATGAAAATCAGTCTAAAAGATCTACTTATTAAATTAAGAATTAAAAAATTATAGTAGGTAAGTTACGTTATAAATTGCATATATTTCCGACACTCACGATGAACCGTGAAAGATTTGGAACCAAGCCATTGAGAAAAACTTTCTTTCCAAATATCCGACATATTTTATGTATTTTTTAAAAATACATTATAATTGAAGCATTGTTAACCAATCATTTTTAATGACAGATTCCGTTAAATTGATATTTTTTAATTATTAAATTTTTTTATCGTTTCTCTTTCGACATGACAATTTTCAAGAACGTTAAACATGACAGATAGGAAATAAAAGAGAAATCAAATGAGTGGGGATTATTATTATTATTATTATTATTATTATTATTATTTCACTAATTGAGAGTTTTTACACCAGCATAATCTGAAGTCTGAGTGACAACAAGTTTCTTCGAGTCTTCATGACTCTTCTGAGTATTCAAGCCGATTTTAACAACGCTGTTCATTTGGACGGTCTCGATTTTCCCTACTACTTGCAATTCCCCCAGACCTTTTTCCAAACCCTTGGAGAGTGTCACAAAGGCACCAGTTACTAACTTGACTTTCATGTTTCACAATTCTTCTTTTTTTTTCATTCTTTTTTCACTTCTATATTTCAGTATTTTTTTATTTTTTCGTTTTCTTTTATTTTTCATTCTGTGATCCGCCGGGGCGGCAAAATCCAAAGTATGACAAGTACTCTTCTTGTTAATTAACGCTAGGCCTGGTCTACATGCCGGGATTAGGTGATTCATCTGTATCTCAAAGTCCCAGAGAATCTTATGTGTTTCTTTCTTTAGGACAGATTCATACACTATTTACTAGCATTGTGAAAATGTATTTTCTTACAAATTTCCCGGTGGATTCACTTTTTCCACCTAGTCGAATATAGCGTAATTAAAATGTTCTACGGAGAATTTGGATTGAAAAGAAAACGGTAATCAGATTTCTAGAGAAGGAGAAGAAAAAGAATTAAGAACCAAAAGAAAATAAAGTTTAGAATTCTAAGCACTCAACGTATGTCAGCCAGTGACCGATCAATGACCCCTGCACTAGATAAAAAAAAAGCGTAAGTCCCAAATTTTCTGCAGAAGAGCAGAAACGGATATGTCCCTTCACCCAGCCCGGCACGAGAAATCGAAGTAAAGTGGACTCGGTTGCTTTTCCCTGGGGTCCTATAGGAGACGGACGTCGGCTTTTGGGGTTCTGTTGTGATGTGTTTTGGCTGTCAGTGAACAGCACGCATAGTAGTAAGGAACGTAATTCATGATAGAACAGTTTGACCATACTCTTTTTCTCTGAAAAGAAAGCACGAAGTGAGGAAATAAACAACCCCTTTTTGACTCTGCGACTTTCGTATGTTGTGTTTTGGTGGAACGCACGGACTATGTGAATGTTGTTGTCTGTATTTGACTCCTTAGTAAACTCCCCTGGTACTACGTGATTTGAGCCTTTACTCTACACGTGCCTCGCCCACATAAAGAAAAAAAAAAGACACGTGTACCGTTTTCGGTTTCACGAGTTACTAAAACGGCGCGAAGGAGTCTATCCCTTTTTCGCTAGCGCGAGACCAGGGATATTTTTTGTGAGGTGGAGCATCAAACCTACCTCAGCTCCTTACTTTACCACACAGATAAGATTAACCAATCTGTGCTACTCATGCGCTGAGTTGACGGAGACTGGTATCGAACCAGGAACCTTGTGATTCCTAGAAGGGTGTTCTACCGACTGAGCTAAATGTTGGATATCCTTAACTTCTTGCCTTTTAGTGTGACACGATTGTTTTTCAGTAGATGAAATTGCTACCGATGTATATGAAGTAGTCTAATAATTTCAGAGGCTTGATATTTAATGAAGAAATGACGATATTTTGGCTATGCAGCAGATATTCGGCTTGAGCAGGCATATTTACAGGAAATACTTGATCATCCACCTAGAAATAATTTATGTAAGATATCGATAGATACTTACTCCCATTTTCTCGTGTGAAGGTGTTTTCTGTCATTAGATTTACTGAAGTTCGTAGTACGTTAATTCTGGAAGCAGATCTGATCATCAGATGATCTTATCTGTACGGATGTAGTATAAAACATGCCAGGTTACAAAAACAGACGTTAGTTCCAGCATTATTTTTAAGCAGTTACATGAATGAACACATACATACAAGTTTAGCAACAAATGTATACGTGACAATGGATACGTGAACAGAATTCACAAATTCTTTTATTTTAAAAAAATCGAACATACCTTGCAAAGTTGACACCATATTTGTATTCAACGGCTCAGAGCTTATCTAATGATATATTAATACTATTGGCGATAAAATTGTGTAAACTATGTAAATTTTATGGATTTGTGTTAGAAGAATAAAAAGAATATTTTCTGAATAAAATCAGTTATTTCTGTAACATGTTGGATTTTTCCCTTTATAATTTATTTTATTGTCTGTATCTAAGGCATCGTGATTCAAATAGACTTCATAGTCACTAATTTTACTCAGTCCTAAATTAGAATCATGATAATTTTTCCTGTATTTACACAGTACTAGGAAAAGTTCGTGGTGGAGCAGTAGTCATAGTAAGAAGTGGACTCTCCAATCTGAGTTCGAATCCTGAACGAGGCTGTATGTATTTCACATAGCACACATACTTTGGAAAGGTATGAATCCAGCTATTCTCTCTCCAGCTATGGGTAAATAGTAAGGAAGTCTGGTATCTTTAACCTTGGCACGACAATCATTCTAAGAGAAGGAAAACTTAATGTAAACATAGACCTGGAGAAGGATGGGCTCTAACAAGCTATTCCTGCTCAAGATGTATGTATTTACCCCCTCTCCCCATACACGAGCAGGATGCAACACACTGTAATTGTTTTCAGCGGAGTTGAACGGGTTTGAATTCAGTTTTCCTTCTCCTAGACCGGTTGACATACTAAGGTTAAAGATCCCAGTCAGTCCTACTATATATCTGGAGTGACAACAGTTGGATATATACCTTTCCAAGGGCATTCACATAGTGAAATACAAACAGGTGATAACCATTACAGCACGGGCACTCGCAACGATCAAATCAGATCACGAAAAGAAAATCAGTACAAAGTGGTTGATATTGCTTCTTTTTACAAAGTTTCATAACAACAAACTTAATAATAGATAAATGTAATTCTGTAGCCACCTTCCTACGCCCAGGGAACCAAGTAATCGTGTGAGACCGACACCATAGGGTCAACTATGAAAACTCTCAAAATAAGTGCGAGAAGCGCTAACACAAAAATTAGGGATTAGAAAAGGGACAGTCAGTCACTTAGGAAAAGTGAAGAACTTAAATTTCCAATTGTGTGTGGACTGCGATTTAATAATTTCTTCATCGATTAAAAAATACCTCTTTACGTCTTCCTGATTTGATACCGGTCTAAAGGGATGTTAAAATACTGTATTAAAGTGAGTGGTTTTGTTCTTTGACCACGTGTCTGGCTTTATCCAGTGGTTTAGAAAATACCAAAAACCAAAAAAAGAAAGTTACAATAAAATTCGACAATATTTACACATAAAAAGGCACATAAAATAATTCGATTATTATCGTACACAACGTGGATGGCCTAACTGTATAATTTATATCGTCGTAATGCCCTTGTGTACTGTAGTCACTTGTCACGGGATTACTAAAAGGACCTATGTGCCATGGTCCGTATTACGCCAAGCTCAGTAGTCACGTGGACAGATGGTCGCATGCTCTGTGGCCAGGGAAACGTTTGTTGCGTTATGCCAGGAGGGCTTTTCAAAGAGTGGATGATGAAACACGCAAAGTACTGCTCGACCCTTAATCATCAGTTCTTCTGTTGACGTCATCGTTTTCTGAAAAGCAAATACGTTCCCGGCTCCTTTGTGGGTAGAAGATTTTTGGCTTATCACGTTATTATTTAACCGGCGCAAACGCAAGGAACTTTAGCTTCTCTGCAATATTTATTTCCTTTTCGGAGTTTGGAACAGAAGAGAGAACAAAGGATTGTCGTATTGGACCTTATTTAGAATTTTCTCTGGTAACAGCTGTCGGAATTCACTTCTCGCTGACGATGTGACGGATGAAACTATTTTCCCTCCTGACTAATTGAGAGTGAAAAACTCTCTATATATTCCACAAAAAGTAATTAAAAGTAATTAATTTTAATTCTGGTTCTTTCTAGAACATTCTGGAGTCTACCAGTTAGTTTCTTATTTTAAACTATTGATTCGAGTCTCCGAAAGATACATAGATTTAACCCTACTGTGTTGATAAACTTCAAAGGGAGCCCCTTCACGGATGAAGACCAAACATTTACTTTATATATGTGAAGGATCTATTCATTTATTTATTTATTCGAGAGCATATGAAATAAATTGAATATTCGAAAGCAACATAAGTAGCTGCAATCTATGTTTTATAATATTCATAAATAGTAATGCATTTTTCTTATAACTTTTATGAGGGTGTCATAAATGTAAATTACAAATTACAATGTTATTTATTTAAAACTATTTGTAAATGGAAATTTTATACAGAAACTTTAAAAGCAAAGCGAAACTTCCAAAACGTTTGCTCATAAGGGAACTGGGTAGGGTGGGCTTTTATTAGTTTAACCAAGATATATCAAGTCTCGTTTTTGAAGTGATCTCAAATGAATTCATGTGCGATAGTTAAAATATTAAAATATTATGTATCCCTGCTGTTTTATTAGTATAATATGCCCATATATAACTTTCTAATGTGTTCCACTTGAAATAAAATATCTCAAATAGATTTATCTTTATTTTTAAGATTTGAGCCCTTAAGAAACAAAATGTCTGATTGAGATTGTTTATATCTGTATAGATGGTTTGCTGGTTGGATTTCACGGCATGTAAACCCATTGGTTATTCTATGCCGAATACACTTTTTATTATTTCTTCTTGGATATTTACTTCTAACTCATTTTTAAAATTCATTTTGATCCATAGATGGCACCCAAATAGGTACTACCACACCGGGTCAGAATGGACCTGGGAGTAATGGCAATAAAGATCTCACTAGATCTCTAGAATTGGAATCTCACCACTAGATGCAGTTTAACTTATCTGCATATAATGAAAAAAAAAACAACAGTTGGATATATATCCTTTCCAAGGGTATTCACATAGTGAAATACAAACAGGTGATAACCATTACACCACGGGCACCCGCAACAATCAAATAAGATCACGAAAAGAAAATCAGTACAAAAAACCCAAAAAAAACAAAACTACGCCATCGTCTAAAATAGACGGAAGGTTGCCAACCATATAATGGAAGGTAATATGGTATAAGTTAAAGAGGCCCAAACCCTTTTTTGACCAAGGTACCTGTCAGTCACCTCCTGACTTGTTTTAATTCTCAAATAGAATCGAGTATTAAATATCTTTGAAGAAGTTTTCTTCTTTTTTTTCACTTTAGGCTAAAATAATTTTTCCACTTGAATTTATTTTCATTAAATATTTCAGATATTTTGAAGAAAATTTACATTTTATTACAAAGCAATAATAATCCTTTTAGTGATACAAGTAAGACTTTTTCCTAAAATTGAAGATGCATTTCCAAAACAAACTTCCAAAGTATTTATTTCATCACATTATCCCAACAAAGCAATTTCTTTGTTTTTCTTTAAAGATTTGTATAAATGCCTATATACTTATCCCATAAAACCCGTACGTTTTTACATCAATTTCATACACTAAATGTCACAAATATTATGGGACAGAAGTAATATTAAAAAAACAACATATCATAGTAATCTTTTTGGTTCTTACAAATGAGACTTTATAAAATTTGTAATGGTTCATAAAAGAAGGAAAAGTTATGGACCTCTGTATTAGAAAGGGGATTCATTAAAAAATTCCTTGAAAGTAACAGTATATGAAAGGCACACGAAGAAGTCCGAAGATTTCAATGGGTGAAACTTAAACGACTCCTCAGCCATGGGTTGGATGTGACACAAGGTCAGTTTTTGAAAAGTGTACAGCTGAATTTAATTCAAAGTTTTTCTTCTTCTCGACTTTTTGCGTAACCAAATATAGCCTTTTATTTACACATAACTGAAAGTGGCGATAACTTTACGCCTTTCCTAAAGGCGTTCGTTATTCCGAAAGGCAACGCAACCAGCCTCATCCAGGATTTAATATCAGCCCCTTGATTCCATTTCCTACATTGATAACCGTTACACTTACACCTCCATAGGTCAGTTGATAAAAAATTATTTAGCCAACCCCTCTGTCACAGGGAGGATGTGGCACAAAATCAATTTTTAGGTGATGAATGCGAGTTTATATTCGTGTTTTTGTTCTCCGGGGCTGGTTGCCTAACTATGGTTAGATAACCCAGCCTGTCAATTATTCACCAATAGTTGGGCGGGGGTAATAGATTCATACATTTCCCAAAGGCATTAGGGTGAGATGAAACGCAACCAGCCTCGTCGAGACTTTGAACTCGTGTAACCGTTACACGAAGCGTGCCTCAAACATAAATCTTATAATTAAACAATATAACTATGAGATCACCTAACATAGATTTCACCATGTGTAGTAGCTATGAGTTATGATGACCTGGAAATAACTCCAATGCCATCAGGTGCATAATAAATAAATGTACGTCTAACCGAAGAAAAAAAAACCTACAGAGGAATTGTGAAGTAAACAGGATATCCCGTGCTCGGAATTCGATTAAGTTTCACTATCTTAAGCTCCGTGTGAATAGAATTCGGTAAATATTCTGGCAAACAGAAAAGTTTGCTTTGTTTCTAATTCAGTGTTTACTATTTTTGTCTTTTTGTTGTTTTATTTTTCTGTCTTACAAATTTTTGTTTCTCTTCTCAACAATAAACAAGAATGGAAAGTGAAAATAAAAACGACAGAGAGATCCTGCACTCGGATATTCGGAGAGTCATTGAAACAGTGCGAAGTGATAAGGAATAAAGAGAAAACACGGATTGGGTGCATCGTTATGTAATGGTAGGAGTCGAAGGGGATAGACACGGTGACCGGAGTTCAAATCCTCAACGATGCTGCACAGCGTTAATACCATTGGGAATGCATCCAAGCCACCTCCCCAGCTTACAATAGTATTGTAAACTGAGATCTTTAAACTTTGTATGGAAACCAGTCTAGGAGAAGGAAAATTCTGAATAAAACTCTGATTAAAATTGTCCTTGTCACATATCCTACTAATGCGGAGCGGTTGGTAAATACATACGTAGAAGACACGGAAAACAAACAAAATTGTATGAGTGAGGCTCGTGTCGTTTGAGTGTAAGATTTCTACATCTTTAACGGCATGACAACCAGTCATGGGTTAATTTATGACTAGGGGTAAGGGAATTGTGTTCATTGTACAATCATAATTAAATCTTTGTCTATTTCTTAAGTGTTTTTGCACAGTTATATGATATCAAGCATTCTTATCTAATACTAATAATTATATGTTTTCAAGTAATTATTTCTATTTAATGATATTCATCTGTTTGAACAGAGTTATATGGTTTCAAGGAACTAATAATAATCCTTGTTAAACAATTATAGATAATCTTAATAAAATTATTAAGAGTTATATGGTATCAAATACAAAACAGTTGAAAAAAGTTGAGTTTTAATAACTTTTAGCATATATATATATATATATATATTATATATATATATATATATATATATAGCATGATCGTTGGGAAAGACTGCATGATTTCGACAACGGGACATTGATATGGTTTGGTGTGGTTTGGTTTGTTTCTTTAATTGCATATCAACATTTGTGGTTTATTTAATACCAAGCCATCCTTGTAGAAGTACAGTTGTGGTACTAAACCCATAGCTGGGCATAAGGTGTTTTTATCCCTCTTCCACGGGCATTAGTCCGAATATGAACGTAATAGAACGACTGGATTTCGAAGTCGTTTACTATTATGTCGCGCCCCATCACGCTAGGGATTACGCTACGGGGACAAGTATATATATATTTACCAACCCCTCTGCACGAGCAGGATGTGACACAAGGTCAATTTCTTAAGCGGAGTTCAACAGGTTTGAATTCAGAGTTTTCCTTCTACTAGACCGGTTGCCTAACCAAGGTTAAAGGGCCCTGTCTGCCCTACTATTTATCCATAGCTGGAGGGAGAGTAGGATTCATACCTTTCCCAAGGATATTAGCGCTAAGTGAAATGTAATTACCACGACCAGGGTTTGAACTCTGGGCGACGAGTCCATTTCCCATGACATTAACCATTACACCACTCGCTTCCAAGACAAGTATATAGTATATGTTCCCACTAATGCCAGGGTAGAATAACAATACTTCAAAAAACAGAATAAAATCTCACTATAATTTTGTCTGTTTGATGATGCGGTAAATCTCATACCGAGATTGTTAATCGATTCTCATCGCACGCAAGATTCATTGCACATTCATATTTACATTTTGTGTAGTTATATTTTTCACATAGTCCTATCTTGTGTAGTTTCTATCTCGTGTAGTTGTTATCTTTTTTCATTTTTACACGGGGCTATCGCATATGAATACATTTTAAACAGATCTATTTCACCCATAAATAGGACCCTAACACGTACTACCACTCTGGGTTCGATTTGACTTTGCAGTAATATTATTGATGGGATACTCCATACTCTCCAGATCTCCAGAACTTCTCATCACATTCAATATCTGCACAGAGCTTATCAATGTAAGTTTTTGCTGGTCGACCCACTGGTGTGTCCGTGCGTAGTTATCTGCAGGACAACGTCACTTATGAGTTCGTCGTTACTTCTCAAGCAGTGAACAACGTGTATATTTGATCTCACTTGGATGGTTTATGTGATAGGAGGTAATAGGCCAGACAGCTGCTTGTGGAGTGCTGCTTCCCGGAAGTATTCAGGACAGCCCACAGTATCCTAGTGCAGTTCCTGCTTAGTTTTTTCTCATACTGGTTTACTTGGTTTGGTAGACACTGAGAAGATCAGGAATTTTGTTGTATGTTTGTGAGTTTTAGCGGCAAATCTGCATGTTAAATGTTCAAAGTACATAGCACTGACACGGCTACGCTTTATCTTATCAAAAATCAAATTTCCAGATGATACATAAAAGTATAAATAGGAGTCAAATGAAAGAATTAAAAAATAATGGAGATCATCTTAAATGTATAACAAAGTTTTTAAAAGCGATAAAATAAAGGCCTGGCGCTTTTTCAAAGTAAGTTTAATGTCTTACCCAGGACCCTCCCACCCATTTTACTTGTGGTTCCTCTTTTTGGGATAAAGTCAATTTATTCTAAGCCCCAAATGACAGAACTGAACTCGTGGTAGAGTTATAGGTTAACAAATATTTCCTCCTCAAGATAACTGGCCATACAACTGCTGACCAACCTCCGAAAATAACTGAGATTGATATTAAAGGATAAGTGAGACACAACTGTTAAAGGAAAAGTCTCCGTAGTGTAGGGGTTGACGTGCTGGACTGCGATATCGTGGTAAGCGAGTTCAAGCTCCAGTTGCGCTATTACAGTCACTTTTGGGCCAACAATATTGGGAAAGGTATGAACCCCTCACCCTCCAAGCTATGGGTTAAATTGCTGTAATACCATTAGTATTCTTCTAAAAGGGTGACTCTTGGCATTAACTAAGCAACAAAGTTTGATATGCCTTTAAATAAAGAATTCAAACGAAACGTTTGAATTTTAGCTTCGATAAACTCTGTCCCTGACATTGGATTCACTTTCTAATCATCAAGTATTAACTGGAAATAAATTCCTAAATATTTAAGGAGGAATCTCTTAAAGAAATGTATAAATCCCATCATTCTCCCTGCTATTAGTTAAATAGTGCCACTTCTGTGGATAGATTTGTCATTAAATAACCCAAGATGGCTGATATGCCATTAACTCTTTGCCTACCAAATTTCTCCAAAGACAGTACCAACTTTTTTTGATATTTTTTACCTGTATGATGGGATATTTGAAAGTTCACTAACTATTCCCCTCAAAACTCATTCTATTCAAATACAGTCCTACTATTATCATTATTGTAATCAGAGGCCTTCTGTTCAATTATAATAAACTATCAGTTTTTCTACTTTGCTTGGGTATGGTGAGAGGGTAGCTGTGAGTGGTTTAACGTAAGTAGAGAAACTAAACCAAATCAAACCAAACCAATCGGAAATAATAGATCTTGAGCTGTAGGAACAGATATTTAATAATTTCTAATAAAATTATTGATAGAATATATTATATATATATATATATATTATATATGGGTCAAATAATTGAAATACCACTAGTATTCTTCTACAAGGATGGCTTTGGCATTAACTAAGCAACAAAGGTTAATATGCAATTAAATAAAGAAACAAACGAAACCTTTGAATTTTGGTTTTCTACACACACACACACACACACACACACACACACACACACACATATATATAATATATATTATATATATATATATATATAATATATATATAAGAATGTTTCTGGTATGTACGTGTCGACTTATAACTCCAGCAAAGAGATGTCATTCTGATTTGAAATCTCGCAGACACATTAATGTTTTTTCTAAGTAAAAAAACACACAGAATTTGTTTTTTTATTTTTTAATAATAAGTGATATAATTTAATAATTAAACAAAAATCAAACAATTTCTAGAAGTCTTCACAATAAGGAAAATTAAATAAGGAAAATTGGGTCAAAAGGAAATTAATTACACTAATACATTTCACTTTTGTTAAGTTTCTGACTGCCATCCTTGGCCAGTTGAAAAGGACTTAAAGTAAGTAAGTAAGGCCTGAGCTATAGAATCCTTTGGTAAGTGAATAAGTCCCGAGTTATGGAATCCTACATAGTGTCAAAGGTCTAGTGATATAATCCTATGTTCCGTCGTCCACGAAGGTTCAAAGCAGTGTGTAGGTATAAATAACAATATCAGCAGCAAGAGTACTGCCAGTGATTGGCCAAGAATATGGTCACATGATTATCGCCGAGTCTATAAATAAGAGTAGGCATCTAGGACACACCTTATAATAGAACATCTCAACTTTAACTCAACAGGCTAGGTACCCTCTCTTTCACCGAGTCTATTCGTCTCCCTCCCTCTCTCTGTGTGTGTGTCTCTCTCTCTTCTGTGTTCGTCTCTCTCAAATAAAATTATGTTTTAAAACACACACACACACACACACACACACACACATATATATATATATATATATATATATATATATATATATATATATTACGGAGTCTGAAAAACTGACATTCTAAATTTTTAGATTGGTAGCTTATCCAATAATTTCAGCGTATTCCATCATATTCCATGGTATCTTGATGTGAGATAATTGATTAGGGGATCCCCGTGGTCTAGTTGGTAATGTGCTGGACTGCGACATCGTAGTATGTCCAATCCGAACTCCAGTCACACTATTACCTTCAATTTCGGACTAATACACTTGGGAAAGGTATGGGCACCCTCACCTCCTCAGCTATGGATTGAATTGTACCACAACTATGCTTTAACAAAAAATGGCTTTGATATTGAATAACCCACGAAGGTTGATGTGCCATTAAATGAGAACCAACGCAAGAAACGAATTGCATTTATTTTCTTTTACTTGGAAGCATCAATTTTCTTTGGTGATATTTGATGAACAGACAAAAAAGATGAAATACATTGCTGCAAAGAATGATTGTTATTTTTTAATCTCGTGAAAAAATAATGAGAAAATAACGGAAAATATGCGGATAGTCTTCTATTCACAAGATCGTTGATTCTCTCTCACAAGATACTTGCCGTATATACTCGTGTATAAGTCGACTCTAGATTTATGGTCACTACATCCTTAATTCATAGTAATAAAATTAGAAGCCCAAGGATTGTTCCTGGTTTATTATGTTTGCATATCAACCTTTAAAATAAGTGGTCAGTTCGACAGAGAGGCTAATTATGGGTTAAATAATACCACTACTGTTCTTCGACAAGGATGGCGTTGGTATTAAATAATCCACAAATGTAGATATGCCATTGAACAAAGAAATCAAACCAAACAATTGATTAGAGGGATTGGTGTCTGTTCCTTTCCTAACATGAGACAGTCACCTCAGTACTGCTGTTCAGTAGCAGACAACGCCACAAGAAATTATAACAGCTAAAACGAGAACATTAGTTCGAATAAATCAGTCGTAACACAATGTAACGTCTGTCCGATTAGGTTTCAGTATCTTAAACTCCAAATGAAGAGAATTCGGTAAAATATTCGGGCAAACAGCAAAAAACGTCTGCTGTGTTTCTAAATTTGAGCTACAATTTTTAGCTTTCCGTTTTCTTTTGTTCTCTCCTCTCTCTTCATCCCCTTTCTCTCCCCTCTCCCCTTTCTCTTCCTCTTCTCTTCTCCCTTCTCTCTCCCTTTCTCTTCCTCCCTTTCTCTCTTCCTTCCTTCCGTCTCTCTCCCCATCTTTCTCTTCCCCTCATCGTTCTGTACTAAAAATAAACAAAAGGAAAACTCAAGAACAAAATGGCAATGTAATATAGCATAACGAAAATCAAAACAAAAAAAATGGCGATTTTTTTATTTCTTTTATACAGATTGCTCGATTAGCAAAATCAGTTATTTATAATTTGATATTCATAAAAGAAAATGACAGACGGATTTCTTTTCTTTTCTGTTCATTTTTTGTTTTGTTTCACTTACAAAGGCCAAAATAACATTGAAAAGTTAAAAATATCGTCAGCGCCCTTCAACTGAATCAGAAGCCATCTTTGGATAATCTCCAAGGGAAAATAACTTTACCATTTTTTTCTTTTTTTTTTCGTGGGATTTCTGCCAACATACCGTCACATTCCACCAGTTGCTTTATTATACAATTGAAATTCAACTGATAATAAGTGATGCACCTATTTTCAACCTTGACGCCTGCAGAGTAAAGTGGAATTGCGTTCATTTTACATTCATATTTACATTTCTTAGGATTTTTTTGTTATATTTATTTTGTTATATGATATTTAATACACATAATTTGCACGCAGTTGTATATTTTTTAAAGATTCCTATCCAATGCCATTGATTTCATGGTTTCAAGTAATTATTTCTATTTAATAATAATCCTTTGTTTTCACACAATTATATGGTTTCATGGAACTAATTATAATCCTTAGTAAACCATTATAGCTGCAAGTAACTATTCTTTATACAATTAATTTACAGTTATATGACATCAAGTATCCATCTATATTATCAATAATTTGCATATAGTTGTATTGTTTAAGGTATTCCCATCTTAGACTAATTATTATATTGTTTCAAGTAATTATTTCTATTCAATAATAGTCAATTGTTTGTACACAGTTATGTGTTTCAAGTAACTAATAATAATCCTTACTGATTGATTTTAACGTCATGTCACCCGGTCTAGATGTTGTGAATAGTGTTAGTTTAAAATTATTCGTATTTGATAGGACCGTGATATCGGAATAAACAACTATACAAAAATATAAATATGAAAGTTCAATTAACGGGAATTCCTAACATCAAGGCATAAAATAACCTTTACGGTTTGAAAGGCCATTATAATTGATATAATGTAATGACCCATCTTCCCCGTACCTCAACAGTGGTGATGGTTCTAGCCACTATTTAAGAACACACATATTACTCTGTGGAGAACGCACTTGAAGTACTTAGACGACGGGTTCTCCTCCTAATACTCACGTGACCTTACTATATAACAATAATCAATCAATAAATTATATAAACTAGTACAAAATAAAAAACGCCCTCCGGGCGATACAAAATAGATTTTTGAAACATATTGCCTGATGGGTGAGGGTAAAAAATTCAATGTCAGAGAGTTTGTACCCTAAGTAAGTCAAATCATCAAATTCATTAAAGGATTAAAGAATAAAACAATTTGAAATGTAAACTTTAAATATACATTAAAATAAAACAAACTATATATAGATATATAATACCAGTCATGTATTTATTAAAACTTGTTTTAAAAAACAATGAGAACTGTCTAATGTTGCATGTTCAAATTTTGAGTGTATTTATTCTGTTATGACGATTTTGGGTAATGTGACGTAAACAGTGACGTAATTTTTGTTACAGATAAAAACCGGAAGCGGATCTCCATTATTAATAGATGTGATCTTAAAAAGTACTACCTCTATGAGTAGAATGGACCTTAGAGTAATGACAACAAATGAATCACTCCGTTTTCCATAAAGCTCCGGAACTGGAATATTCCCACCGGATGCAGTTAAGTACAATACCCAGGAATCCTCTGACAGGGTCTTACTCATTCTCAGTGGATGAGGTCGCCATATTTTAGTCCCGCCAACAGGACAGGTAACTTTCTTGGAATATTGGACTGATTCCATGGTCTAATACAGTAGTTCATAATCTTATTTTTTTCTCTTCTGAATGTCCACTATTTGTGGATCTTTTAATGAATTTATTAGAAAAAATCTATTAACTAGTATTTTTCTTTGCTGTGGTCACTTAAAAACCAAAACCCAAATGCAGGAAACTATTTGCGATTTTGTAGAGTTGAATTTCAGCAAATGTCTTATTTTTTTGCGATCTTATCAACGTAATTATAATTTTTTTGCACAGAAACGCGTTAGAATTTCTAAAGGCAACGCTACCGTGTTTTGCGAATTTCTTTCTGAATTATTAAACATTGGGAAAATTGCAGGGACAATCAATATTATTCATTTTGGTCTTTATTTTGCTCGAGAATGACATATGTCAAGACTGAAAATGGGTACAGAAGTTACTATCAACATTATTCTATTTGTCCCGGCATTTGTATTGGAATGGGAGCTTTCAATACCGAAAATAAGTATAGCATTTACCACATATATTATACTATTTATTCTGTCATCAATATTGGAAGGTGAGCTGTCAAAGCTGAAAATGGGTACAGTATTACGATCAATATCATCCTATTTGTTCCGTTATCTATATGAGAAAGATATCTGTCAGGGCTGAAAGAAGGCACAGCAGTGACGATCAATATTAATCTATTTGTTCTGTCATCAGTATTGGAAAGAGGATTGACAAGGCTGAACATGGCTATAGCAGCTACAATCAATATAATTATATTTGTTCTGTAATTTGTACAGGAAAGAGAGCTGTCAAATCTGAAAATGCACTATAATGACATCTTTCCAGGGTGAAAATGGGCACACCAGTGATTATCAATATTATTATCTCTGTCTTGTGATCTATGAGAAAGTGAGCTATCAACGTTGAAAATAGATTACCATCGATATTTTCATTTCGGTCTTACTTCAATTAAATTTGACCTAGTGGCATGTCCTGTTTATAAGAGAGATATTGGGTAGATACATTCTTATTTTGAAAGTTTTATACGGAAGACTTTTTGTCTTGCTGCTAGAAATTAACCACCAACAACGGTCAATATGCCGTAATAAAGCGGGAATCATGAAATAGTGCCGTTAGAATGAGTGCTGTTACTATAAAAGCTTACTCTAATATACTATGTGTACATTTTTATACCTATACTAAAGAGACAATCTTCAGACATCAAGTCTACAGAATTCTCTGAGACACTTCATCAGATTTCAACAATATTGTTGTTTTATTTATTATTATTATTATTATTATTATTATTATTATTATTATTATTATTATTATTATTATTATTTACTCCTTTTGAGTTTTCACATCAGTGTTAGCTGATAGTCTTTCACTGGAGTCTGAGTGACAGCAAGTCTCCTCAGGTCTCTAGGACTCTTCTGAGTATTCTGGAAGATTGCAGCAGTGTAGTGTTCTGAATGGTTTCAATCCTTCCTCTGATTTCCAAACTTTCCAAACCCTTTTCCAATCCTTTTGGGACTGTTCCAAGTGCACCAACCACAATTGGTATCACTTTCACTTTCATATTCCATAACTTTTTCAGTTCTCTGGCAAGGTCCAGATATTTGTCTATTATTTCATTTTCCTTTAACTTCACCCTGTGATCTGCTGGCACTGCAAAATCCACCAGTTGACAAGTTCTTTCTTTTTTGTTTATCAATACTAGGTCTGGCCTTCTTGCTGGGATAAGGTGATCCGTTTTTATCTCAAAGTCCCAGAGAATTTTGTGCGTTTCGTTCTCAAGAACAGATTCTGATTTATGCATATACCATTTTTGTTGTGTGGTCAAAATTTAATTTTTTGCATAATTCCAGTGGATCACCTTCCCAACCCAGTCGTGTCTAGCTTTGTATTCTCGTTGTGCTAGTTTGCTACATTCGCAGAGTATATGGTTAACAGTCTCATCTCTATTACCGCAAAGTCTACACTTACTATTCTGTTGGGTCTTATCAATTTTCGCTTTGATGTAGTTTGTCCTCATGACATTATTTTGTGCAGCAATTATAAGTGATTCTGTTTCTCTTTTGAGGTTTCCCTTTCTTAACCATGTCCAAGTCTTTTTCATGTGCAACCTCTTCTATTTGTCGTTTGAAGCGTCCGTATAATTGTTTTTCTTCCCATTTTTGTTTTCTAGTCTTTGTTGTTTTTCTGTTTGTCCATCTGCCGTTTCTACTATTGTTGGCCGCCATAAGTAGTTTGTCTTTGCTCTTTTTTGTGTAATCTTCAAGTTGTTGGATTGTGGTTTCTACGCATTCCTCTATGTTGGCAAGACCTCTTCCCCCTTCCTTTCTTGACATATACAATCTATCTCTATCATCTCTAGGGTGGAGAGCCTTGTGCATTGTCAATTATTATTATTATTATTATTATTATTATTATTATTATTGCATTATGCTTCACCGCATTCCCACTAACAACAGCCTCTCTTCCATGTTCTTCGGGATTGTTCCAAGGGCTCTGAGTTTGATTGGTACTACTGTCAACTTCATGTTCTACAATTGTTTTAATTCTCTTTTTTAGTTCTCTGCCAGTTTCAGGGTATTTATCAATTTTTATATTCTCTTGACGCTTTTATTTTACCGGGGTAACAAAGTCTGCTTGTTGACAAATTATGTTCTTATTGACAATAGACAGGTTAGATCTTCTGTCCTGGATTATGGGACTCGATTCTTATTTCAAAATCCCAAAGATTATGATGTGTCTCATTATCGAAGACCAATTCTGGTGCCTACCTATTGGTCTGTATTGCCTGGTTTCTTTTGTTTCTTTGTTTAATGGCATATAAATCTTTGTGGGTTATTTAATACCAAATCTATCATTGTATAACAATAGTGATCCTATTTAATGCATAGTTGTCCCAAGGGTATTTGTCCGAAAGTGAACGCAATAGCGCGACTGAAGTTCGAACTCGCTTATTACGATGTTACAGTCCAGAATGTTAGTCACTACACCACTGACAATTAGTGGTTTGCGTATTTTTCAATGGATCACCTTGTATTATTATTTTCTCCTTACGAGATTTTCACACTAGATTTAACTGGTGTAACGTGGTGGTATATGGTCACAGTACCCAAAGCGATATATGTAACGTTCTAATATCGATATATTTTGTATAGCGGGTCTTGTCAACGTGCCTCCAAATTCACAACACTAAAAAGGTGTTCGGCACGTGGCGGTCATCTTGTCGATAAAAAAGTACAACGCGAGAAATATATCGTCACAAGCTGCATAGCTTTATTTCCAGGGCTCGTCTCGTGGGTTGTGTCGGAGAGGAGGAAAAGCAGAGAGAGAGAGAGAGAGAGAGAGAGAGAGAGAGAGAGAGAGAGAGAGAGAGAGAGAGAGAGGACACTGGTAAATTACTGTAATCCCACACTAGGGACCAGAGGCCGGTCAGTACCCTAGGCCTCGGAAAGCAAAAAGAAGCTGGTATTTTTCGTCGTCGTTCCACGTCACCACGTGACTTCCGGTTCTGGTCAACATCCGAAACTTCCGGTTGGCTTTCAATTCTCCATTCGGGGGGTCAAGTTCCCTACAAACCGTTTTGTGTTCATCACTTTTTAAAAATCCTTTACTCCCTCTTATTTCTTCTTCCTCTCTTTTCTAATAGTAGTCCTCGCAAAACTCAGGACATTTACCATCTCGCTACAACTGGTGGTTCTTCACTGAAGTCCGAATGACAGCAAGTCTCCTCAGGTCTCCAGGACTCTTCTAAGTATCCAAGCTGATCTTAACTGTGCTGTTGTCTCGAATCTTGCTTTGATCTCTTATTCCTACAGTTTATTTCCCAGGCCTTTAGGGAACATTCAAAGGATACTAAAAACAATTGGAATTAACGTCATCTTGATGTTTCACAACTTTCTGGAAAGACTAAAGTATTGGTCTAGGTTTTTGTTGTCTTTCATTTTAATTCTATGACCCACTGGAACAGCGAACTCGACTTGATAGCAAGTTCTTTTCTTCAAAGTCCAGATAAATACTGTTATAGGTGATACACCCTATTGACCAATGGAATGCGCCGACGCCTACTATAAATAAACAGGGATAATTGTGGCTTAGAACCAAGCCAATGCGAGTGCCAATAACTCTGTTCGTTGGACTTAATTTCCACATCCCTCTATTGTATTTGTGTACTTTCTGTTAATACATTTTCTACTTTTTGTTACCCATTGTTTTGTTCCTATTTGACCCCTTAAAACCTCACAACAAATACCTGCCTATAATCCTCTAGGACAGATTCTGGTTTGTGCATAAACCATTTGTCATCATGGTCAAAGATAAATATCTTGCGCAATTCCTAATGAATCACCTTTTCCCACTCATTCGTGCCAACTCTTGGAGACCTTCTGTGCCAGTTTTCTGCAAAACTCCACGTTGAAATTTACTTAGGCTACACGGGGCTTCAAGGGGCCCTTCTCTGATCAATGGGCTAGTCACGTTAAGCCAGTTATAAGAATATTTTTTTCATAAGAGTTCGGTAGATTTAAAATCGGAGGAAGTTAAGTGGAAATTTCCATAACCGTTAGAGATGATTGATTTATGACGACTCCGACTTAACCCCTCCGGATATGCGTGATTACAGGCGTGAGAAGTTTAGTTTAGATGCGACTGAACATTCGACGAGAGCGGACGTCTCTCGGAGTCACACTCAACGCACGGTCGATTAACGGCTGGGTTGTTTGAAATAAAAGACTTAAGAAAAATAATAGAATCTTGTTGAGTTATTAAAACAAGCAATTACCAACTCTCACACGAAGAAGTAACCCACAGGATCAGCCCATGCCCGTACATCTTACCTGATAGTTGGTACGGTCGAAAAATTTGGGAAAATTTTAGAAATCGCGCTTTGAAAGCTTTTTTTTCATGCAAGCGCGCTATTAAAAAAAACCTATGTAGAAAACATTGAAAATTAATAAAATAACATTGAATTTGTTATTTTAGCAAGCCTCCAACTGGTCATATCATGCCTGATAGCTTGCAACTTTGAAAATATTGGTTAACTTTGAAAATTTTGCTTAAATTCCTATACTTTAAAACCTTGAAAAAGACGTCCAAATCGACCTTTTTGACGCATAAAAAAACACTTCGAAAACCCTTGTAGAACGTCTTAAAACTATGAAATTAACGTTCCAACTGTTATTTTTAGCTAGGGTCCATGCCCGTACACCTTACCTGATAGTTGGTCTGGTCGAAAAAATTTGGGAAAATTTTAGAAATCGCTCTTTGAAAGCTTATTTACATGCAATCGCGCTATTACCCCCGCCCCCCAAAAAAAACAAACAAAAGCAACATTGAAAGAATATGGCTGCCGAGTTAACAAGTAAAACCCTCATCATCTCATCTTTCATACCCACTCTCTCTCTCTCTCTCTCACTCTCTCTCTCTCCGTCTGTCTGTCTGTCTCTCTCTCTCCCATTATATACCTGAGATGTGCTATAAGTGGTGTAGAACACTATTACTTTATTTCCGTTTCCTTATTTTAGATCTAATATTCCAAGACATTTTGAGTTTCCTTTTCTGTCAGTATCCTGATTATTTCCTCATTATTCACTTCTATTCTTTCTACTCACTTTTAAATTTTTATTTTCATTTTAAGCCCGCTACATTTTTCAATCCCAAATTTCATTTCTATGTTGTGGCTGAAGATTATAATATCGTGTATTAAGGATTCTATTTGTTTTACACACTTGGAAAAACTTAATATCATCCATGTACATATTATTATTTTACTCTGGTGATTCACTGAAGGCTGAGTGACAGCAAGACTCCTCATGTCTCTTTTCTCAGAATTCTAGCCAATCTAAACAATACTGTTGTTAGATGGTCTCGATTCTTCCTCTGATTTCCAATTCACACAGATATCAATTACAATTTCGACGACTTTTACCTTCATGTTCCACTTTTTTTTCATTTCTTTGGAAAGTTTCAGATATCTGTCTATCTTTTCTTTTTCTTTCATTTTCACTTTGTGATCTGCCGGGACGGCAAATTATTAACTCCTTTTGAGTTTTCACATCAGCATTAGCTGATGGTCTTTCATTGGAGTCTGAGTGACAGCAAGTCTCCTCAGGTCTCCAGGACTCTTCTGTGTATTCTGGCAGATTGCAACAGTGCAGTGTTCTGAATGGTTTCAATCCTTCCTTTGATATCCAAACTTTCCAAACCCTTTTCTAATCCTTTTGGGACTGTTCCAAGTGCACCAACTACAATTGGTATCACTTTCCCTTTCATATTCCATAACTTTTTCAGTTCCCTGGCAAGGTCCAGATATTTGTCCATTTTTTCATTTTCATTTAGCTTCACCCTGTGATCTGCTGGAACTGCAAAATCCACCAGTTGACAAGTTCTTTCTTTTTTGTTTATCAACACTAGGTCTGGTCTTCTTGCTGGGATAAGGTGATCTGTTTTTATTTCAAAGTCCCAGAGAATTTTATGCGTTTCGTTCTCAAGAACAGAATCTGGTTTATGTATTATTATTATCATTATTGATTATCTTCTTCTTGTGGCTGTTGATGATGTTGCCATTTTCTACGCTTCCTTTTTATTCCTCCTTCTTTTTTCTGCTTTCTCTTTCATCATGATCATCATGATCATCATCATTATCATCATCATCATGAGCAGCAGCAGCAGAAGCCACAGCTACAGAACCAACAACCATTTGCTTTCGTTCGTTCCTTTATTTGCTCTTTGTCTCCTTATTGTCTTTCTTTCCCTCCTTTTCATCTACTCTTCCTCTATCCATTATTATTATTATTATTATTATTATTATTATTATTATTATTATTATTATTATTATTATTATTATTGTCTTGGTAGCTACCATTCTCCTCTTCAGTGGCCTTTTCTCCTTTTTTAATGCGTTTTTTTTTATTCCAGACAGTATTACCGAGACGACATATTTTTCTATCCTTTGTTCGTTTCTTTCATACATTCAAATAGTAGTACATCTCCATATTCAACGACAAATGAAACACCTTCATATATATGTCCATATATTATATATATATATATATTATATATATATATATATATATATATATATATCCACACACAAACATACGCACACACACGCATACACACACACACATATATATATATATATACATTTTTTACCACCCATATATATGAATATATATACATATAGATAAACCCCATGTAGCTGTGTGCGTTTTTGTGTGTGTGTACGGTGTGTGTGTATAAAAACATACAGATGATCGCACACATAGCCGTGACCAAACACAAACATTAAAATACACGAGCCAGCTAGCGAAGATCACAGAGAAGAATGCCTCTTTCTGGTGATGAGGCTTCACATACACACCCGACTGCTTGCAAAGAATGGCAACTGAAAGATTTCTTTAAATAAACACATAGCAACTTACAGAATCAACCTACCAAAAAAATGGCGGCTGTTCTAGCCCCCCCCCCCAAAAAAAAAAAATAGGCGAAGATGGAACCACAACCCTAATAAATAATACAGATTTCTTGAGAATTATGTTGGGGCCAAATCGAGAAATGATATCATAACAAATTTAGGGTAGTCAATGTGTCTTAATCCCGTCGTTCAATTTTCCTCATTATTTGAAGTTTATCATCAAGGAACTTTTAAGTTTCAAAATCAATAAGATATGTTCCATGACAAAAAAGTGAATTTCAAAAAAAGTTTTCAAAAATTGTCTTTGTTCTTGTGATTAAAATTAATGTTTATCTGTCTTCCTGTCCATCTGTCTCTCAATTAAAAAAAATTCTGCTTCGTGGAGTTTTGGAACATTGTATACATACTAAAAAGCAAAGAGATTTTGTATATATATAAATATAATTTAGAGGAATGAAAATCCACTACCCATCCCCCCAGCCACCCCTGCCCCTACTGACAATCTACTGTTTTTCACCATTCCGAAAACGTCCTTCATTGAAGCAAGAACTGCGCTTTTGTCCTGATGATGATCAAAATGGCCGAAACGTTGCATCGTCGACAATAAACATCCAGTTTCCATAACATCCCGTGTTTGTCTACTTTTCTCCACATTTCTCACATATAAATATAAGTATACAAGTGTAAATGACTTTAACACGTATATATGGTTAAAGTTACTTTCACCTGCTGATAGCAGATTAATCCAATTAGATAAGGAATTAGATGGGAATTAGAGATTGTGTGGGATTAAAAAAAGATCTTCACACAAATCAGGACTAAATAAGTATGTTTTTTCTCATCTTCAACATAAGAATACGGCGACTAACATACTCTTTTGGTATCTAATCTATATATAATGGAGATTCGGTGTATGTCTGTCTGTAACATAAACTACGACACTGCTTACTCCACAATACTCCAAGGAATTGCGCAAGTTCATCAATGAGTATTAGCTCAGTCGGTAGAGCGTTCGGCTAGAAACCACAAGGTTCCTAGTTCGGTACCGGCCCTCGCTAACTCAGTGTACGAGTAGCACATGGATCTGTGCGGTAAAGTAAGGAGTTGATGGTAGGTGTAGCGCTCCACCTCAGAGGCTAAAAAACAATCTCCTTTGTCTAGCGCTAGTGAAAAGGGGATAGAATCCCTCGCTGATTGGCTGATACCGACTTTAGGTCACCCTGACGACTTATTTAATTTATAGTCAATATTCTGAATCCATAGAGAAAAGAACAAACCTCTATTATATATGCTCAGAAACTAAGTGTGTAACATTAAACGATTCACATTTTTAAAACCTCTTAATGAATATATGCCCAATATTATTGAAATATATATAGTTTTTATTTTAATTTAATATATATCTAAAGTCATCTAACATATAGAGTTTTACGAGAAAATTATTTTCAAATAAGAAATAGTTACATAATATTCATCTATATTAAATTTTGTATTTTATAATGCAGTGAAAAATACGTTTGTGTTGGTTATTTTCTGTCATAAACTTTCGTTTTACGACGGACAATAATAAAAAACAGAAGTGTTGACGCTCCCAAAAGAAAAAAAAAACCATAAATATTTGAATTAATTTGAAATTAACTGTTAGAAACTTGATTTTGTTAGAAAGAACACATGTACTTTAATGTTGACAACAAAACTATTTTTAGGTTTGTTATTTTTAAAATATGAGATTTCAAGGATCTGTTTACATTTTTTACGAAAGAGCGTGGCAAAATTAAATCTAACACCACCCTGAGGGTGGTCCTTTGCTAGTAAGTACAATGTAATTTCAAAAGTTTTTTTTAATTTATCGAAAAGGACGAATAAACTAGTAATACCATAGCATTCTATTGAAATTACTGCCTATAGACGTTTTTAAAACAAAAATAATTTTATGTTGTCAAGTCTGTTCATGAATCTCTATCCCCTCACCATTTATAATAACAACATTAATGGATGAACACTTTATGATTTTCCAAATAGAAGGAGTGGATTATGTCATTGCCTTTTTGTTTCACAAGAACTGGACTTTTAAATTAGTTTTCTTTTATTCATATGATGATTTCCTATGCAGATGGTATAAGTAAAAGAGTTGATAAGATTTGAAAACCAGCCAAATGTCTCGTTGCAGACGGTTGCGGAAAGACTTCATTTTATAAAGGAAATGTTATTTTTAGAATCCCACTTTTTTATTTCAAAAGAATAAAACACCCACAATCTTTAATGAAATTATCGACATTATATAAATCTATATTTTATTCATTTATCTATGAAAATGAACTAACCCTAACGGTTGTAACAGTAGGACATAATGATTTTCACGATTCTATTAAACATTTCATAATTATCTCAATTATATTAAATAAGGATTATTAAAAACATTATATTCATCATCAACATTGACAACATAAAAGTATTATTCAGCTGCAAAGTGGACCAGAAAATGCATTATACTATAATTAGAGCGTTTTAAGTCCATTACTCTGATAATAATAATAATAATAATAATAATAATAATAATATAATAATAATAAGGACCATTCTTAAAATGGACAAAAGAAGAACTCAGACAAATAGACCAAAGGACGAGAAAATTAATGACTATGCACAAGGCTCTCCACCCTAGAGATGATAGAGATAGATTGTATGTGTCAAGAAAGGAAGGGGGAAGAGGTCTTGCCAACATAGAGGAATGCGTAGAAACCACAATCCAACAACTTGAAGATTACACAAGGAAGAGCAAAGACAAACTACTTATGGCGGCCAACAATAGTAGAAACGGCAGATGGACAAACAGAAAAACGACAAAGACTAGAAAACAAAAATGGGAAGAAAAACAATTATACGGACGCTTCAAACGACAAATAGAAGAGGTTGCACATGAAAAGACTTGGACATGGTTAAGAAAGGGAAACCTCAAAAAGAAAACAGAATCACTTATAATTGCTGCACAAAATAATGCCATGAGGACAAACTACATCAAAGCGAAAATTGATAAGACCCAACAGAATAGTAAGTGTAGACTTTGCGGTAATAGAGATGAGACTGTTAACCATATACTCTGCGAATGTAGCAAACTAGCACAACGAGAATACAAAGCTAGACACGACTGGGTTGGGAAGGTGATCCACTGGGAATTATGCAAAAAATTAAATTTTCACCACACAACAAAATGGTATATGCATAAACCAGAATCTGTTCTTGAGAACGAAACGCACAAAATTCTCTGGGACTTTGAAATAAAAACGGACCACCTTATCCCAGCAAGAAAGCCAGACCTGGTGTTGATAAACAAAAAAGAAAGAACTTGTCAACTGGTGGATTTTGCAGTGCCAGCAGATCACAGGGTGAAGTTAAAGGAAAATGAAAAAATAGACAAATATCTGGACCTTGCCAGGGAACTGAAAAAGTTATGGAATATGAAAGTGAAAGTGATACCAATTGTGGTTGGTGCACTTGGAACAGTCCCAAAGGGATTAGAAAAGGGTTTGGAAAGTTTGGATATCAGAGGAAGGATTGAAACCATTCAGAACACTGCATTGCTGCAATCTGCCAGAATACCGAGAAGAGTCCTGGAGACCTGAGGAGACTTGCTGTCACTCACACTCCAGTGAAAGACCATCAGCTAACACTGATGTGAAAACTCAAAAGGAGTAAATAATAATAATAATAATATCTTTTTTGATTTATGGTTATATAATATTGGATATGACTAAGCTTGCCATTATGAAAAATAAATGAGGTAGAGTGGTTTATATTAAAAAATAAGATATTTATTCATATCTAATATTTTTAGAATTGTTTTACAACGAGTTACTGCTTGATTTATACCCAATATGACCCCATATGCCTTAGAAAAAAGATTTAATTCGATTTAGTTTTATTATTTTTTTAAAATGAAGTAAATACTCCACCACCAAAGTAATATTAGGCTTAATATCTAATGTTTTTATTTTTTACTAGGACAGAAAGTACGTTTATACATAAACATGAAAGTTTGGGTTGTTTCTGCACATGCAGTTAATATTTGAGATCATTTGAACAAGAATTGGTCTGGTCAGTAGATTACGAAATTACATTAATTTTTCCTAAATACACTGTATCAAATTATATAATTTTAAACATCCTGTATAGATGTTCATAATTTTGTGCATTTTTAAATGGTTGAAGATTAAACTTTGTCCAAATTTAATATCAAATGACGATAAAAGATAAAATGGATATTATGTCATTGTATCTATGGACCATAGAAAGCATTTTAGATTGAAGTTAACTCGAATCGATATATCCTTTTAGTGAGGCCTTTATAATAACGGGTGTGTCGGTGTTGAGATTTAAATTAGAATTCTCTGATTAGCTAATCGTTGGGATCAAATAGATTCTTCTAAGCGCGACACTTGGACGAGATGGAGAAGGCAGATATTTACACAACCCATTCGCCACGTATAGGATGTGACACAATGTTGCAAGAATATGACATCTTGCGAGGATTCAGCTTGTTATTCAGTAATAAAGGGTTTGCACCACTAGCTTGATAACCATTACACAATGATGGGTGCCGATTTTACCCAACCCATTCACTATGGGGATTATGTAACACAAGGCCACGAGTATGATGTGTCTATTAGTGAGATTAGCTTGGTAACTGTCACACTGCGATGGAACACCATACGGGACAGAGAAGGTATAAGTGAATAGAGGTAGAGAAGCAGGCATCTGTCACTTATAACGATTACCAAAAGAGTTGCTGGGCACTGTGGGACAAACATCCTTTTACAGCCAGGGTGGACAGCAAGATTTAAAGGACAAGGGGCAGATTGTGCGCAACTCACCACACAAAATCAGTCTAAACTGAATATCTTCTTATATTTTAAAAAGGTTTGCAAGTGAAATTAAAACAATTCCTCTGAATCCAGGTCACCCCTGGTGTGCTTAAAGGTAACTTGGTCCAAAGAGTATGTAAGTCTTGTATGGCCAATGCACAGCCGAGCCAGTATTAATTCTATTTAGCATAGTACATTGGCAAACGACTACTACTTTCCATATTCATTAAGCGTTTTATATTTAGGGGCTTTGTACAGGGCTGTGGACGCGAGCCCCGTAGCTTTTACTGTAGTGAATTTGATCCTCACTGGTGCCTTGTAAAAAATAAGCGCAGTTCAGTATTAAAAAGAACTAGCAGGTCCTGTGAATATACTACAGTGTGATGATTTAATTATTACAATGTCTGATGCTTACTTCGGAGCTATTGCGAAATAGTTCAATATGTAAAATTTAACTCTCTCTGACTCTTTTTTTCCCTATTTCCTTTTTTTCCTCTTTTCATTATCTTCGATTAAAACAAATTAGAGTTATCGCTTCCGCGTACTCACCCCCTCTCTCTATTTTTCCCCTACTCTCTTTCTTATCATACGTTTCTGTGTAGCATGACATTTTTCTTCCCTTACATTCTTTATAATAAAAACGGAATGGTCCATTATTTAATTGAGGTGACTACTCATAAGAAATAAGAATTCGGCGGGTAAAAGACAGTAAAAGACACCAGATAATCAGGATTTACATTTTTGCATTTCATCTTGGACGACTTGGACAGTCTCATTTTTAACCTGAGGACGTTGCTAGATGATAACGGTCGGAATATTAAGGAACAAGAATATTATAAAGGTTTGGTCGAAATCGGGCAAAAGACAAAAAACCCCCAAAAAACAACAAAAAACAACAACAACAAAAAAACAAAAGCAAAAAAAATCACAGAAATAAATAAAAAAAACAAAAACAACAAACACACTAAAACCTCCAAAAAGAACAACAAAAACAAAAACAAAAAAAACAAAGAAGCTAAAAATCTAAAAAAATAGAAAAGCCAAAAACCCCACCTCTATAAAATACAAGGAAATGGCGGATCCTAACCATAATGGACAGTCGGTCATTTAGTGAATAATAAGATTTTCTCCAGTTATTTTTTATTTATTTATTTTTTGTTGCTTTTGTATTCACTTCATTCTTTTCCCTTTTCGAACTCTTTTCTTGATTTTTCCTTTTTCATCATCTTGTTCAAACCTCAGCATTATCCATTTTTCTTCTTTAACCTCTTCTGTACTTTCTGTGTGCTAGTCATGACACTAAAGTGCATCCGGTGATGAGTCTCCAATTCTGGAATTGTAGGGAATGTGGAGTCATTCATTCATTGCCATCACAAACAGATCTACTCTGACGCTGACTAATAGTACCTGTTAAGACTCATGTATGGGTCGAATAAATATGTTTCAGATAATCTTTAATGGAGATTTGAACTACATAAATAAATTGTTTTTTTAAGCATTGATATGGGAACTATTAAAAAGATTACGAGATGCAAATAATTACTTGAAAATTACTATTAGTAGATAGGAATAATTACTCAAAGTCGTTAAAAAACTTGTAAATCATTAGTATTAGATAGAAATACAGAGGTATCTTGACTTACAAGTTCAATTACTTCAGCTCGTAATTCAATTTCTACGTATAGCAAATCACTTTTTCCAATTAAATTAACTGAAATGCCACTAACCCATTCCATCTTCCCTAAAAAACACCCTGAATTTTTATACGTTTTTTGAATAAGAAAAATAGTATTGTATTGTGTAAAACATATGATAAAATGTAATGAATTATGTGCTTTAATATGTTTTAATGTTTATTTTTTAATGATATATTTCTTAGCAGAATAGATTTGGAAACTAAAAGGTTTTTAGTGAACCTATTAATATTAGCGCATTTGAAGTTCGTTAATACCTCAAATTTTTGCTCTCAACACAAAGCAAAACATCGGCTCGTAACTGAGATAACCCATAAGCTGGAGCACTCGTAAGTCAAGGTAGCACTGTAGTTAACTGAAAATATATAGAAGCACGTGGTACAAAGGGGGTGGTATAATAAGTACCTAGGAAAGGTTTCCTTTGCGAGGGTCATTAGCCCCCTTAGTGGCTTCAAATGAAGAAGGACTGAATACTCCAAACTAGTAAAAGCGCTAGAACATAGTATATCATCATCATCATCATCATCATCAACAACAACAACAACAACAACAACTTCAACAACAACAACAACGACGACGACGACGGCGACGACGCTGGTTAACCTTTGTTAGGCAACAAGTCGAGGGAAGAGGAAAACTTTGTATTCAATCCAGCTTTAAAAGTAAAGTCTTCGGGGTGGCCTAAATTCGGTATCAGCCAATCAACGAGGGAGTATATCCCCTTTTCACTAGCGGTAGACCAAGAAGATTGTTTTTTGCGTCTGAGTAGGAGCACCACACCTACCACTAGCTCCTTACTTTACCGCACTGATCCCTGTGCTACCCATAAGCTGAGTTGGCGAGGGTCGGTATCGAACTAGGAACTTTGTGGTTTCTAGCCGAATGCTCTACCGACTGAGCTAACCCGGTCCTCGATCCAGCTTTAAACCTTTTAAAAATTGACCATGTAACCCATCCTCTGCCACACCATCAGAGTCAAAGTTTTGGCTTTTTTCTTTCCTCTGCTGCTTCCTTGCTGTCCTATTTCCCTTCCTCTTGGCTTTCATATTTTTTTGCATTTCATATAACACTGATACACTTGGAAAAGGTATGAATCTATCTATTCTTCCTTCAGCTGCAGGTAGGGCAGACTGGACTCTTTAACCTTGTTTAGGCAACTACTGTAGGAGAAGGAAACATCTGAATTCCCACCTGTTAATCTCCGCTTAATAATTGACCTTGTGTCACACTATTCGTGTGGAAGGGTGGGTAAATAGACATAACTGTGAAATACTTTTTATAACGAATAGTTACTTGAAGCTATAATTGTTTGCTAATGATTATTATTAGTTACTTGAAATCATATAACAAAAGGCTATTATTAAATAGAAATAAGTATGAGAAACAATATAATTATTAGTATTAGATACGAATACTTAAAAACCCATAAATCTGGGTGCAAATTATTGGTTTTAGAAATTGAGGGGTTGGTAAATATACACTTTCTTATTTTATTTCGCTCTTTCTCTTCTCCATTTCAATTTTCATCGTCCTCTTCTTTCTTTATGCTTTACAAATATTTCTAATGAGACAGCCACACAACAGCATCCTTCTTACCCCCTCTCTCTCTCTTCCCTCTTTCTCTCTCTTTTCTCTCTCTCCTCTCTTCTCTCTTTCTCTCTCTCTCGCCCCTCTCCCTTCTTTCTTTCTCTCTCTTTCTCTCTTTCTCTATACCCCCTCTCTCTTTCTCTCTCTCTTTCTCATTCGTTTCATTCTTTCAAAAGATCAAGTAATACATTCTGGAATACAAAGGCAAATGAAGAACGCACAAAGCATAGAATGAAGTTTTAAAAACAGAAGCCACACAACGAAGATCACAGAAAAGAGAGTGTCTTTTTCAAAATGAAGCCTCACATCCACAAACGACTGCTTGGATGATTCCAAAGAATGACCACTGAAGGAATTCTTTAAATAGCCACGGTGCAAACATAATGAATTAAATTATTTAAAAAATTGACAGTTGTTCCAGTACAAACCAATTCGCAAAGGTGCCACAAGGCTAAAATAAATAAAAAATGAAAAGAAAAGTGATGACCACCTCTGCTATTTCATTTTAAAGAGTTTAAAATATTAATAGCACGACTAATAATAATAATAATAATAATAATAATAATAATAATAATAATAATAATAATAATAATAATAATATTCTCTGGGACTTTGAAATAAAAACGGACCACCTTATCCGAGCAAGAAGAGCAGACCTAGTTTGATAAACAAAAAAGAAAGAACTTGTCAACGTAGATTTTGCAGTGCCAGCAGATCACAGGGTGAAGCTAAAGGAAAATGAAAAAATAGCCAAATATCTGGATCTTGCCAGAGAACTGAAAAAGTTATGGAACATGAAAGTGAAAGTGATACCAATTGTAGTTGGTGCAGTCCCAACAGCATTAGAAAAGGGTTTGG
>CM042147.1:39487424-39524924 GCA_023376005.1 Doryteuthis pealeii | reverse complement strand
ATATTGAGCCCTATTGGATTAACTACTTACGCTATGTTCACATAGTAGTACCCATAAATCAATATATATATATATATATATATATATATATATATATATATCCTTGAAAGGAAGTAAAAACTCAACACCGTTATTCCATAATAAATTTATTTCGACCAAAATTGGGGCCTTTATAAATCTAAGTTGATCTAACAAAGCTCCCCAAATCAAGTCTCATCAGATGTATAAGCATCAATAATTAGAATTGCATAACAGAAAAATTTTCTCAATGTAGAATCTTCTTTCTCTTCAAATTTTTTTTTACAAAATGTATACATTAACAGACTGTCACTATGGTGACAGGAAGTGATTTCAAATGAGAAAAAATAATATTTTTCAGGTCCAAGTTTTTTAGAGGGTAGCAGTCAGTCAAATTAACACCTATATATATAATATATATATATATATATATTATATATATATATATATATATATATAGTTTTTTTTTCGTAGTTAGGGTCTTTCCATGTATGGTTTAACCAAGCTCATGCACGTAGACCATAAGGAGAGCTCAATGTGCCTAATACCAGTGAGTAACAGGACAGAGCAAGAAATTTAGTAAATGAAGAAAAACTCTAAACTTGCTTCATTACAATAATTTATTTCAACCGTATTAATACGGCATCTTCAGGTAATCACAAGAACATGACTCTTACTGAGAATTTCCCAGTAAGAGTCATGTTCTTGTGATTCTCAGTAAGAGTCATGTTCTTGTGATTACCTGAAGATGCCGTATTAATACGGTTGAAATAAATTATTGTAATGAAGTAAGTTTAGAGTTTTTCTTCATTTACTATATATATATATATATATATATATATATATATATATATATATATATATATAAAATGTTGTTGTGGTTCCAACGGGAGAAAATTCAATATTTTATAAAAAAGAAGGTCCGCAAAATGTATTATGTTCTCAGATAAATTTAAAAAAAATTATTTTTATCTTACATATGCGACACGTGTTTATAATATATATATATATATATATATATATATATATATATATATATATATATATATATATATATATATATATATATAATTCAAGATAACGAGAACTGAAGCAAGGTTTTGGTAAATGTCAGTTTCTCGCCTATGGTATCATTGGTTCATGATTGTCTAGCGATAAACTTACCACGCGCCATGCGTTTTTTCTTGCTTTAGGATCGCATAGGCAATAAACTGACAATTACCAAGCACCGTTGATTCTATGTTTATACAATTGAAACTTAGATATTTATATATAAAGCAAAATATGATATCAATAAATTATCTCTCAGCTAATACTGGATTCTACTGATTTGTTGACCCTCATGCTGGGTTTTGACGTCAAGTGGCAAGATATATGAAGGCATGTTGTTCCCATCGCAAGTGATCAACCTCAAACATCATAATGTGTACCCGGTGTTTGGTTTTCATCAATATCGGCACATTTTGTAGGGACAGAATAAGTTTAGGGCCACGATCTGTAAGTTCCCGATCTGATACTGGTAGACATTTTTCTCAACCGTAGTTAATGACACAAAATACATGCCAAAATATTCCTTAGTTCTGGGATTGAGTTATGTTTGAAATAGATTCCATTTTAATTGGTCTTAATTAGTCATAATTTGTAATTAAGTCAAAAACTAACCCATCTCATACTTTCCCCCCTCTCTCTCTATATATATATATATATTGATTTAAAGAGAGAGATTCGAGGGTGTGAGAGGGAGATTGAACCCCACACTTTATGTGTATGTTAATTTTCATCAGCAGCCAGAAGCTAGAGGCTAACTTATACAAATAAAGTAGGAAGTTCAATCTCTCTCACACTCCCCATTCTCTTTACCCTCATATTGATTTAATTGGAAATTTTAGCTAAATGATTTTAATGTTGTTTTTTTTTAATTAAATTTTAAAAAATTCTCCGTCCGTATTTGGAGTAGAGTCTTAAATTTGCTTAAAAGCTTTGCAGGCTGATCTTTGTTCTTGTCCTCAATGACCTGTGATAGCAAAGTCCAACCATTTTTGTGATATATGTGCTAGAAGGCGGTGCCTGAGGTTCTTATTGTCCTTGATATGACTAAATTGTGTTTAGTCCTGAGGTTTCAAATTTGGAGCTCTGGGGAATGTGGAGTACCTCTTTGCCATTACTTCCAGGTCCAATCTGACCCGGAGTAGTAGTATCTGTAAGGGTCTCATACATGGGTTGAATTTTAAAAATGTGTTTAAAATGAGTTTTAAAAGATTGGATACTAAACAAGAATAAATAGAACAAAAACGTCTCTGGCATAAAATAACCCGAGGGTTTACATATGATGTAATGAATATGTAAATAACTTGGCACCCCCTCACTATAATCTGATTGGACAGTGTCCTCTATAAATATTCGACACTGGTACAAGCGCCTAAGCCTACTAGTCTAAGCTTACTCGCCTACCAGTCAGAATACCACTACGACTGCTCGGAAGACGTGATGCTATTCGACGCACCAGCTACTACTGCGATAATATACCAAATATCAACTTCATAATATATCCCTTAACCCGGATATATCAACATGCTATAAAATCAACCCAACTAATCGACACCAGTGTGTTTTTATTTCACACTGTATTTCTCTTTGAGAATTCCAAGAAGTGAGTAGATTTAACTTGCAGGGATTCACAATTTACTCTTGTCTCCTTATCGAGAGTCACTTTAGACCGGCCGACTGATTTATTCAATCACACAGACATTTTATTCTTTCTTTCCCTGTTCTGTAGTAGTGTTCTTAATCTGTGCAGTAGGCGTCATTTAGAAGTTTACAGCCTTTACTGCTGAAGAGTTCTCCTTTAAAATTACACTTGGTTTACACAATCCGAAATCAACAAAGGCAATACAATAATATCGTCTACATCAATCAGTTTTACTGACTTATGTGCTAAGTCGACAATTCAGACGAACTATTATTCACTCCTATTTAATTTTCATCACAATAGGGAAAGCTAAATTCCTATAAGTTAGAAGAAATCCTAAATGACTTGACGAGTATCAAAATCGATTTGAAGACTAGCAGATGTAAGAGTCAAGTTATGTTCAACTGTAATGTCCAGGAATAACCATAAACACAAGAAGTTCTGGGGGAAGTTAGGAAATGCATCTAATGGAAATAAATATTCTTTTTATTGCTTAAGATTGCAGATATCATTGAAAACTTTGGTTGATTGATTAATTTAAACAATACATCAACTGTTCTAATGTTATTTTATACATGGAGGTTAAGGAATGTTGTACATTGTACGTTCTCATCGTGGTGTAATGGTTACTATGCAAGTCTCGCAGACTCATTACTAATGAAAATCGAGATTTCTCCTTACTGGATGCCTCAAATGTGCAACATCCGGGTTGTTTATATAACTACATTGTATGTCCATATTTATATTTTTGTGTAGTTGTTTCCTAAGATTTTTTTTCATTTTGGCAAACGATCCTATCGAATACGAATAAAGTTGGTTTGAGTTCAGTTTTCATTCTCCTAGACTGGTTGCCATACCAAGGTTAAATTGCCCAGGCTTCCCAAATATTTTATAATATTTAACCCATAGCTGGAGGGAGAATAGTTTGATACATAACTTTCCAAAAGGGTATTAGCCCTATGTAAAAAGCTTGCAACCCTGTTCAGGATTCGAAATCGGGTAGCTTAGTTCACTTCCTATGAGCATAACCACTACGGCACCAATTCCTTTTTGTACAGGGAAAATATACATGATTCTGATTTAGGACTGGGTGTAATTAGTGACTACGAAGTCGATTTGAATCACGATGCCTTAGATACAAACAATAAAATAAATTATAAAGGGAAAAATCCAACATGTTACAGAAATAACTGATTTTATTCAGAAAATATTCTTTTTATTCTTCTAACACAAATCCATAAAATTTACATAGTTTACACAATTTTATCGCCAATAGTATTAATATATCATTAGATAAGCTCTGAGTCGTTGAATATAAATATGGTGTCAACTTTTCTAGGTACGTTCGACTTTTTTTTTTAAATAAAAGAATTTGAAAATTCTGTTCACGTATCCATTGTCACGTATACATTTGTTGCTAAACTTGTCTGTATGTGTTCATTCATGTAACTGCTTAGAAATAATGCTGGAACTAACCTATGCCTGTTTTTGTAGCATGGCATGTTTTATACTACATCCATGCTGATAAGGTCATCCGGTGATCAAATCTGCTTCAAGAATTAACGTGGGTCGTATATTTCGATTCATAATCTGCGTATATTACAGACGTCAATAAATCTAATGAAAGAAAACAGTTTAACACAAAAAGGCAGGAAGCTAACGACATCCCGCAGAATCTCTTATTTCGAGAGAATCAGTCTATTTTCAAACATAATGGCGCCTTGGTTGTGTTTAATTGGCCTTGAAATGTTGTTTTAAGAGAGTACGAGTTGACAATTAGTAAGTGATGCATTATTTTGGTGGTTTGGAATCAGACATTAAAGTTGTTTTTCTTTTGATCCTGTGGGAATTTTAAAAAAACACTTATTAAAATATTTTGTAAAATCATGGATATGAAAGGGTGAATAATAGAAAAAAATCACACACAGGAAAATACAAGATTAAGAAATTTGGATTAAAAAATTAAATAAGACCCTTCTTGTGAGGAAGAGGACAGATGAGTTTAAACTTTCAGGGTAGGGAGATAATCAATAAATTCCGATCGTCAGAGGATATAGTCGGCGGGGGGGGGGATACAAAGATAGTTTTTGACATCAGACCAAAGGGACAAAGGATCTTGTGACCATCAAGTAGTCTGGCCAGACGGAGGCTTTGGACCACCAGGAATTAGTCAGAAGTCGAAAACATACGGTTAACGAACAGAAAGGATATTAATTAAGAGTCATTTAGACGACTTCTCTCTTTCTCATTCTCTCATCTTCATAGGCAAAAAACTGCCAGTAATCAGATGCCGTTGACCCCATTTTCACGCTACCTTAACTTATATAACTTATATAACTTAAATGCTCTATCCATGATACTGAGTAATGTTTACTTATAAATATTGCACCTATATCTATCTATCTATCTATCTATCTATCTATCTCTCTTTCTATATATGGTATTTGTGGAAAAGGTGACTTACCGGTGAAACAGGTCACACTAGTTAATTGATTCAAGATTCACAATGATAAGGCAGCGATATAACAAATATAAGGTGCTCAATACGTTAGTATAGAAAATTTATTATGATGAAGGTAGACGGTAATAACCTACTCGAGTTTCACCATAAGGATCCTCAGGATTAAATCTACTGGATTAATCAAGATATTGATTAATTGCAGTTGATTGCACGTGTGTATCTTTTTGCGATAAACGGTTGGTTACAGGGCCGCAGTCAAAGAACGCCGATTCAAGATTCGAAAATTCAAAAAATTCAAAAAAGCGGAAGTTGCATTTTCTTAAGATCAAAATATAAACATTATTAGAAATCCGCTTTGTGCTATTGTTTTACTGGTTTATGACAATGATGAGGTTTCACTATATTATTATAGAGTCTGTAGCGATTGAATGTGGTTTTATCAATATATGTTAAACGTTATTTATTTTAATTAAAGTCAATAGAATGTGTGTATATGAATACACACATGGAGGTGTATTTTTACCATTTCAATGGTCTTGTTATAAAAAAGGTTACTATAATTACTTACGGTGGTGGGAAATGGGGTTTTGTTAATGTGTGCTTAAATTATTTTTTATTTCTTTTTGTTTTTAAATTTTCGAATCTTGAATCGGTGTTCTTTGACAGCGGTCCTGTAGCCAACTGTTTATCGCAAAAAATACACAGGTGCAATCAACTACAATTAATCAATATCTGGATTAATCCAGTGGATTTAACCCTGAAGATCCTTATGGTTAAACTCGAGTAGGTTATTACCGTGTACCTTTATCATAATCTCTCTCTCTCTCTCTCCCTCTCTCTTTCTCTCTCTCTCTCTCTCTCTCTATATATATATATATATATATATATATCCGATACTAGTGCCATACCCCTTCATCACCATAGCTCCCTGGTCCACTCTGACCCGGAGTGGTTGTACCTGTTAGGGTCCCATCTATGGGTTAAATAGAAAAATGTATTTATAAAAAAATTGTATTATACATTAGGAATTGATTTATTTCAAAACTTTATCGGCATTAAATGACCCACTGAGGTTGATATGCCGTAAAACCGAACCAAACCAAACCAGTACCATAAAACAACAGTTAATTACAAAACACCTAAATAAATTCACCTCCCCGACATTGGGAACATTCTCACCGAAAACACCAAAATCATCTATAAAAATAACAATAAGAAACGCCTACAAATTCTTGAGACAATATGCCTAAAAATTTAAAAAAAAACTAACATTAATAAAATAGCATTCAACCTCAGTCATAACATTTTAACTATCTTTAATAACTAATACACTAAACACGCAACCCTCTAAAAATAATAGACTCTTCTAATAAAAAAAAAGATAAAAGAACTGAAAACGAACTAATACCAAATCATATATCCCATGATCACGACTGAAGAAGCAGTCGAAAGCGCTCGGGCAGAGAGTATGGGAAGAATCCTATTTCAACTGGATCATCAGAAAGATCACCAGAAGACTGGAAAATATACAAATTCAAATAATGAAGAAGAAATGTTCCGTGTTGTTTTATAACACCTGCTTAATATATATATATATATAGCTTTTGTTTGTCTTAGTTTTGTTGCTTTTTTTATTTTTTGCTGTTTTACAAATATTGTTTTGTATGTCTTTCCATCTTCTGAGGAATAAATAGGAACCATAAAGTCCAAATTATCAGTCCAAATCAGCTTCAGTGAATTTATGTAAACATAAAGACGAACAAGTCATTTACATAAGCTGTCAATTCAGACAGGCAAATCTGATACCAAAGTCATTTTTCTTAAAGTAGACGATATTTTGAGGTGAATCGGCTGCTTTAAAAATGAAAACAAAAATTACAAAGATATCTAATTTTGCAATTCATGTTAAGGAGAATCAGTTCGTTTTAATAAATTTAGGCAACCAAATATTAAAATTCATAAAAGAAAGTTAAAATACTTTACAACTATTTCATTATGGGGCTTCCACTGCAGCGTTTATTCTTGAAGTAAACTCAATGGCTGTTGCAAAACCATAGGAATTCCTTTGAATTTTAGAGGTTTTACAAATGTTGAAAATAAAGCATTTGTCACAATTTTCTTTGTTTTGTTGTAATTTCTTTTTTTTTTTAGTTCGATCTTACTTCCTAATTTTCTTTTGTTTTTCATATTTTGTTTCTTTCTTTATTCTACTCTTTATTTCTTTGTTTGTCGTTCAGATGTATTCCCACGTGTTTTTAATACACCATTTCCACTTCTTTCTGTTTGTCTTTCTTTCTTTCATTCATTCTTTCTTTTCTTTCTTTCTTTCTTTCTAATTTATTCCTGTGTGTTTTTATTTCACCATTTTCACTTTCTTTTTTCTATTTGATTCATTCTTCATCTTTTTTTCTTTTTTTGTTTCGAATGAATTCCCATCTGACTTTTATTCCACCATTTTAATTTTTTCCTTTCGTAGCTTTTAAATCAGTCTATTTCCTCTTTTCTTCTTTATTTGTTTTTCTTTCTTTCTTTCCAAATATTTTTCTTTTGAATATATCCCTACGTATCTTTCATCACAATCTTTTTCTTTTCTTTCATTCTTTTCTTTCTTTCTTCTCTTTCTTTCTTTCTTTCTTTCTTTATATCTTTCTTTTCCTGTTCTTACATTTTTATACCATTTTACTTTCAATTTTTCTCATTTCTAACTTCGACTATCTTTTCTATTTCCTTCTATCATTCTTTCTATTCTTCTCTCCCATTTTTTTCTTTACTAATTTCAAATTTGTAAATCCAATCCCCAAAACACATTTCAGGGTTCTAAACATTTGTTCTCATTCGTAGATAAGTAAACTTAAAAAGAAGTTTGCATTGAAAACACACTAAGAGTATTCTAAATCGTTATTCTATTAAATTTCTCAAGTCGTATTTAATCAGTAACTTAAATCAAATCCTCAACAAATCGCTATTCTTCTAATGTTATTGTATTCGAGTATCAGAGTTAACAGAGAAATAATAGAGAAAACACAAGTATTAAGGACAGGGAAAATGTTTACTAAGCAAAAATACAAAGTGAACAGAGTAATTAGCAATTCCAGGCAGAAGTAACAAGTCTCCTGAGACCTCCTATCAAGCATGGTGTTCCACAAGGCTCTGTTTTAGGACCACTTCTATTTTTGATTTATATTAATGATATGAATTGTGCTATTAATTATTCCCAGGTTCATCATTTTGCCGATGATACCAACCTCATTCATTTCAGTGGTTCTTTGAAGCAACTGGCCAAACAAATGAATCTCTGACTTCTTTGTCATTGGCTAAATGCCAATAAAATCTCTCTTAATGCCTCTAAGACGGAATGTATCATTTTCAAGCATGCTATTAAACCCATGAATTATGATTTTAAGCTTTTATCAATGGTAAAAGGCTTATCCCTAGTGACTGTATTAAATATCTTGGTGTCCTACTTGATTCTGACCTAAGCTGGAAATCTCAGATCAATAGCACTGTGCTCAAGCTCAAAAGGGCTAATAGAGCTCTAGCTAAACTTCGTCATTTTGTGCCACTAAATGTTCTGATCCAAGTTTAATATGCCATTTTCCATTCCCATCTCCAATACTGTAATCAAATTTGGGGTCATCCTAATGGCGGTACTTTGATTAATCGTATTTCTGTTCTTCAAAACTTTGCGGTGAGACTTATGTCCTTTGTGCCTCCTAGGACATCATCTAACAACCTGTATGCAAATTTGGAGATTCTCAAATTTTCTGTTATGGTCCATTGTGAAAATATTTTGTTCATACATAAACTGTTCCACGATAAAATGCCTGTTTCTGTTAAGAATGCTTTTGCAGTTGACTTCACCCATGCTCAGGTCAATCGTGCTGACCAAACTGGTTTGTTTAATTTCCCTATCATCAACACGGTTAGTTTTGGGCATAATTCGATTCGTTTTAATGCACTTAAATTATGGAACACTGTTCAGTCGGTATTGTTTGATGATGAAAAGGAAGAAAAGGTGAAGCTTGAAAATTATTTTGTCCTTAAAAATCTTTTGAAAAGCATTTTTATTGCCTCTTATAAACAACAGATTTGCATTTATATTCTCACACGACTAATTTTCTCATGATATATATCTATATGTTCGTGTTGTCTGGTGTGTCTTGTATCGTTTCCTGTGAGCGTCCAAGGGTGGTCATGTCAATGGGCTTAGCTTCACGCTATTAGGCATGGCCTCCCTTCAATAGCAGTTTAACAAAAATAAAGTTTTTCTTTTACTTATTCTTTATAACTTGTACCTACTATTGATAAATACATTTTTATTCTTATTCTTATTTTTATTCTATTCTCGTTGCTTCTCACCTACGAGACCTCATCAGGCATTATTTCAAGGAAAAACAAACTATTTCATTCTCATTATTTAGGTACTATATGACAAATGGAAAACACGCTGGAATAAGTGCTTTGAATGCAATGGTGTCTATTATGAAGAAAATTGATGTTTTATTTATCATTTATTCCTATCTTTGTAAATACATCTTTAACCGCGATAGTTTTTTTTAATCATAAAACCCATGTTTAGAACTGAATTTTAAGACTGAAATTTAAGATAATAGTAAGGAAATGGCATAATATTAAAAAATGAAAATAAATCCTTAAAGAATTGAACTGAATAAATCAATATGCAACTTAATCATTCTGACAAGATATAATTTATATCAGCGTGTTTCAGTTATCTCAAAAAATTGTAACTTTTTGTCGATCACTATCAATATTTTTTCTTCAAATTCTTCTGACATTAGATGCAACTGATAGATGAAGGCGTATTCGTCATCTCGCATCTAACTCGGACAAAGTTCATTCGGATTCATAATAAAGTAAATAAGGGTCATAGGAGGTTTGATAAAATATAAACAGTGTTGAAAACTCTCTTAACAACAAACGTCTCCGGGTTCTAAATCCAGTTCGCAACATATTCTCCTCCTTTGAATCTGGTAATTTACATTGGAATGAAGGAATATAAACCCGTATAGTATTAACTTTTTTGCATATTTTCTAAACCATCTGCATGTTGTCTGTGTCAACTCATCCTAATTAGTAAAATGATGTCCTTTTTAGAGTTTTCTTAATCGCTCTAAATATACGAAAGTATAGATATATAAACAATATGACAGGAAAATAAAGACCAGAAATTCCCAGTGCATGGCTGGTTAACTTTTCCTGTCCACTATAAAATGTATGGAATTATGAACGAGACACTCAGATGAGGAAAGTTCGCCAATGATGATGAGCTGAAACAGACAACTCGGAGGTGGTTAAGAAAAAAATGAAGAAACTACAAAAAAAAAGGCAGAGTATACATGCCTTCAATCAAAGAAGAAATTTCACGATTGAGCCAGAAGGAGACTATGTTTAGAACTTGATTTAGAATTCTTAGAGATTTGTCTTCGTTTTGTCGTGATTTTTTGGCCGTTTGGTCGGTTGTTTGAATATTAAAACATGTCAACCCAGAGATTATTTTATTAAATTTATTCAAAAACCATTTTTCCTAAACATTTTAAACTCACATTTTGATTTATTTAACCCATAGATGGGACCCTAACAGGTACTACCACTCTGAGCCAGAGTTGACCAGGGAATAATGGCAATGAAAATGTACTCCACACTCACAAAATCTCCAGGAATGGAACCTCACTACTAGATGCAGTTTAGCATCCTACCAAGGACATTAAGACACTCAGGCACCGCATTATAGCAAATATATGTAAAAAGGTTTCTGGGCTACATAAGAGAAATACGGTCGGAACTAGGCTTGATATGAACAGCTGATTGATCGAATGGGCCACTTTGACCGCTCGTCTAGCCCAGATAAATGCCAAGATGGAGTGTTACATATCACAGACTGCTCAGCCACCAGGATTATATCCTTAAGCATCACGGGTCACCACTCATCGCCAAGAGGTAGTACCATTTGGTGGGGTTTTACCCCTCTGCAAAGGATCATTTGGCGTATTCTACAGCCCCAGTGATAGGGCTGGTATGATTTGTGTTTTTCCATCATTAAATCGACGGTAATTAAAGAAGAAAATATGTGGTTTTTTATATCCATTATAAGATATTCCCTATGCTAAAATTACTTAATCAGTTTTGATATTATAGCTTTATTTTATGAGGTATTCTCTGAAAGTGGAACTTCTATTATTTCCACAAAAAACTACAATAGACAATTGCCTTGTAAGCTTATAGATGCTGATTGTTGCTCCTAGAGAGGGCTAAGACTCCTCCAAAAATGAGTATGAAACAAGACCTAATCTGATGGCGAGGCTTGGGGTTTTGAGCTCTAGGAAGCGTAAATTGTGGAGTTATTGCCATTACTCCCAGGTCCACTCTAAAGAGAGTAGTAATATCTTTTAGATAACTATCTATTGGTCAAATAGATATGTTCAAATCATATTTGAATTCAATAGGACTATACAAAAAATGTAAATACGGATGTACAATGAACACGCATAAAGGTTTGATTTCTTTGTTTAATAGCATACCAACACTTGGTGGGTTATTCAATGCCAAATTCATCTTTATAGAAGAACAGTAGAGGTATTATTTAACCCATAGCTGATGCGATGAGGTGTTCAAAATTTTCCCAAGGATATTAGTCCGAAAGTGAACGTAATAGAGAGACTAGTGTTTGAACGTGCTTACTACAGAATGTTAGCCAGTACGGCACGGGGACTCCCCTCTAAGCATAGAATAACTCTGGATGAATATGCCATAAAAATGAAACAATTAACCAACCAATCAATCGAAATATAGAAATCCACGAAAATAATAATGTTACATAAGGAATAGGGTAGCCTATTCATTTTGTAATGTAGTGTAAAATAATTTGAATAAAGGAGTTAACGTTCTGGAGTCATGGAAAATACAATAATAGTTATACAGCATGACATATTGCTTGTGACCTCTAATTGACCTATAGCAGGATATTCTCATTGGTTGGAAATGTCACGTAGGAACAAATCTATGGAGAGGTTTAGCAGTTTAATTGAGTCGAGTCAAAGCGTTCTTCGGAGCCAGGCGCAACAATGGTGTCCTCTGCATTCTGTGCCTCAATTAATAAAGACGTCAAAAGCAAAAATATGCCTTCATGTTCTTAAATAAGAACAAAAGATGGATGCGGAGAGATACGAGACCCAGAGAATTCAACCCGGTCAGAGAACTCAACCCGATCAGCAGAGATAAAGTAACACTGTAATAAATGATAATAATAATGAGAAGTATATGCAAAAATAAGATCTTTGAATAGAGCAAGTTGTTATTCCAATAGAAAAAAAGGTTATTTTCTACGTATTCAGCACCATTCACCACCGAGGAACAAGAAACTGTATACACTTTTCAAAAATATATTCTTAATAAGAAAAATCGATGACCATTTTAAAAGGAAATTCGAAAAGACACTAAAAAAGTTTTAAAAGAAATATCAAATATAAATTCATCAAAATGGGATACAGATGAATAAAATGATAAAGGTCATATTTGATGATTAAATAGAAAAATAATGCGAACAAATTTAATCTAAGAAAGAATCATTTCCGCGGGGTAATTGCTTTATTTTATTTACTTTCCCTCAAAGTGGGAGTTTGAAGTGTCGATTGCCTTCATAACGCCCTGTGAAAACAAATATCAATTAGTAAAAATCGTCTCATAATATTGATATCGAAAAATAAAGGTTAAAAAAAGGACGTTTGTTTTCCAAATGATTAAAGCATTTTTTTTTACTCAAAGATAAAGACGTATATAATTAGATTCCATTTAAAAAAGTGAACGCAGTATTTTGTTGGTGGAGTTCATTGTGTCACTGGTTCATCATCGATTAGATCTTTTTTTTTGGGGGGGGGTCTGGCAAGTTAAAAACGAAATAAATAAACCCATGATTTATTTAAACCACTGACATATGGAGGGCACTCTGAGCGGTTAAGTAATCGGGCAATAACCGAGGACCCTAAAACATCAAGGGGTCAAAATAACAAAAGTATCAGATTTGAAAAGTCGTCAAATGAATCAATATGTTAAAGCTAAAATGTTTGAACACTACGAATCAAAGCCGTTCAATTAATATAATCTACTTTAGATATCGCATATCTGTACTCTCTAACATATTAAATAATATGAATTAAAGAAAAGAAACAAAGAGGGAAAGAGAAAGAAATAAAATAAAAGCTAAGCATAAGAATTTCCCTACGTAACCGTTTTTATTTTGAATTGTACATGGCTACATTGTTGCAATATTCACCGGATGATAAACAGACACTATTGGATACATATACAAGGTAGGGGTTTTAAACATTCGTTCTCAACAAATATTCAAAAAATAAGAAATTACAGTTATTCGCCCATTTCATTCATAACATAAAGAAGGGGGAAGGGAGGGGAAAGAAAAAAGAAGAGGAGAAAAAAGAAGAAAAAAAGTATAACCACGCAAAAAAATTTAAGCACGTACATTTCTGATATTCGCCTCTGAAGATAAAGTTTTCTTTGAAATCGATAAGACAAATATAACATCTTTTTGTTTTTAGTTTTTATACGCATAGTAATTGCCTTCAAATCATTAATATATTATATTCAATAACATATTAATACCCCTGTTGCTGGAGTAAGCTGACACTATTCCTTGACTAGAAGTACCCCCCCCACCAAAAAAAAGTAAGGTGTTTTTTTATGAATGTACAATGAACGTGTTTATCTAACCTAATATATCCGGGTTAAGGGACATATTATGAAGTTGATAGTAAGGTATATTATCGCAGTAGTAGCTGGTGTGTCGAATGGTAGTACGTATTCCGAGCAGTAATGGTGGTATTCTGGCAAGTAGGCGAGTAAGCTTAGGCGCTTGTACCACCACAGTGTTGAATATTTATAGAGGACACTGTCCAATCAAATTATTGTGAGGGGGTACCAAGGTATTTACATATTCATTACATCATAACCTCTAGGTATAAAATAACCCTAGACAGGTTGAAATGTCGTAACAATAAAATAATTAATCAATCAATCAGTCAATCAATCAAATCTAGCATTGTAAATACACACCCCTACAGATTTCTGTCAAATAATAAAGCGCCATAGATTTAAAAGCAAGTTGTAAATATATTTTATACGGCATTTTACATGTACTTTTACTGTACATTAAAAATATAAATATAAACGCACAACTGGATTTTCTAAACTCTAGGCATGAAATAACCATAGATCGGTTGAAATGCCGTTAAAATCAATCAATTCATCTTAACGACAATTATATTGACCAAGGAAAGAGACAAGTACTTTTCATTTAGCCTTAGTGATACTACAAAAATTGTCAACAAGGTTGAAGACAACGTAGGACTGAGTAAGAGTTTCTCGCGCCTGATTTTGAAATTCAATCATTCCTTCCCCTTTTCCTCCTCCTTGGGCTTGGGGAGACAGGACTGACCTAGGACATTACCCAATAGCTTGGGCTTGACGAGAACAGACTGATACATGCCGTTCCCGAAGGCATTAGTCCAAAGTGAAACACATACTGTCTCGTTCGGGATTTAAATTCGGATTACCGAGTCCATTTTCTTCGACAAAAAACCGTTACTCAACCCACTCCCTTATGCGTTTATTTATTTACCTAATCCCTTTGACACAAATAGGATGTGACACAAGGTCACAAGTATCGGGCATCCAGCGAGGATAGAACTCGCTATTCATCAGCGGGGATACCATTCTAACCATTACACCGCGATAAGACTCAATTTACCCAGCCCGTTCAAACCGGCTATGAATAATGGATATATGAGACTAGCTTGTTAACCATTATATCCTGATGTCTCCTTTATTCATATTAACAGGACAAACCGAGAACATCGACGATTGCATGAATATATTTGATAAAGATTCATTTGAAACATTTCTGACGTGCGTCCGGGTCGATGTAAATGTCAGAATGGTGGAAAATGGAATGGCGTATGAAACGAAACTGAATGAATGAAAATTGTATAATTGCTTTTGAATGATAAGAACCCAGTAGACGTGCTTATATATTTATTGAATTTCACATTGTCTACCTCAAGGCCATAATAGTTAGGTTTCTCTTAAGAATTAAAGCACGTGACATTGCGTGACTAGATTGTAAGTCATCTTATATATTTCTTAATATTCTTCATTTTTAATAAAATTAAGAATGTAGATTGAAAAGAAAATTCTTTTTATGTTATCCTGGAGGTAAAGAATAAATTGATACCAATATTCCTTTTGTATATCTACAAAAGGAATCTACGTCAGTCAGACTTGAGGCATCGACATATTCTTCTAAATGCTGATAAAAATCCTTATCTATCGTTTTTGACTGATGTTATTTTTTAAGTTAACAGAAGAAATTCTTCAATTGTTAAAGTTTTAATACTAGTTAATAATTACGAGCAGGTGATCTGAAAGTAATGCATTCTTCTTGGAGGCTAACTTGTAACACACACACACACACACACAACCACATACATATATATATATATATATATGAGTAAGAAAAGGTGGAATGAAAACATCACACAATGCTGTTAAAGAAGAAAACAATTTATAATATAATCATAGCTGATATTGATCAATATTTCGATTTTACAAAAATCATCATCAGAGCTCATTCACTCCCGTAGTTGTTTGGGTCGGAGAGGAAAGTCAAATGAGTTTACAAAACAAAAAACTTAATAATGCAAAAAACGAAAGACGTTACAATATTCACCAACGTGGGCATTCGCGCCATATATATGTCGGTCATGTCTCTATGTATACCTTTTGTCAACCAAATGTAGCGAATTTTTGAGATGTTGGCAACAAGACGAAACAATTTAAACAGAAGGGGATGGGTATTAAGAAATGTGACGGTTGGAATTCAAAAGATTTTTAGTAAAGGAATTTTTTACGATTAATTGATATATATATATATATATATATATATATATATATATATATATATATAAATCGAGCCACACTGATGAGAAGTAAACTTCGAAACACGTGTCTGTGGATGACTGATATATATATATATATATATATATATATATATATATATATATATTACTGTACGAAAACCTATGTTCGCAAATATTAATCAACCAAATGATACCCAACTGTCTTTCGTAATCATTTTAAACCAATAATATATATTCGCCAGTCTATTATTTAACACAGTAGAAATGCCCTTTTAACAGAAGTTTATCTAAAAAAGAAGGGGTCCTTTTTTATTTTCAGGGTGAAAACCTTGATTAACCATTTGTTGATCGATGTTAATTAATCAATAATTGATCATATCTGATGAGAATTGTCAATTTTGTCCCATTTTTCCTTTTAATGAAGGGTTCAGTTGACCAGAACAGGTTTCATCTCTCACCGAATTTCGTCCATTCAAATTTTTTTTGCGCTGTCTAATGATATAGACGCCGGAAGGAACGTGATCTTCATACTACTATGTTCATTTTTAAAAGTTTCTCTCGCATTCTTATGAAGTTTGACGCAGTATTTGATCCTGAGTTTTATTTTCGTTTGTTTTCGTCTATTTTCAGCATAAAAACAGCTGGAGGCGTAACGGTTATCAGCCTAAGAATGGAACCGATGCCACGAGTTCAAATCCTGTACGAGGCTGTTTGAATTTCATATTGCGCTTACATTCCTGAATCCAAATATTCTTCTCCCATCAATGGGCAAATATTAAGGGGGAACTTGGCTTTTTAATCTTAGTATGCTAACCACTCTAGAAGAAGGAATACCCTGAAGTCAAACCTGATCTACTCTACTTAAAAAATACCTCAGCTGGTTTACACTCAGGATTACCAGCCTGAAACATCTTTATTTCTTTCACATCATCATCATCATCATCATGTCGTGTTGACAGCACGGTTACCCAAGAATCTCTCCCGCCGTTCTTCCTTTCATCCCTGCAGGTCTTTCACACGGCATCCAGTATCTGTACAGAGATGATTGATGTAATCTTTTGCTAGTCGACCTACACTTGTATTCCCATTTGAAACTTTTTATTCTTGCTTTATGCTATGCTCCTTTTACTTTAATGGTTTGTGTGATAGAGGGTAAGGGGCCGTACAATTGCATTTGCGAGGAGTTGTTTCCAGGATTTGTTCAAGACAGAACGCAGCATCATAGTGTAATTCCCCTCTAACGTTTTTCTTAGCGTTTCGTTAAAGTCCAAGTGGTGCAGTCATAAAATACCATTGATTCAGGGAGACGGTTCAATCACGAAAGAGCCTATTTGTATTTCTCGTCGCGCTAATATAAATCGGGAAAGTTATGAATCCGAATCTTCTACCTCTAGTTATGGGTAAATAGTATGGCAGACTGGGATTTTAATTAGGCTAGGAGAAGTAAACGCTTGACAAATTGATCTTTTGTTAAGCTCGTGCGGAGATATAATACAAATCTGACCTTTCTCAAGCGAGAATTCTCCTAAGCAGAGAATATTCTAAGCTGTAGAGCTGGATTAAGGCCAATTTCTTAATACACTGGAGGTAGAAGATTTGAATTCAAAACTTTTGTAATTTGTGGCCTTGTCCTACCGGGGGTGGTCTTTGTGGAATCGCGATAATAGCATGAAATAATGGTTAGAACTCTGGTTGACCAGTATGGGAAAAATCTGGAACCTTCTCGAATAGATAGTCCTCTGAGATAGTCAGAGGCAGTTTGCTCCTAAGCTAAAGGCTAGAGGTCTAAGACAGAACTGGCTGAGAAGCTGAAATATCTTTATGAATGGCTCCACTATTCGTACTCATGAATGGTCACTTTTTTTTGAAACGTGATATTGAGAAGTGGGAGAAGGAGCTAGCTAAGACCGAACAGAGATCTCGTACGTACAACACTAAACGTTGCAGGGTTACGTATCGCGCACTACGGTGGTATAAGTTCGATGGGAAATGCAAACAGCTTCATCCAGGATTTGAACTCGTCTCGTGAGTCATTTCTCATGATGGTAACAATTATACACCACACCTCCATAAATATACACACACACACACACACACACACAACACACAACATACATACATATATATATATATATATATATATATATATATATAAAAAATGGAAATTGGAAATGAATCCGACAATATGAGGAAGAATGAATAAAGAAAGAAAGAATAGAATGGATAATAAAAGATGAATTTATCAATATCACTTACACATGTGTTTCGGTCAGTTCATCTGTGTGAAAATATTCCGCACACAGAGAGATTCGACCTTCATCAGAGTGAAATTTTATTTTGAATAAATATTTGATATATTTATTCAAAATAAAATTTCACTCTGATGAAGGTCGAATCTTCTCTATGTGTGGAATATTTTCACACAGATGAACTGACCGAAACACATGTGTAAGTGATATTGATTAAATTCATCTTTTATTATCCATTCTATTCTTTCTTTTCTTTATTCATTCTTCATCATATATATATATATATATATATATATATATATATATATGAGGTCATTCCTTTTTATGCGTTTATTGACATCGCTTTCTGAAAACGAGTTGTTATCAAGTACAGCATTTGGATTATATATGTTAGATTAATGAATGTGTCTGTTGTTTAAGAAATAATACCGAAATCTGTTGTCTTACGATTGAATATGAACGTAAATATTGATTATAATTTAAGACCAAAATTAACAAATAAAATAGACAAGAAAAAGATAAAGACACAACCAAAACATAGAACTGAGTCGGAAAGCTATTTAAAACTTTACAAAATCAAATGCAATCAAAGAGAATTATTTTTTACGCAACCAATCCCAATGTTGACGAAAGTGAACAACATTATATATATATATATATATATATATATATATATATATATATATATATATATACCTGTCTGTAATTACTAACATTCATTATATCAATTTCTTTTCCCTTGTAAAAGAGCATATTTCTCCATCTTTGATTTTGTACCTTTGCCCCACGCAAACGGTGTTTCGGTTTTAAAACAAAATCGATCCAAAAGTAATTACTGTATCCAATCAATTTTTATAATGTTTATCAATGACTCATTTCCAATTGATTTAATATTACGACTCCATTGAATTGAGTCTTAATTATGGTTATATTGTTATATTGTTACGTTTGGCCTTTTTTTTTTACTATTGTCAATAGAACAATGACTTTCTTGAAAATTCGTTTATAAGTGTATTCAGGTTTTAAGTTTTTTTCCCATCATATAAAATGTAAAGATTTCGTTTTTTTTTTTTTTAGAATGTTAGATATTTTTATCGAATTTGTATTCAATAAGTTCAATCCTGGAAATATGGCCGAAAAGAAACGTTAACTTTTATTCAACAACAAATTTATAGCTTTACATGCTTTTTTATGGAATTGATGGCAATGAAAAAATATTTTACTATACTGCAGAAAACTAATATGGAGTTGCTCGCTGTGTAATGTTCATCGACGTAGAAAAGGGACATGGCGATACAAGTTCAAAATCTGGACGAGGCAGTTTGAATTTCACATACAGTTGGGAAAGGTATGCATCCAACTACTTTCCAGCCAAGCATGTATTAATAATAGGGTAAACTTTCCTCTTCAACTAACTATAGCAACCGGCATAGGAGAAGGAAAACTCTGCTTAGAAAACTTTTAAACTCAGATTAAAAATTGTCCTTATGTCACATCCTGTTCGAGCGGGGGAATTAGGTAAATACATAATGCCGAAAACTAGTTTGAATCAGGTTAATCCCAGAAATGAACGATAGTCAATTGTTGATTGATTCATTAACTGATTTTAACGGCTTTTCAACCTTTATAGAGATATCTTAAGCCTGCACATTAGGGAATCGCGTTCCTTGTACATTTATATTAACATATTTTATTAGTTGCTACATAGATCTTTGCACCCAGATATATATGAAGATGTGATATCTAACACAAATAATTTGCATGGGTTTTATTGGTTTTATGTATTACTACTTAATACTACTAAATATATGTTTAAGACATTATTTTTATTCAATAATAACCATTTGTTTGCATAGAGTTATATGGTTTCAAGTAACTAATAACATTTAGCAAACAATTATAGCTTTGAGTAACACAAATAATTTACAATTATATGGCATCAAATATTCTTATCGAATATGAATACTTTAACAAATCTATTTCTATTTGACTCTTCTCTCTTTCTCTCTTTCTCTCTCTCTCACACACACACACACACACACACACAACATATATATATATTTATATATATATATATATATATGCCAAGACCACCGCACAAGTAGTGTGTGACATTAAGTTGAATCTAATATGCATTCTCTTCCCAAGAGTATTAGTGCTGGGTGAAATGCAAGCAGCCATGTCCAGGATTTGAATTCGTGTAATGATTATTGTCGTAGGAATTGGACTCCAATTCCTACGACAATAATCATTACACGATGCGCCTCTTATTTGAGCAAAGATGAGAGTCTAACATGTACTACCACTTCTGACCAGAGTGGACCAACGAATAAAGACTATGAATGAGTAATCCAGACTCTCTAGATATCCAGAAGGGGAGCTATAGGATATATACATTGACCAACCCCTCCAGAATGTGACATAAGGTCAATTTCTTAAGCGGAGTTTAACAGGTTTGAATTCAGAGTTTTCCTTCTCCTAGACTGGTTACCTAACCATGGTTTAAGAGTCCAGTCTACGCTGCTATTTTGCCCATAACTGGAGGGAGAATTGGATTCATACCTTTCCCAAGGGTATTAGCGCAATGTGAAATTCAAACAGCTTCGTCTAGGAATTGAACTCGGGTCGACGAGTCCATTTCCCACGACTCTAACCATTAGACTACGCGCCTCCATCTATATAGGATATAGATTAGTGTCATATATCCATAACAACATTTTTGGGATTTGGAGGATACTTGATTGCAGTAGATATAAACAACATATTCCCAAACCCATTGACAGAACGGCTGATTCTTTAAGTGTGACCTGGACTTTACAATTCTTGCTTAGTCTTGCGCACAAGACATACTTAATTCTCATTATTGTTTCAACGAATGTAAATATAATGTCTGTGTTTCCTAGTAATGTTCTTTCACAACGACACTTGACGTTTCAGCCACGTCTGATAAAGAATACAAACAATAGAATAATTTTATTGATCGTTACTGCTGTATAAATTTACATACGTAAATCCCAACTGAATTGTCCATCGCGAAAAAGGAATAAAAATTCCAAGCAGAGTTCCGTGAAACAGGACATCTCTCGTTTTCTTTATTTTAAATTTATTCATGAGACGTAATAGCAACTTGTTCAATCAATCTGACTCGACTGCAGTCCGACAACCTGGTCAACGTTCTCCTTGTCGTAAGAGATCTTCTATTGCCGGATCGCGCAGCTCTGAATTCTGAGGAATTCTGAGGAATTCAGAGGTGTCTCTTTACCAGTACTTGTTTGTTTTTTACCAACCCTTTTACACGAGCAGGATGATACGGAAATTTTTTTCTTCATTTGCTTTTTATTTTAATTTGTTTTATTTGTTTTATTTTTAATCATTTTTTAAAAAATTAATTTTTTAATATATATTAATATTTATACTCATATATGTTTTTATTTAGTTTTTCTTGTGGAAATGAAGAGTGACAAGATTTGTAATCTCTTCTCAGACAAAAAATAGGATGTAAATTTTATTGAATTTTGCTCTTTTGCAGGTCTCCACCAAATTTTGCTTTATAAAATGACATACACTCGTCATTGTACAAGCAAACATACATACATACAGACATACAGACAAACAGAATATTCTTTGATATATATATATATAATATATATATATATAATATATATTGTGTGTGTGTGTGTGTGTAGGGAGAGTTTTATCTCCCACTAACGATTCGAACCGGACTCTCTGAAGAGGAGTGGGGAAAAGACTACAGAGTAGATCAGACCAAGTAGGTGGAACAGAGGTATCCTAACATCAAACAAGAAACTCTAATCCAAACCCATCCACTGTATTCCCTGTCAGTGAAAAATAAATAGAACAATATTGTTATTGTTAACATATTCTCTGTTTTATTATCATTTCTGTATATCCTACATCTCGGATACAACAATATGAATGAAGAGTTTATGTTTCTTATTCTTTTAAATGTCTTTATTTTAAATTTTCAGTATTGTTATACTAATTAAAGCGTTTAAATGGAGTTTAAGAGGTTTAATTTAAGAGTTTTCCTCGTAGACCGGTTTGTCAAACCAAGATAAAGAACCTAGTCAGCCCTACTATTTAGACATAGTTAGAGAGGGTCGGTAGAGCGTTCGGCTAGAAACCACAAGGTTCATAGTTCGAGACCGGCCCTAGCTACTCAAGCATAGGAGTAGCACAGGGATCTTTGCGATAAAGGAGGCTGATGGTAGGTGTGCGCTTCCACAGCAAAAACAATCTCCTTAGTCTAGCGCTAGTGAAAAGAGGATAGACTCCCTCGCTTTAGACCACCCCGACAGCTTTACTTTTTTTAGAGGGAGAATAGTTGGATTCATTCCTTTTCTAACGGTATAAGCACTATGGGAAATGCAGCCAGTCTCATCCAGAATTTGAACTAGTGTCGCCGAGTTATTTTTCTTACTCTGATACCATAAACAAGTGCACCAACTAATGTAATGCTTTATAAAGAGTGCAGTTGTCTTTGGCATGAAAGTCAACCTGAAGAAATATGTTCATCATCCATTAACTTTTATATAAAAAAGGAATGACAACCGCCTTTCATCTCAATCGACCCGATGAAGTTGAAAGATTTCAGGGAATCCACCTACTTAGTTTTATGTCATATTCCCTGACACCAGAGATTTTCATATTTTCATATATTCTTATAAAGCGGCTCATTCTCAATCTTTATTCAACTACATTTTTTACGACTGTCTTTATTCAATGTTCTATTGTGACTGCCTAGTAGTAATATTTTTCGTTTGAGAGGAATCCACGTGGTGCTATGGCTAACGTCCTGGGCTGCGACACCGTAGTAAAACGAGTTCGAACTCTAGTCACACGCAATTAGTTCAATTTTGGACTATAATTCTTGGAAAGGTATGAAACCCTCATTTCTCGCTATGGGTAAAATAGTATCACTACTGTTTATCTCGAAGCATAACTTGGGATTAAATAACCACGAAGGTAGATATGCATTAACAAAGAAACCAAAACCTATTCTTCATTTAAAAAAAAAAATCATGATATCAAATATATTTTAATAACGTAGCTCATCTGAACCTTTATCTCTAACTGATTTTTTTACTTCTGACTTATTCCATGATGTTATTGAGTAAACCCCGAAAACAAATCAGGAGCCGGATTCCCTAAACGTGGTGTGATGCTGAAATTCAGTGCTACTCCTGCGACACTACCGTTGCCAACCTCATTGGTACCTTACCTTTCCTTTGGATCACAGCGGCGGGTGTGGAGAGGGGGGATTTGCTGGATGGGCAAACAGCTTCCCCCATGCGAACCCGCCCAGGCTATGTAGTTCAAAGAAAATAACTTTGACAGCTCCATCTTCTTTTGTAGACGGAAAGGCTGCAACCAACCTGAAGAACAATGTCAGCAGTTGACATTGTGGAGTCTTATATATACTTTGTTATTTTGGCAGTGGACTTTGTTTTAGCATTCGAGTTTAATATTTGAGTTACAACGTTAGGTGCCTTGTCTTCCCAGTTTCGACGGTAATTGGGAACTTTAATTATTCTTCAAAAACAACAATCAACGAACCAACCATTGTTGACTACCTAGTAGTAGTAGTAGTTAGTAGTAGTAGTAGTAGTAGTAGTAGTAAGTAGTTGTGAATGGAGAGGTAATCATTTGTTTTGATATTTGCATTATTTCATATATCTTACGTAACGTAAAGTCATCATGAATCATTATCTAACTGTTTTTTTTTACTTCTGACTTTATCTCATGATGGATTGTTGATTACCTAAGTAGGTTGGAAATATAAGCAAAAAGAAAAGCATCTTATTGAAAAAAAAAAAATCTAGAAAGACAAAACATCAACAAAGCTGCTCTGTAACCTACTTTTCTATATCGCATCCCAAATCTTGGATCCTATCCACCTTGTTGGTGGATGAGTAGCGTTGCGGTCGTCTGAAAGTATTGTAGACTAAGAGACTGAGAAATTTGAAGAGATAACGATGAGATGAGGAAACAAAAGACCAGACACAGATGTCACAGAAAATTCAGCCATTTCATTGCTAAGGTTACAACATCCACGTCTTTAGTAAGACAGGCGTGAACCGGATTTACAAATCGATCATAAAGTGCTAATTTGAGAAATCAAAGGAATGGTTAAGGGCAGGAATAGTTAGGGGCAAGAGACGGTTACTGTAGCCCTCAAAATTAAGGTGACCGCTTTTAGTAATTAAGTTACTGCCCTTGTCAAAAATCACAAAATTTCATGTGTGTATCGTTATAGACTTTTTATTGTTGGTCACACAACAAAGAAAGAAAGTTAAAAAGGAAAAGGAGAAAAAAAGTGGAACCAAAGTGTGAGAGAAGGAAAGTTACATATTATTAGATTTTTCCTAACACTTATATACCATTAGTGTAGAAACCAAAATGGCTGTTATAATTTGCAGCCGGTGGCCTTGAAGGATGGAGTGACTCAGCTTGACCTCAAGTCTGATCACTTCTTCTGGGGGATAGCGTGAGAATCGGTGGAGAAGACCTCTTCCGGTTTAGATTAGAAAGAGAGTTTAGTTTAGTATCGGCCAAACCACGAAGGTGGTAAGTCGTGTAAGCGCACGGCGACTCAATCTGTGCAGGTAGTCTGGTGGGGATTTCGGGAATAAAATATGATCTAAAGCAAATCGAAGTCTTGGGTTATTATCTAAAAACTACCAATGACACAGGCTTCTGATAAGAGAAATCCCCAATGGAAGACCAGAAACAAGTCCAAGATGAAGTCCAGACGCTAGAAAGAAGAAACGTAAGACCAAAGATGAGCAGAAGAATAATAGAAGTAAAGAGAGTATGACAAAGAAAGAAAGAAAGAAGGAAAAAAAGGAAAGAGAAGGAAGGAAGGAAAAGGAAGGTAAACTTGCAATCGTCGTCAAAATTAAAACGCAAACTTATTTGGTGGTGATCCACGCAGTTTTTAACTACAGTGTATGAATGAACTTTTTGGCGAATTGTTTGGTAGACAGTTTAGGGGTTTGGGGATTAAAGGTTGTTTTTAATTTACGTATTGCTTAAATAAAACAAAAAAATTATTATACATTTAGTGTTGAAAAATATTTAAAACCAAGTTTAATTGAAATTATACATTGCAATACTAACACAAACAACTGAGACTAATGTTTCTACGTTGGGGTTCAATAATTAATTTCAATGGTTAATTAAATATATAGGAATTTGGCGCGATTTTGTTGTTGATTTTTAAACAATACGTAATTTAAAACAACCTTAATCCCAACCCTAAACCATAACCCAATTCGCAAAAAAATCATTCATTACGCTGTAGTTAAACTGTCATGGGATCACCGCCAGTTTCCGTTTTAATTTTGACAAACGATTTGCAGGTTTAAACCAAAAAAAAGGATAAGATGGAAGTGTGGAAGAAGTAAACAGAAAGATAGAAAATGCAGAGTTAAATTATGAAAGGATAGGAATGAAGATTGAAAGCAAGAACTAAAGAAAGGAATGAAAAAGTACAAAGATGAAAAGGAAGAGTAAAAGACAGAATAGATAGGGTGAAGAGTGCAAAAAAATGAATGAAGAAAATAAGTTAAATGGTAAAATAAAATAAGGATATAGCGAGAACTCAGGAAATAAATAAAGCACAGAACGAAGAAAGAAAAAAGTTAGAGTAAGAAAAGAAAGTATTGGAAGCTAAGGGTGAAGAATCAGAAATAGATAAATGATGAGTAAACGAAAGAAAGGATAGAAGCGACAAATCAAAGAAAGAGAGAAAGAAAGAACGGAAGAAAGAAGAAGAAAATAATTTATTAGTAAAAGAAAGAAGGATAAGAGCGAAAAGGCAAGAATGAAAGAAGAAAGAAAGAAAATATGTCAAGAGTAAAAGAAAATAAAAGGAGAAGAAGAGGAAATAAAGAAAGACAGAAGAAACAAACAAGAAAGGGAAAAGAATGAAGGATTGTAGCGCCGAGTCAAAAAGAAAGAAGACAAGAAAGAAAGAATGCAAAAAGTGAGAAGAAATAGAAGAAAGAAAAAAATGGGGATGAATGAATTCACTGTATAAGTTAAAGACAACTAAAAGAAATTCCAAGTCCAATATTTTAATAATTAATGATTATATTTGAATTTTCTATAAAGCTAAATGTGAAAGAAAGAACAAAAAAACTAAGAGTTGAAAGAAAGAAAGAAAGAAAAGGAGAAAGAAAGAAAAGAATTCTCCACTTGTAAGCAACTAATGGAAATATAGTTTTATTTGGTTTAACATGGGTTTATTGATAAAAAGATAGTTATTTAGATGAAGCAGAGAAAGAGAATGAGAAAGAGAGAGAGAGGAGAGAGAGAAGAGAGAGAGAGAGAGAGAGAGACGCAGACGACGCGCGCGGGGAAAGACGAAGAGAGAGAGAGTATAGTGTGTTCACTTCCTGGGAGTTATATATAATCGACTGCTCCTTCTCGTCACATTTTTTCCTCTTTGCTCGCGAAAATCTAAGTTATCTTTAAGTGTCCACGTTTATACTCACTTGATATAATTTGCACCACTGAATAATCAAAAGTGGATTCTTTAAAAAGCTACGAAAACGTGAGATCTGTCGAAGCAAATTTGAACGTTCATGTATTTTTTGAATTTGTACAGAACGGTAGAAATTTATAGATTACTTCTAGATAAAGTTTGCATGTGGTTGCAATGGAGGTAATATAGTTACACTCTGATATCTAAAAACAAAAAGAAAAAACGAAAAGAATCAAAATAACGAAAAGAAAAATCCAGAAAAACTTCAGAAAATAAGCAAGCCTGAAGTAACAAGAAATTTGCCAAGGGGAAATTTCAAAATTGGCTTTGTTGAATGTTCTTGAATATTTATGGTCTGTTTTGCTTATTGTTTTGCAAAATCGACCAGAAATCTTTATTCCAAATAAAGACAAGAAAAACTAATAATTCCATTTCCATATAAAGACATTTTTTAATAATTGTCTATTCAGAAAAAAAGTAAAAACATAACGTATTATCTTAAGATTCGGACAGATATAATAAATGATACCGGTTATCAAAAATGGACATAAATTGAAAGAAATACGCGTTTGACAACAAACTGCAACATTCTCTGAAACATGATACGCGCTTCATCTAGCACTGTCGTTGCCAAGATTACCGCAGAGGTCAATCCAGTATATATATATTATATATATTATATATATATATTATATTATATAATATATAAGATGTTACAAATAGTTATTAGATCCGCTAAATACTTTTTTAAAGGTAGTGTAGAATCATAATGCGATTAAGTGGCAGCTGATGGCGCTTCGAGTGAGTGACGGCGCTTGACTTCAATCACCTTGCCTTCCAGGGATAAAATCATGAAACCGGAAGGCATAGAAGACCCTGTTCCGGTTAAGGAGTAAGCAACTCAGTCAGGGCAGTTAGAAAGTTAGAAGCCGGGCAAGCAAGATGTAAGGATCTTGCGCAGACGTCTGGTTTGGGATTTATAAATAAAGTAAAACATCAACGTAATCGAAGTCTTGTGTTATTACCTAAAAAACTAAGAAATGACACAAGGCTTCTGATAAGGAGAAACCCCCAGCATGGAAAACCAGACGAATCGCCAAGACAACTCCAGATGCAAGATGTTAGAAGATAGAACCAAGAGCCGGCCAAGGAAAAGACGAACTAGAGTAAGAAGTAAGAAAAGGGTATACAACATTATGCCTGATTTGGTAACAATGAACACGCTCAGTACGTAACATAAACTCAGTCGGGTGCATACCCCAGAAAAGCTCAGTTTGAAAAAACCTGATATCTGGGAAAAATTATAAAGAAAGGAAAGACAATACACGCTTACTTTCTGAAAATAAATCAACAGTATTGATGTAGCACCCAAAAGAAAAGGATTTTTCTAAGGTATATATATGTAAAAGTGATCAAATACACTAAAGTCCTGGTATGATAGTGTCAGGCTCAATTAAGGTCCATATATATAATATATTTGAAAAAAACCTCATTAAATTCACGCAAAAAATTATTCGAGGGGAGAAAAACATGGAGGGTTCTCAAACGTTCCGAAAGAGGACTTTGCAAGACACATCTTCGGAAAAATACACCGACCCACTCACCAAATTCTCTGGTCATTTTTAATGAACTAAACGTCCACATGCCCCTGGAGGAAAAATTTGCCAATTCACCTCTGAAGCTTAGGTGAAATAGGAAGACTTTGTCAAAAAAGCAGAGCTAGAGCTCACCGGGAATTAACGGTATTTCGTATAAGCTCTTAAAAGATGCCTAAAGTATTAACACTTCTCTTGGAGGCTTCTTACAGAAAGCCCTACATAAAAATACCGTTAATCCCGGTGAGCTCTTAGCTCTTGCTTTTTTTGACAAAGTCTCCTATTTCACCTAGCTTCAGAGGTGAATGGCAAATTTTTCCTCAGGGGATGTGGACGGTTTAGTTCATTAAAATGACCCACGAGGAATGTTGTGAGTGGGTCGGTGTATTTTTTCGCGAAGATTGCTTGCAAGTCCTCTTTCGAGAACGTTGAGAACTCCATGTTTTTCTCCTCGAATAATTTTTTGTGAATTAAATGATTTTTTTCCAATATTATATATACTATGGACTAATGAGCCTGAGCACTATCTTACCTAGGACTTAGTGGTATTGATCACTTTTTCATATATATACCTTAGAAAAATCTTTTTCTTTTGGGTGCTACAATTCAAATACTGTTTGATTATTTTCAGAAAGTAAAGCGTGTAATTGGTCTTTTCTTTTTTTAATTTTTTCGCCAGATATCAGGTTTTTTTTCAAACTGGTTGTTGGGGTAATTTCCCCCGACTGAGTTTATGTTACGTACTGAGGTTTCATGTACCAAATCAGCAATATGTTGTATACCCTTTCTTACTTCTTACTCTAGTCGTCTTTTCCTCTGGCGCTTTGGTTCTATCTTCTAACATTCTAGGGGGTGCATCTGAGTTGTCTTGGGGACTTCGGTCTGGTTTTCATGGCTGGGGGTTTTTCTCTTATCAGAAGCCTTGTGCATTCTTAGTTTTTGGTTAATAAACACAAGGACTTCGATTTACGTTGATGTTACTTTATTTATAATCCGCCAAACCCGACGTCTGGCGCAGATCCTTTAACATCTTGTTGCCCGGTTACTAACTTCTAACTGCCTGATCCTGAGTTGCTTACTCCTTAAACCGGAACCAAGGGTCTTTCTATGCCTTGGTTTCATGATTTATACCTGGAAGGCAAGGTGAGATTGAAGTCAAGCGGCCGTCTGCACTCTGAGCCATCAGCTGCATAATCGCCATTATGATTTCTAACTACTTAAAAAAGTATTAGGGATTAATAACTATGTAACATTTATATATATATATATATTATTATATATATATATATATATATATATATATATGTACTGGAGTTGACCTCTGGTAATCTGGCAACGAAAGTGCTAGATGAAGCGTATCATGTTTCAGAACGAATGTTGCAGTTTTGTGTCAAGCGTATTTCTTTCAATTTATGTCCATTTTTGATAACCGGGGTATCATTTTATTATATCTGTCCGATCTTAGATAATACGTTATGTTTTTACTTTTTTTCTGAAAATAGACATATTATTTTAAAAATGTCTTTATATGGGAATGGAATATTAGTTTTTGTCTTTTTGAATAAAGAATTTCTGTCGATTGCAAGACAATAAGCAAACAGACCATAAATATTCAAGAACATTCACAAAGCCAATTTTTTGAAATTTCCCCTTTGGCAATTTTATTGTTACTTCAAGGCTTTGCTTATTTTGCTGAAGTTTTTTCTGGATTTTCTTTTCGTTATTTTGACTTCTTTCGTTTTTTCTTTTTGTTTTTAGATATCAGAGTGTAACTATATTCCTTGCACCACATGCAAACTTACTAGAAGTAAATTATAAATTCCTACCGTTTCTGTAGCAAATTCAAATACATGAACGTTCAATTGCTTCGACAGATCTCACGTTTTCGTTAGCTTTTAAAGAGTCACTTTTGATTATTCAGTGGTGCAAATATTCAGTGGGAGTTATTAGAGTGGACACTTAAAGATAACTAGATTTTCGCGCGCAAAGAGGAAAAATGTGACGAGAAGGGAGTCGATATATATCACTACCCAGAGTGAACACAGCTATCTCTCTCTCTCTCTCTCTTTCCCCCCTCTCTCTCTCTCTCTCTCTCTCTCTCTCTCTGCTCTCATCTCTCTCTCTCTCTCTTTCTCATTCTCTTTCTCTTGCTTCATCTTAAAAAAATTTTATCTTTTTATCAATAAACCATGTTAACAAATAAACTATATTTCCATTAGTTGTATCAAAGTGGAGTTCCTTTCTTTCTTTTCTTCTTTCTTTCTTTTCTTTCTTTTCAACTCTTAGTTTTTTGTTTCTTCTTTCAACATTTAGCTTTATAGAAAATCAAATTAATTCATTAATTATTAAAATATTGGACTTGAATTCTTGTTATTGTCCTTTAACTATACAGTGAAATTCATTCATCCCATTTTTTTCTTTCTTCTATTTCTTTTCTCACTTTTTGCATTTTTCTTTCTGTCTTTCTTTCTTTTTTTGACTCGGCGCTACACCTTCATTCTTTTCCTCTTTCTTTTGTTTGTTTCTTTCTGTCTTTCTTTTATTTCCTCTTCTCTCCTTTTTATTTTCTTTTACTCTTGACATATTTCTTTCTTTCTTCTTTCCTTCTTTGCCTTTGTCTTATCCTTCTTTCTTTTACTAATAAATTTTTTCCTTCTTCTTTCCCTTCCGTTCTTTCTTTCTCTCTTTCTTTGATTTGTCGCTTCTATCCTTTCTTTCGTTTAACTCAATTATTTTATCTATTTCGATTTTTCTTTCACCCTTAGTCCATCTTTCTTTCTTTTTATCTTAACTTTTTTCTTTACTCGTTCTGTTTTTTTCTTTATTATTTCCTTGAGTTCTCGCTTATATCCTTATTTTAATTTTACCATTTAACTTATTTTCTTTCATTCTTTTTTTTCACTCTTCACCCTAATTATTCTGTCTTTTACTCTTCCTTTATCCTTGTATTTTCAATTTCCTTTCTTTAGTGTCTTTCCTTTCAACTTTCATTCCTATCCTTATCATAATTTAAACTCTGCATTTTCTATCTTCTGTTACTTCTTCGCACACTTGCATCTTATCCTTTTCTTTTGGTTAAACCTGCAAATCGTTGTCAAAATTAAAACGGAAACTGGCGGTGATCCATGACAGTTTAACTACAGCGTATGAATGATTTTTTTGCGAATTGGGTTATGGTTTAGGGTCTGGGGATTAAGGTTGTTTTTAAATTACGTATTGTTTAAAAATCAACAACAAAATCCGCCTTCCTATATATTTAATTAACCTTGAAATTAATTATTGAACCCAACGGAAGAAAACATTAGTCTCAGTTGTTTGTGTTAGTATTGGGCAATGTATAATTTCAATTTAACATTGTTTTAAAAATTTTTTGCACACTAATGTATAATAATTTTTTGTTTTATTTAAGCAATACGTAATTAAAAACAACCTTAATCCCCAAAACCCCTAAACTGTAAGCCAATTCGCCAAAAAGTTCATTCATACACTGTAGTTAAACTGGCGTGATCACCACCAAATAGTTTGCGTTTTTTAATTTTGACGACGATTTGCAGTTTACTTCCTTTTTTACTCTTTCCTTTTTTCCTTCTTGTCTTTATTTCTTTCTGTTGTATCTTCTTTAGCTTCTATTATTCTTCTGCTCATCTTTGTATCTTAGCGTTCTTCTTCTAGCGTCTGGACTTCATCTTGGGGACTTCGTGTCTGGTCTTCCATTTGGGGGATTTCTCTTTATGCAGAAGCCCTGTGTCATTGGTAGTTTTTAGATAATAACCCAAGACTTCGATTTGCTTTGATCATATTTTATTCCGAAAATCCCCACCATACGACTACCTGCACAGATTGAGTCGGCCGTGCGCTTAACACGACTTACCACCTTCGTGGTTTGGCCGATCACTAAACTAACTCTCTTTCTAATCTAAACCGGAAGAGGTCTTCTCCACCGATTCTCACTGCTATCCCCCAGAAGAAGTATCAGACTGAGGTCAAGCTGAGTCACTCCATCCTTTCAGGCCACCGCTGCAAATTATAACAGCCATTTTTGGTTCTACAATAATGGTATATAAGTGTTAGGAATCTAATAATTATGTAACATTCCTTCTCTCGACACTTTTGTGTTCCACTTTTTTTTGTCTCCTTTTCCTTTTAAAAGAGGTATTAATACGCGTTTCTTTCTTTGGTTGTGTGACCAAGCAATATAAAGTCTATAACGAGTAACACATGAAGTTTTGGTGATTTTTGAACCAGGGCAGTAACTAATTATAAAAGGGTCACCTTAATTTTGAGGGCTACAGTAACCGTCTGCTTGCGCCCTAACTTATCCTGCCCTTAAACGACATTCCTTTGATTTCTCAATAGATAGACTTTATTTGATCGTTTGTAAATGCCGGTTACGTCTTCCTGTTACTTTAGACGTGGATGTTGTAAACTTTGCAATGAAATGGCTGGAATTTTCTGTGACATGCGTGTCTGGTCTTTTGTTTCCTCATTCATCGTTATCTTTCATAATTTTCTCAGTCCTTAGTCTACATAACCTTTCAGTCGACCGCAACGCTACTTCATCCACCAACAAGTGGATGGATCCAAGATTTGGATGGATATGGAAAAGTAGGTTACAGAGCAGCTTTGTTGATGTTTTGTCCTTTTAGATTTTTTTTCCATAAGATGCTTTTCTTTTTGGCTTATATTTTCCACTACTAGGTATCAACAATACATCATGAGATAAAGTCAGAAGTAAAAAAACAGTTAGATAATGATTCAGAGACTTACGTTACGTAAGAATATGAAATAATGCAAATATCAAAAACAAGATTACCTCTCCATTCACACTACTACTACTACTAACCTACTACTACAACTCCTACTACTACTACTACTAGGATAGTCAACAATGGTTGGTTCGTTGATTGGTTGTGAATAATAAAGTTCAATTACAGTCGAACTGGGAAAGCAAGGCACCTAACGGTTGTAACTCAAATATAAACTCGAATGCTACAAAGTCCACTGCAAAATAACAAGTAATATATAAGACTCCACAATGTCAACTGCTGACATTGTCTTCAGGTTTGTTGGCACCTTCGCGTCTAGCATAAAGAAGATGGATGCAGGTGTCAAAGTATTTTTTTCTTTGCATACTAGCCTGGGCGGGTTCGCATGGGGGATAAGCTGTTGGCGCATCAGCAAATCCCCTTCCACACGCCGCTGTGATCCAAGGGAAAGGTAGGTACCAATGAGGTTTGGCAACGGTAGTGTCCGCAGGAGGCACTGAATTTCAGCAATCACACCCGTTTAGGGGATCCGGCTCCTGATTTGTTTCGGGGTTTACTCAATACATGCATGGAATAAAGTCAGAAGTAAAAAATCGAGTAGATAAAGGTTCAAGATGAGCTACGTTATTAAAATATATTTGATATCATGATTTTTTTTTTTAAATGAGAATAGGGTTTTGGGTTTCTTTGTTTAATGCATATTGCTACCTTCGTGGGTTATTTAATCCCAGAAGTTATGGCTTCGAGATAAACAGTAGTGATACTATTTTACCGCATAGCTTGAGAAATGAGGGGTTTCATACCTTCCCAAGAATTATAGTCAAAATTTGAACTTAATTGCGTGACTAGAGTTCGAAGCTCGTTACTACGGTGTCGCAGCCCAGGACGATTAGCCATAAGCACCACAGTGGATTCCTCTCAAAGAAAAATATTACTACTAGGCAAGTCAACAATAGAACATTGAATAAAGACAGTCGTAAAAATGTAGTGATAAGTTGAGAATGAGCCGCTTTATAAAGAATATATGAAAAATATGAAAATCTCTGGTGTCAGGGAATATGACATAAACTAAGTAGGTGGATTTCCCAGAATCTTTCAAAACTTCATCGGGTCGAATTGAGATGAAAGGCGTTGTTCATTCCCTTTTTTATATAAAGTTTAATGGTGATGAACATATTTCTTCAGGTTGACCTTTCAAATGCCAAAGACAAACTTGCACTCTTTATAAAGCATTACATTAGTTGGTGTTGCACTTGTGTTATGGTTTATCAGAGTAAGAAAATAATCGGCGACACTAGTTCAAATTCTGGATGAGACTGGCTGGCATTTCCATAGTGCTTATACCTGTTAGAAAGGAATGAATCCAACTATTCTCCTCTAAAAAAGTAAAGCTGTCGGGTGGCTAAAGCGAGGGAGTCTATCCTCTTTTCACTAGCGCTAGACTAAGGGAGATTGTTTTTTGCTGTGGAGCGCCAACTACCAATCAGCTCCTTATCGCAAAGATCCCTGTGCTACTCCCTATGCTGAGTTAGCTAGGGCGGTCTCGAACTATGAACTTGTGGTTTCTAAGGCCGAACGCTCTAACGACCCCTCTAACTATGTCTAAATAGTAGGGCTGACTAGGTTCTTTAATCTTGGTTTGACAACCGGTCTACGAGGAAAACTCTTAAATTAAAGCTCTTTAAACTCATTTAAACGCTTTAATTAGTATAACAATACTGAAATTTAAAATAAAGACATTTAAAAGAAATAAAGAACATAAACTCTTTCATTCATTTGTTGTTCCCGAGATGTAGGAATATACAGAAATGAATAATAAACAGAAATATGTTAACAATAACAATTATTTGTTCATTATTTTTCACTGACAGGGAATACAGTGGATGGGTTTGGATTAGAAGTTCTTTGTTGAATGTAGGATACTCTGTTCCACTACTTGGTTTCTTGATCTACTCTGTAGTCTTTTCCCACTCCTCTTCAGAGAGTCGGTTCGAATCGTTAGTGGGAGATAACTCTCCTAACACACACACACACACACATATATATATAATATATATATATATATATATTATATATATATCAAAGAAATATTCTGTTTGTCTGTATGTCTGTATGTATGTATGTTGCTTGTAGCAATGACGAGTGTTGTCATTTTACTAAAAAGCAAAATTGGTGGAAGACCTGGTCAAAGAGCAAAATTCCAATAAAATTTTACATCCTATTTTTGTCTGAGAAGAGACTACAGATCTTGTCACTCTTCATTTTCCACACAGAAAACTAATAAAAAATAATATGAGTATAAATATTTATATATATTTAAAAATTAATTTTTTAAATGATTAATAAAACAATAAACAAATTAATAAAAGCAAATGAAAGAAAAAATTTCGTATCATCCTGCTCGTGTAAAAGGGTTGTAAAACAAAACAAGTACGGTAAGAGACACCTCTGAATTCCTCAGAATTCTCAGAATTCAGAGCTGCGCGATGTCCGGCAAATAGAGATCTCTTACGACAAGGAGGAACGTTGACGCAGGTTGTGGGACTGCAGTCGAGTCGATTGATTGAACAAGTTGCTATTACGTCTCATGAATAATTTAAATAAAGAAAACGAGAGATGTCCTTGTTTTCACGGAATCTGCTTGGAATTTTTATTCTTGTTTCGCGATGGACAATTCCCAGTGGATTTTACGTATGTAAATTTATACGGCAGTAACGATCCTAATAAAATTATTCTATTGTTTGTATTCTTTATCAGACGTGGCTGAAACGTCCAAGTGTCGTTGTGAAAGCACATACTAGGAAAACACAGACATTATATTTACATTTCGTTGAACAATAATGAGAATTAAGTATGTCTTGTGCGCAAGACTAAGCAAGATTGTAAGTCCCAGGTCACATTAAAGATCAGTCCGTTTGTCATGGGTTTGGGATATGGTTGTTTATATCTACTGCAATCAAGTATCCTCCAAATCCCAAAAATGTGTTATGGATATATGACACTAATCTATATTCCTATATAGATGGAGGCGCGTAGTCTAATGGTTAGAGTCGTGGAAATGGACTCGTCGACCGAGTTCAATTCCTAGACGAAGCTGTTTGAATTTCACATTGGCGCTAATACCCTTGAAAGGGTATGAATCCAATTCTCCTCCAGTTAGGCAAATAGCAGCGTAGACTGGACTCTTAAACATGGTTAGGTAACCAGTCTTAGGAGAAGGAACTTGATTCAAACCTGTTTAAACTCCGCTTAAAGAATTGACCTTATGTCACATTCTGGAGGGGTTGGTCATGTATATATCCTATAGCTCCCCTTCTGGATATCTAGAGAGTCTGGATTACTCATTCATAGTCTTTATTCGTTGGTCCACTCTGGTCAGAAAGTGGTAGTACATGTTAGACTCTCATCTTTGCTCAAATAAGAGGCGCATCGTGTAATGATTTATTGTCGTAGGATTGGAGTCCAATTCCTACGACAATAATCATTACACGAATTCAAATCCTGGAATGGCTGCTTGCATTTCACCCAGCACTAATACCTTGGGAAGAGAAATGCATATTAGATTTCAACTTAATGTCCCACTACTTGTGGCGGTGGTCTTGGATAATATATATATATATATATATATATATTATATATGTTTTGTGTGTGGTGTGTTGTGTGTGTGTGGAGAGAAGAGAGAAAGAGAGAAAGAAGAGAGGTCCAAATAGAAATAGATTTGTTAAAGTATTCAATATTCGATAAGAATATTTGATGCCATATAATTGTAAATTATTTGTGTTACTCAAAGCTTATAATTGTTTTGCTAAATGTTATAGTTATTGAAACCATCATAACTCTATGGCAACAAATGGTTATTTGAATAAAAATATGTCTTAAACATATATTTAGTAGTATTAAGTAGTAATAGCATAAAACCAATAAAACCATGCAATTAATTTGTGTTAAGAATATCCATCTTGCATATATATCTGGGTGCAAGATTCTATGTAGAACTAATAAAATATTTAATATCATTACAAGGAACGCGATTCCCTAATGTGCAGGCTTAAGATATCTCTAAAAGGTTGAAAAGCGTTAAAATCAGTTTAAATGAATAATCAACAATTGACTATCGTTGCATTTCTGGATTAAACGCTGATTCAAACTAGTTTTGCGGCATTATGTATTTACCTAATTCCCCCGCTCGAATGGAATGTGACATAAGGACAATTTTTAATCTGAAGTTTAAAAGTTTTCTTAAGCAATTTTTCCTTCTCCTATG
>CM042147.1:39435967-39487324 GCA_023376005.1 Doryteuthis pealeii | reverse complement strand
ATGTTATTTCAATATTCTTCAATTATAAGGGTTATTTTATGCCAAGGTTTGGTATCTATCATTCTTGGTTTGGTTCATTTTTAAATCATTAAAAACAATTTTTAATTTATGTATGAACCTTACAGGGTACACACGGGTGTTGATGGATATGGCAAGGGTATCATTCCAGTTCAATTTGAACTAGGGTAAACATTTGTTCATATAGGATGATAAATAGCAGGCTTTAGATATATAAATGGATTAGTATAAAATATGCGTAGTACTAAACTGTATAGGAGCTGGGAGGTTGCGTTAGTAATATTTGATTTAGATAGATTGGCCCGGTTAATGGACGAGTTGTTTTTCTTTTATGAGCTATAATATCAAAGGTATGAATCAGTATTTCTAGTTGGAATGTGTTGAGACGGGCTCTTAAAAACTTAGTGCGTTAAGTATTGAAGGAAACTGAATTAAATGTTAAAAGTGACTTGTGTATTTGTTGTAGGTTTGGTGAATAGATTTAGGTTGCGTGATCAGTGATAAGATCGATTGAGTGGGTTTAGAAAACATTTCTACCAAATACGGACCAAAGTAGAAGTGTTGCAATCTAATGGATTCTCTTCGCTACGCCAGACTCAATTACAGTTCTTTAAGTCATGGCTGCCATCCACACAGGTGCACTTATTGGGGGCGGGGTCTTACCCTCTGCGAATGTAGTGGCGTATCTACAAGTAAGAGTTCGAAAGAATTTCACTTATCTAATGGTGATTACGAATTTAGGTCAGCTTCGAAACCTCTGATCAGCGTGATAAGAAAATATTGTTGGTGAGATCCTGGCCATAATTGACAGCGATCATAGCAAGTCAGTTAGGTTCATGGCCAGGGATATTGGAGTGTCTGAGTGTCTGAGTTTCTGATCAGACACGTAATGTATGAAGACATTCTCTATTTCTCATACGAGATGGTAAAGGGCCAATTTTTATCACAGGTCATTGAGGACAAGAACAAAGATCAGCCTGCAAAGCTTTTAAGCAAATTTAATTCTCTACTCCAAATACGGACGGAGAATTTTTTTAAATTCAATTTAAAAAAAAAAACAACATTAAAATCATTTACCTAAAATTTGCAATTAAATCAGTATGAGGGTAAAGAGAATGGGGAGTGTGAGAGAGATTGAACTTCCTACTTTTTTGTATATAGTTAGCCTCTAGCTTCTGGCTGCTGATGAAAATTAACATACACATAAAGTGTGGGGTTCAATCTCCCTCTCACACCCTCGAATCTCTCTCTTTAAATCAATATATATATAGAGAGAGAGAGGGGGGAAGTATGAGATGGTTAGTTTTTGAACTTAATTACAAATTTGACTAATTAAGACCAATTAAAATGGAATCTATTTCAAACATAACTCAATCCCAGAACTATGGAATATTTTGGCATGTTATTTTGTGTCATTAACTACGGTTGAGAAAAATGTCTACCAGTATCAGATCGGGAACTTACAGATGTGGCTAAACTTATTTAGTCCCTACAAAATGTGCCGATATTGATGAAAACCAAACTCCGGGTACACATTATGATGTTTGAGGTTGATCACTTGCGATGGGAAAACATGCCTTCATATATCTTGCAATTGACGTCAAAACCACATGAGGGTCTTCATCAAGTGTCTAAATGAATTGCCATCCTGGATCGAGAGGGTGTGACTGTGAATACACAACGTCTATCAACAAATAAAGCAGTATTAGCTGAGAGATAATTTATTGATATCATATTTTGCTTTATATATAAATATCTAAGTTTCAATAATATAACATAGAATCAACGGTGCTTGGTAATTGTCAGTTTATTGCCTATGCGATCCTAAAGCAAGAAAAACGCATGGAGCGTGGTAAGTTTATCGCTAGACAATCATGAACCAATGATACCATAGGCGAGAAACTGACATTTACCAAAAACCTTGCTTCAGTTTCTCGTTATTTGAATTTATATATATATTATATATTATATATATATATATATATAATATATATATAATATATATATACACGTGTCGCATATGTAAGATAAAAAAATTTTTTTTTTAATTTATCTGAGAACATAATAATTTGTGGACCTTCTTTTTTTATAAAATATTGAATTTTCTCCCGTTGGAACCAGAACAACATTATATATATATATATATATATATATTATATATATATATATATATATATTATATATATATATATAGTATATAGTAGAATGAAGAAAAACTCTAAACTTGCTTCATTACAATAATTTATTTCAACCGTATTAATACGGCATCTTCAGGTAATCACAAGAACATGACTCTTACTGAGAATCACAAGAACATGACTCTTACTGGGAAATTCTCAGTAAGAGTCATGTTCTTGTGATTACCTGAAGATGCCGTATTAATACGGTTGAAATAAATTATGTAATGATGCAAGTTAAAGTTTTTCTTCATTTACTAAATTTCTTGCTCTGTCCTGTTACTCACTGGTATTAGGCACATTGAGCTCTCCTTATGGTCTACCTGCATCAGCTTGGGTTAAACCATACATGGAAAGACTAACTACGGAAAAAACTATATATATATATATATATTATATATAATGTGGTGGTGTGTGTGTGTGTGTTGTGTGTGTGTGTGTGTGTGTTAATTTGACTGACTGCTACCCTCTAAAAACTTGGACCTGAAAAAATATTTTTTTCTCATTTGAAATCACTTCCTGTCACCATAGTGACAGTCTGTTAATGTATACATTTGTAAAAAAAAATTTGAAGAGAAAGAAGATTCTACATTGAGAAAATTTTTCTGTTATGCAATTCTAATTATTGATGCTTATACATCTGATGAGACTTGATTTGGGGAGCTTTGTTAGATCAACTTGAATTATAAAGGCCACAATTTTGGGTCGAAATAAATTTATTATGGATAACGGTGTTGAGTTTTTACTCCTTTCAAGTATATTATATATAATATATATTATAATATATATATATAATTATATATATATACTTGATTTTTGGGTACTACTATGTGAACATAGCGTAAGTAGTTAATCCAATAGGGCTCAATATATTGTGAATATAGCATTAATAGTCGTAGAAGAAGTTATTTCCCGACCGCGTTACCTAGCTACATTTGGGATTTAAAACATCAAAAATCACCGATTATCAAATGGGATTTAATAAAAAAAAAAAGCGAGTGCTTGTCGAGGTCTGACGGCCCATGCTTCTTGTGTCTACAGAAAAAGTTAGAAATAATTAGATTCCCAAATAAAATGACTTAATTATAAAAAGGATGAGTTCCTAGGAAAATGTATGCATGGATTACGCAATGCATTAGATACCAATAAGATATAATTGATCAATAAAGGCATAATAGTAAATATGATATAGCAGTAACAAAGAAAAACTAATAGAAGAAATAAGAATAAATTTAAAAAACATAGCCAAACTCCAGACTAACTGACCCCATAAAGGTCAATAGAGTAATTGAAGATAGGGGTGGGGGTAATAAAAGTATAATGTTACAGGCGCACTACTACCACCCGTAGGTCAAAATAGGAGGTGTTTCATCAACTACAAACTAGCAGCCTAATATTAAATTCAGGAAGAATTAAAATGATATCCGTCTAGCTATATAAAGTAACGAAAGAATCCACTCAATCCCTGATGAAGTGTGTTCGAGTAACATCGAAACCACGGTCGGGACAATTAACTTCTTCTACGACTATATATATTTATATATTATATATTATATATATATATATACTTAGTTCATTAGACACGTAAATTATATTTCGCACAATAAATTTTTTTTGATGAATAATAAAATTCAATATTGTTTTTTATAATATTCCGTATGATATCAAGTGTTTCCGTGATTAAACAAAATTGAGGAACTCAAACGTCATATAGAATATTTTAACTAATTGGCGCTCGCACCGTCGCATTTTTGTTTTATAAAATAACAATTCTCATGAAATAGTGATACTATGAAAGTGCTATTCAAAGAGCAAATGTTTACAAAAAATCACATAGCTAGAAGAAAACTAAAATTAATCTTCAGAATTCGGGTTAATATCCCGCCTGGGAGGGTACGACTACGACGATAGGTAAATAGTTATAAACAGTTATAAATATTCTGTTTATAGTCATAAATATGACACAGGTTTCGTTCGTGTCTTCGGGGAGATGATCCATTCCAAGAATTTGCCATTCAAACACTATCCTTGTTTCAAACAGGAACTATTGGCCAATTTCAGAAACTGTGTATTTACTACCCATGCATAGTAATTATGTTTTCTCCCCCACATGTCTCATAGGTGTATGTCCCATATCTAAAATATACGTTTGATGATTAGTATTCATTCAATGAATGCAGCTTTAGCTAATTGTGATGCTTGTCAAAGTAGTATCTTTAAGTATTTCTGCGCACACACACACAACACACACACACACCACACACATGCACACACACATTATATATATATATTATATATATATATATATTTACAACCCTCCCCACAGCAGGATGTGACACAAAGTCAATTTTTAAAGCGGAGTTTAACAGGTTTGAATTCAGAGTTTTCCTTCTCATAGACCGGTTGCCTTACCCAGGTAAAGAACCTACGTATACCATGCTGGTGGAAGTGTATAATTATATTTCCAATGGTATTAGCGCTAAGTGAAATACAATTACACGTCCAGGATTTTATATATATATATATATATATATAATATATAATTAGGGTAGCGAATGCATAAAGTCAACAGGCGCTTTGGTAAGTGTCAATTTCCTCCTATGCAATTTTCAAAGCAAATAAATATTGTACATTCGAATTTTTTGGTTTTTCTGTTTGGTGGTGCTGTCGTTGTAGGAAGGTTATTTTTTTTGTGGGGTGGGGGGATGATAGTAAAGCTGTTATTTATTTCTGAGGAGGTCGTTCTATTTCATTCTTAATCCATGTTTGTCATTTATCTTCTATTTTCTTGTCTATTCTAGTGTTTTTAGGACTTATTTTTCTTCATATTTTATTTTTGTCATTTTTTTATTTGTTTTGTTGTTTATTCATTTATTTCTTTGTTTATTTACTTATTTTTTTTTGAATTATATTTATTTTTAATTATTGTTTATTATTTGTTATTTTATAAATTTAGTTATGTTTTATTTAGCTATTTTATCGTTTATTTTAATTTTTATTTCTTCATTTCAAAAAATAAGTTTTTAAAGGATTTATTTTAATTTTGGAGTCATTAGTTTTCAGATGGCTCAAAAAATTGTTTTTCAAAGTCAACGTAATATAGTTTGAACGTTTTTAAGTTTTTTTGTTTTTTTTTTCAGGAAAATGATTATGGCTATTTTGTCTGGGTTACAATATTTTGATATGTTATAAGCTGGTGCTATTTCTTTTTTTTTTGTACGTTCCAGGTTATTTTTGTATTTTTAGGTTTGATTTTTTTTCGTATTTTTTATTGGTAAATGATGCCTTGTGTGTTTAACTCCATGTTTCAAGGGGCTTTCTTTAGCCTGTATATATTTTTCTGTGTTTGTTTAGAACTTTAGATGGCTTAGGTATATAACATTAGTTGTAAATAATTTCTGTTATTGGATGTGTTTTAGACACGTTTATTTGAATTTAATGGCGTGTGTATTTGTTGTTGCTTTCGTGTATCTTTTTTTATTGTGCTTCTATTATTTGGTCATTGATTTCGTGCAGGTATAATGAGTTTTTAGGGTATTCCTATTGAATATTAATGTATTTTCTTTGATTTAAGAAAATTATTGTCTATAGTTTATAGATATTTTACTTGGTTTTGTTTTTGTTGTGTTTTTTTCGTAGTTTTCCTTTATTTATTGAAGATTAAAAGTTGTCAGATATTTTGTGACAGATGGATTTTGTGATAGGTCCTGTTTTCTAATTTACTAACAATGTCAGATAGTGGGGTTTAATCATACATTGGTGTGTAATATACATAGTTTAAAACGGTGCAAAGACCTTTGGTGTTCATTAAGTGTAAGTGACAGTTTGAGGTCATATTGAGGATTAGACTAGAAGGTCACGTGATCAGACAAGTCTAGAAAGTCAGGAAATAATTGATAACGTATCTTCAATCAGTTGGAATAGCCGATGAGAACGGATCAATTTCCGCTCTGCTCTGATCTTTGACTCCTTCTCCGGTGCTTGTGACGAATAGACAAGAATCAATTTTCGCTCTCCTGGTTTTCACGCGAATTTAACACTCCAAGATAATACACTCAAAATAAAAAAAAAAGAAATAATTTTCGTAAAAATATTCAGTTTGTGAATCGTTCACCGACGATTATATATCAATTTCGTTTATTCCTTGGTTGTTACTTTGCTTTGTGTTACATTTATCTAGCCTCAGTCTATGATTTTTATAATGAGGGATTATATATATATATATATATATATATATATAGATAGATAGATAGATAGATAGATAGATTATAGATAGATATTAAGAAATTATATATATATATTATTAGCATTATATATATGTATTTGGTATATTGTATGATCTGTGTTTAACTTATACTTTACGTACACACACACACACACACACACACACGATATTATATATATATATATATATATATATGTATATATATATATGTATATATATATATATATAATATATAATGTATAAATATGCACATATATACATATACACATGTATATATTTATACATAGTTATAGATATATAGAAACACACACACACATACACTCACAGACATATATATCTATATCTATTATCTATCTATCTATCTATCTATTTATATATAATATATATATATATATATATATATATATATATATCCGTTCGTGTGCGAATCTGTATTGGTTTGTTTGCGTGTGCAAGGTTGCATATGAGTGTGGATGTATTTATACATATTAATACATATATAGAAACGCACGCACACACATACACCATACACATATATATCATATATCTATATCTATCTATCTATATATCTATCTATCTATCTCTCTATCTCTATTTCTCTCTCTCTCTCTCTCTATTATATATATATATATTATATTATATATATTATATATATATATAGTCGTGTGTGATTCTGTATTGGTTTGTTTGCGTGTGCAAGATTGGATATGAGTGTGGGTGTATGCTCTTTCACTGCGTGTATCTTTCATGTCAACAATCCTGTTTTATTTGGAAACTTTTCCGACTCATGCATATTGGCGCCAAATGGAATGTGGACCATTGGAAGACGTTGACATAAAGATGCATCGGATGAATAAAACTAACCAAGCTGAAAAAGAGGCTTGCGTCGAACATATCGCTGTTGATGTTTGTTTAGACAAGTGGAATCTATTTTCACTCAAGCCTGACTGAGCAACGCGAATATGGTCAGACTGAGCAACGGATTTTTCTGAGAAGAAACATCACAATATTCTACTAATAAAAATAAAATAGAGAAATAAAAAGCTTAAGCGTTGAATTTTTTTTTCTAAGCGCAAACGATTTTTATCATGACAAATATTTTACTTTATATATATATATATATATATATATATATATTTTTTTTATATATATATATATATATATATATATATATATATATATATATATATATATATATATATGCTGTAGATAGAAGGAAAGTGGTCAAGAAATGATCAACTCAAAACAAGTCACAGGTGATACGTTTCGTCTGTATTCACAGACTTCCTCAGATGGCTGAGGAAGTCTGTGAATACAGAAGAAACGTATCACCCTGTGACTTGTTTTGAGTTGATCATTTCTTGACCACTTTCCTTCTATCTACAGCATATCGTCGGATCTTAAACCCATCCACTTCCTTCATATATATATATATATATATATATATATATATATATATATATATATATATATATATATATATATAGGGTCATCCACAGACACGTGTTTCGACTTATCAAGTCTCCTCAGATATATATATATATTGTTATTATTGTTATTATTTATATATATATTATTTATATATATATATTATTTATATATATATTATTTATATTATTGTATTATTTATATATTATTGTTATATTTTTATTTATTTATCCTTTTGAGTTTTTGCATCAGCATTAGCTGATGGTCTTTCACTGGAGTCTGAGTGACAGCAAGTCCCCTCAGGTCTCCAGGACTCTTCTGAGTATTCTGGCAGATTGCAGCAGTGCTGTGTTCTGAATGGTTTCAACCCTCCCTCTGATTTCCAAACTTTCCAAACCCTTTTCTAATGCTGTTGGGACTACACCAACTACAATTGGTATCACTTTCACTTTCATGTTCCATAACTTTTTCAGTTCTCCGGCAAGATCCAGATATTTGGCTATTTTTTCATTTTCTTTAGCTTCACCCTGTGATCTGCTGGCACTGCAAAATCTACGTTGACAAGTTCTTTTTTTTTTTGTTTATCAAACTAGGTCTGGCTCTTCTTGCTCGATAAGGTGATCCGTTTTATTTCAAAGTCCCAGAGAATTATAATTATTATTATTATTATTTATTATCATTAGTCGTGCTATTAATATTTTAAACTCTTTAAAATGAAATAGCAGAGGTGGTCATCACTTTTTTTTTCTTTTTTATTTCTTTTAGCCTTGTGGCACCTTTGCGAATTGGTTTGTACTGGAACAACTGCCAATTTTTTAAATAATTTAATTCATTATGTTGCACCGTGGCTATTTAAAGAATTCCTTCAGTGTCATTCTTTGGAATCATCCAAGCAGTCGTTTGTGGATGTGAGGCTCATTTTGAAAAAGACACTCTCTTTCTGTGATCTTCGTTGTGTGGCTTCTGTTTTTAAAACTTCATTCTATGCTTTGTGCATTTCTTCATTTGCCTTTGTATTCCAGAATGTATTACGTGATCTTTTGAAAGAATGAAACGAATGAGAAAGAGAGAGAGAGAGAGATAAGAAAGAGAGAGAGAGAAAGAGAGAGAGAGAAGAGAGAGAGAGAGAGAGAGAGAGAGAAGAGAGGAAGAGGAGAGAGGGGGTAAGAAGGATGCTGTTGTGTGGCTGTCTCATTACAAATATTTGTAAAGCATAAAGAAAGAAGAGGACGATGGAAATTGAAATGGAGAAGAGAAAGAGCGAAATAAAATAAGAAAGTGTATATTTATCAACCCCTCCCCAACATAAATTTCTAAAACCAATAATTTGCACACAGATTTATGGGTTTTTAAGTATTCGTATCTAATACTAATAATTATATTGTTTCTCGTACTTATTTCTATTTAATAATAGTCCTTTGTTATATGATTTCAAGTAACTAATAATAATTATTAGCAAACAATTATAGCTTCAAGTAACTATTCGTTATAAAAAGTATTTCACAGTTATGTCTATTTACCCACCCTTCCACACGAAGAGTGTGACACAAGGTCAATTATTAAGCGGAGATTAACAGGTGGGAATTCAGATTTTTTCTTCTCCTACAGTAGTTGCCTAAACAAGGTTAAAGAGTCCAGTCTGCCCTACCTGCAGCTGAAGGAAGAATAGATAGATTCATACTTTTCCAAGTGTATCATGTTTATATGAAATGCAAAAAAATATGAAAGCCAAGAGGAAGGGAAATAGGACAGCAAGGAAGCAGCAGAGGAAAGAAAAAAACCTTGACTCTGATGGTGTGCAGAGGATGGGTTACATGGTCAATTTTTTAAAAGGTTTAAAGCTGGATCGAGGCCGGGTTAGCTCAGTCGGTAGAGCATTCGGCTAGAAACCACAAAGTTCCTAGTTCGATACCGACCCTCGCCAACTCAGCTTATGAGTAGCACAGGGATCAGTGCGGTAAAGTAAGGAGCTGGTGGTAGGTGTGGTGCTCCTACTCAGACGCAAAAAACAATCTTCTTGGTCTACCGCTAGTGAAAAGGGGATATACTCCCTCGTTGATTGGCTGATACCGAATTTAGGCCACCCCGAAGACTTTACTTTTAAAGCTGGATTGAATACAAAGTTTTCCTCTTCCCTCGACTTGTTGCCTAACAAAGGTTAACCAGCGTCGTCGCCGTCGTCGTCGTCGTTGTTGTTGTTGTAGTTGTTGATGATCATCATCATCATCATTATGATATACTATGTTCTAGCGCTTTTACTAGTTTGGAGCATTCAGTCCTTCCTCCTTTGAAGCCACTGAGGGAGCTGATGACCCTCGCAAAGGAAACCTTTCCTAGGTACCCATTATACCACTCCTTTGTACTACGTGCTTCTATATATTTTCAGTTAACTACAGTGCTACCTTGAATTCCGAGTGTTCCAACTTATGGGTTATCCCAGTTACGAGCCAGTCACTCGGCCGATGTTTTGCTTTGTGTTGAGAGCAAAAATTTGAGGTATGAGCGAACTTCAAATGCGCTAATATTAATAGGTTCACTAAAAACTTTTTAGTTTCCAAATCTATTCTGCTAAAAATATATCATTAAAAAACAAACATTAATACATATTACAGCACATAATTCATTACATTTTATTATATCATGTTTTATACAATATAATACTATTTTTCTTATTCAAAAAACGTATAAAAATTTAGGGTGTTTTTTAGGGAAGATGGAATGAATTAGTGGCATTTCAGTTAATTTAATTGGAAAAAGTGATTTGCTATACGTAGAAATTGAATTCGAGCTGAAGTAATTGAACTTGTAAGTCAAGATACTCTGTATTTCTATCTAATACTAATGATTTACAAGTTTTTTAACGACTTTGAGTAATTATTCCTATCTACTAATAGTAATTTTCAAGTAATTATTTGCATCTCGTAATCTTTTAATAGTTCCCATATCAATGCTTAAAAAACCAATTTATTTATGTAGTTCAATCTACATTAAAGATTATCTGAAATATTATATTCGACCCATACATGAGTCTTAACAGGTACTATCAGTCAGCGTCAGAGTAGATCTGTTTGTGATGGCAATGAATGAATGACTCCACATTCCACAATTCTAGAATTGGAGACTCACACCGGATGCACTTTAGGTGTCATGACTAGCACACAGAAAGTACAGAAGAGGTTAAAGAAGAAAATGGATAATGCTGGGTTTGAACAAGATGATGAAAGGAAAATCAGAAAAGAGTTCGAAAAGGGAAAGAATGAAGTGAATACAAAGCAGCAAAAAAAATAAATAAAAAATAACTGGAGAAAATCTTATTATTCACTAAATGACCGACTGTCCATTATGGTTAGGATCCGCCTTTCCTTGTATTTATAGAGGTGGGGTTTTGGCTTTTCTATTTTTTTAGATTTTTAGCTTCTTTGTTTTTTTGTTTTTGTTTTTGTTGTTCTTTTTGGAGGTTTTAGTGTGTTTGTTGTTTTTTTTTTTTATTCCTGTGATTTTTTTTGCTTTTGTTTTTTTTTTTGTTGTTTGTTTTTTGTTGTTTTTTTGGGTTTTTTTTGTCTTTTCTCGATTTCGACCAAACCTTTATAATATTCTTGTTCTTAATATTCCGACGTTATCATCTAGCAACGTCCTCAGGTTAAAATGAGACTGTCCAGTCGTCCAAGATGAAATGCAAAAAATGTAAATCCTGATTATCTGGTGTCTTTTACTGTCTTTTACCCGCGAAATTCTTATTTCTTATGAGTAGTCACTCAATTAAATAATGGACGATTCCGTTTTTTTATTTAAGAATGTAAGGAAGAAAATGTCATGCTACAGAAACGTATGATAAGAAAGAGAGTAGGGGAAAAATAGAGAGAGGGGGTGAGTACGCGGAAGCGATAACTCTAATTTGTTTTAATCGAAGATAATGAAAAGAGGAAAAAAGGAATAGGGAAAAAAAAGTAGAGAGAGTTAAATTTACATATTGAACTATTTCGCAATAGCTCCGAAGTAAGCATCACATTGTAATAATTAAATCATCACATCTGTGTTATTCAAGGACCTGCTAGTTCTTTTTAATACTGAACTGCGCTTATTTTTGTTACAAGGCACAAGTGAGGATCAAATTCACTAAGTAAAAGCTACGGGGCTCGCGTCACACCTGTACAAGCCCTAAATTAACGCTAATGAATATGGGAAAGTAGTAGTCGTTTGCCAATGTACTATGCTAAGTAGAATTATACTGGCTCGGCTTGTGCATTGGCATACAAGACTTACATACTCTTTGGACCAAGTTACCTTTAAGCACACCAGGGTGATCTGGATTCAAGGAATTGTTTTTAATTTCACTTGAAAACTTTTTTAAAATATAGAAGATTTAGTTTAGACTGATTTGGTGTGGTGATTGCGCACAATCTGCCCTGTCCTTTAAATCTTGCTGTCCACCCTGGCTGTAAAAGGATGTTTGTCCCACAGTGCCCAGCAACTCTTTTGGTAATCGTTATAAGTGACAAGATTTGCCTGCTTCTCTACCTCTATTCACTTATACTTCCTCTGTCCCGTATGGTGTTTCATCGCAGTTGTGACAGTTACAAGCTATCTCACTAATAGACACATCATTCGTGGCCTGTGTTACATAATCCCCAAGTGAATGGTTGGGTAAATCGGCACCCATCATTGTGTAGGTATCAAGCTAGTGGTGCAAACTTTATTTAATGATAAACAGCGAATCTCGCAAGATGTCATATTCTTGCAACATTGTGTCACATCCTATACGTGGCGAATTGGTTTGTGTAAATATGTTTTCCATCTCGTCCAAGTGTCGCGCTTTAGAAGAATCTATTTGATCCCAACGATTAGCTAATCAGAGAATTCTAAATTTAATCTCAACAGACAACAATTCCGTCATTATAAAGGCCTCACTAAAGGATATCGATTCGAGTTAATTCAATCTAAAATGCTTTCTATGGTCCATAGATACAATGACAGAATATCCATTTTATCTTTTATCGTCATTTGATATTAAATTTGGAAAAGTTTAATCTTCAACCATTTAAAAATGCACAATATGAACATCTATACAGGATGTTTAAAATTTATATTGATATACGTGTATTTAGGAAAATTAATGTAATTCGTAATCTACTGACCAGACCAATTCTTGTTCAAATGATTCAAATATTAACTGCATGTGCAGAAACAGCCAAACTTTCATGTTTATGTAAAACGTACTTTCTGTCCTAGTAAAAAATAAAAACATTAGATATTAGCCTATATTACTTTGGTGGTGAGTATTTACTTCTTTTAAAAGATAATAAAACTAAACGAATTAAATCTTTTTTCTAAGGCATATGGGGTCATATTGGTATATAAATCAAGCAGTAATCGTTGTAAAAAATTCTAAAAATATTTAGATATGAATAATATCTTATTTTTTAATATAAACATCTAATCATTTATTTTTCATAATGGCAAGCTTAGTCATATCCAATATTATATAACATAAATCAAAAAAGATTTTATTATTATTATTATACTCCTTTTGAGTTTTCCAATCAGTGTTAGCTGATGGTCTTTCATGGAGTTTGAGTGACAGCAAGTTCCTCAGGTTACAGGAATCTTTCTGAGTATTCTGGCAGATTGCAGCCGTGCAATATTCTGAATGGTTTCAATCCTTCCTCTGATTTCAACTTTCAAACCTTTTCTATCTCTTGGGACGGGTTCAAGTGGCACCAACACAATTGGTATATTTCACTTTCATATTCCATAACTTTTTCAGTCTGGAAGGTCCAGATATTTTGTCTATTTTTTCATTTTCCTTTAACTTCACCCTGTGATCTGCTGGCACGTGCAAAATTCACCAGTTGACAAGTTTTTTTTTTTTGTTTATCACACCAGGTCTGGCTTTTCTTGCTGGGATAAAGGTGGTCGTTTTTATCTCAAAGTCCCAGAGAATTTTATGCGTTTGTTTCAAGAAAGATTCTGGTTTATGCATATCCCATTTGTTGTGTGGTCAAATTTAATTTTTTTGCATAATTCCCAGTGGATCACCTTCCAACCCAGTCGTGTCTAGCTTTGTATTCTTGTTTGTGCTAGTTTGCTACATTCGCCAGAGTATTGGTTAACAGTCTCATCTCTTTACGCAAAGTCTACACTTACTATTCTGTTGGATTTTATCAATTTTCGCTTTGATGTAGTTTGTCTTAATGGCATTATTTTGTGCAGCAATTATAAGTGATTTCTGTTTCTCTTTTGAGGTTTCCTTTCTTAACAACCATGTCCAAGTCTTTTCATGTGCAACCTCTTCTATTTGTCGTTTGAAGCGTCGTTATTGTTCTTCTTGGGCGTTTTTTTGTTTTCTAGTTTTTGTCGTTTTCTTGTTGTCATCTGCCGTTTCTACTATTGTTGGCCGCCATAAGTAGTTTCTTTGGCTCTTTTTGTGTAATCTTCAAGTTGTTGTTTGTTGTTTCTACGCATTCTCTCTATGTTGGCAAGACTCTTCCCTTCCTTTCTTGACACATAATCTATTTCTATCATCTCTAGGGTGGAGAGCCTGGTGCATAGTCATTACTTTTCTCGTCCTTTGGTCTATTTGTCTGAGTTCTTCTTTTGTCCATTTTAAGAATGGTCTTATTATTATTATTTTTATTATTATTATTATTATTATTATTATTATTATTATTATTATTATTATTAGGTAATGGACTTTAAAACGCTCTAATTATAGTATAATATGCATTTTCTGGTCCACTTTGCAGCTGAATAATTTTATGTTGTCAATGTTGATGATGAATATATGTTTTAATAATCCTTATTTAATATATTGAGATAATTATGAATGTTTAATAGAATCGTGAAAATCATTATGTTAATGTTACAACCGTTAGGGTTAGTTCATTTTCATAGATAAATGAACAAAATATAGATTTATATAATGTCGATAATTTCATTAAAGATTGTGGGTGTTTTATTCTTTTGAAATAAAAAAGAGGGATTCTAAGAATAACAATTCCTTTATAAAAACGAGACATTTGGCTGGTTTTCAAGTCTTATCAACTCTTTTGCTTATGCCATCTGCATAGGAAATTATCATATGAATAAAAGAAAACTAATCTAAAAGTCCAGTTCTTGTGAAAGAAAAAGGCAATGACACAATCCAATCCTTCTATTTGGGAAATTATAAAGTGTTCATCCATTAATGTTGTTATTATAAATGGTGAGGGGATAGAGATTCATGAACAGACTTGACAACATAAAATTATTTTTGTTTTAAAAACGTATATAGGCAGTAATCACTTTCAATAGAATGTCATGATATTGCTAGTTTATTTGTCCTTTTCGATAGATTTAAAAACTTTTGAAATTACATTGTACTTACTAGCAAAGGACCACCATCAGGGTGGTGTTAGATTTAATTTTGCCACGCTCTTTCGTAAAAAAATGTAAACAGATCCTTGAAATCTTATATTTTTGAAATAATAAACCTAAAAATAGTTTTGCTTTTAACATTAAAATAAATGTTTTCTTTCTAATAAAATCAAGTTTCTAGCAGTTAATTTCAAATTCAAATATTTATGTTTTTTTCTTTTCTTTTGGGGGCGTCAAAACTGTTCTGTGTTTTATTATTGTCCGTCGTAAAACGAAAGTTTATGACAGAAAATAAGCAAAACAGACGTATTTTTCATTGTATGATAAAATACAAAATTTAATATAGATGAATATTATGTAACTATTTCTTATTTGAAAATAATTTTCTCGTAAAACTCTATAATGTTAGATGACTTTAGATATATATTAATTAAAATAAAAACTATATATAATCAATATGATTGGGCATATATTCATAAAAGGTTTTAAAAATGTGAATCGTTTAATGTTACACATTAGTTTCTGAGCATATATAATGAGGTTTGTTCTTTATTCTATGTATTCAGAATATTGACTATAAATTAAATAAGTCGTCGGGTGACCTAAAGTCGGTATCAGCCAATCAGCGAGGGAGTCTATCCCCTTTTCACTAGCGCTAGACAAAGGAGATTGTTTTTTAGCCTCTGAGGTGGAGCGCTACACCTACCATCAACTCCTTACTTTACGCACAGATCCATGTGCTACTCGTACACTGAGTTAGCGAGGGCCGGTACCGAACTAGGAACCTTGTGGTTTCTAGCCGAACGCTCTACGACTGAGCTAATACTCATTGATGAACTTGCGCAATTTTGGAGTATTGTGAAGTAAGCAGTGTCGTAGTTTATGTTACAGACAGACATACACCGATCTCCATTATATATAGATTGAACCAAAAGAGTATGTTAGTCGCCGTATTCTTATGTTGAAGATGAGAAAAACATACTTATTTAGTCCTGATTTGTGTGAAGATCTTTTTTTAATCCCACACAATCTCTAATTCCCATCTAATTCCTTATCTAATTGGATTAATCTGCTATCAGCAGGTGAAAGTAACTTTAACCATATATACGTGTTAAAGTCATTTACACTTGTATACTTATATTTATATGTGAGAAATGTGGAGAAAAGTAGACAAACACGGGATGTTATGGAAACTGGATGTTTATTGTCGACGATGCAACGTTTCGGGAATTTTGATCATCATCAGGACAAAAGCGCAGTTCTTGCTTCAATGAAGGACGTTTTCAGAATGGTGAAAAACAGTAGATTGTCAGTAGGGGCAGGGGTGGCTGGGGGGATGGGTAGTGGATTTTCATTCCTCTAAATTATATTTATATATATACAAAATCTCTTTGCTTTTTAGTATGTATACAATGTTCCAAAACTCCACGAAGCAGAATTTTTTTTAATTGAGAGACAGATGGACAGGAAGACAGATAAACATTAATTTTAATCACAAGAACAAAGACAATTTTGAAAACTTTTTTGAAATTCACTTTTTTGTCATGGAACATATCTTATTGATTTTGAAACTTAAAAGTTCCTTGATGATAACTTCAAATAATGAGGAAAATTGAACGACGGGATTAAGACACATTGAGTACCCTAAATTTGTTATGATATCATTTCTCGATTTGGCCCCAACATAATTCTCAAGAAATCTGTATTATTTATTAGGGTTGTGGTTCCATCTTCGCCTATTTTTTTTTTTTGGCTAGAACAGCCGCCATTTTTTTGGTAGGTTGATTCTGTAAGTTGCTATGTGTTTATTTAAAGAAATCTTTCAGTTGCCATTCTTTGCAAGCAGTCGGGTGTGTATGTGAAGCCTCATCACCAGAAAGAGGCATTCTTCTCTGTGATCTTCGCTAGCTGGCTCGTGTATTTTAATGTTTGTGTTTGGTCACGGCTATGTGTGCGATCATCTGTATCTTTTTATACACACACACACCGTACACACACACAAAAACGCACACAGCTACATGGGGTTTATCTATATGTATATATATTCATATATATGGGTGGTAAAAAATGTATATATATATATATATATATATGTGTGTGTGTGTGTGTGTATGCGTGTGTGTGCGTATGTTTGTGTGTGGATATATATATATATATATATATATGGACATATATGTGAAGGTGTTTCATTTGTCGTTGAATATGGAGATATACTACTATTTGAATGTATGAAAGAAACGAACAAAGGATAGAAAAATATGTCGTCTCGGTAATACTGTCTGGAATAAAAAAACGCAGCAAAAAAGGAGAAAAGGCCACTGAAGAGGAGAATGGTAGCTACCAAGACAATAATAATAATAATAATAATAATAATAATAATAATAATAATAATAATAATGGATAGAGTAAGAATATATGAAAAAGAGGGAAAGAAAGTAAAGGAAAAGACAATAAGGAGACAAAGAGCAAATAAAGGAACGAACGAAAGCAAATGGTTGTTGGTGCTGTAGCTGCGGCTTCTGCTGCTGCTGCTGCTGCTGATGATGATGATGATGATGATGATGATTAAAGAGAAAGCGGAAAAAAGAAGGAGGAAAAAAATGAAGCGTAGAAAATGGCAACATCATGAACAGCAACAAGAAGAAGATAATCAATGATAATAATAATAATAATGCCCATGAAAAGACTTAGACATGGTTAAGAAAAGGAAACCTCAAAAGAGAAACTGAATCACTTATAATTGCTGCACAAAATAATGCCATGAGGACAAACTACATCAAAGCGAAAATCGATAGGACCCAACAAAATAGTAAATGTAGACTTTGCGGGAATAGAGATGAGACTGTAAACCATATACTATGCGAATGTAGCAAAATAGCACAACGAGAATACAAAACTAGACACGACTGGTTTGGGAAGGTGATCCACTGGGAATTATGCAAAAAATGATATATGCATAAACCAGAATCTGTTCTTGAGAACAAAACGCATAAAATTCTCTGGGACTTTGAAATAAAAACGGATCACCTCATCCCAGCAAGAAGACCAGACCTAGTGTTGATAAACAAAAAAGAAAGAACTTGTCAACTGGTGGATTTTGCAGTTCCAGCAGATCACAGGGTGAAGCTAAATGAAAATGAAAAAATGGACAAATATCTGGACCTTGCCAGGGAACTGAAAAAGTTATGGAATATGAAAGTGAAAGTGATACCAATTGTGGTTGGTGCACTTGGAACAGTCCCAAAAGGATTAGAAAAGGGGTTGAAAAGTTTGGATATCAAAGGAAGGATTGAAACCATTCAGAACACTGCACTGCTGCAATCTGTCAGAATACTCAGAAGAGTCTTGGAGACCCGAGAAGACTTGCTGTCACTCAGACTCCAGTGAAAGACCATCAGCTAATGCTGATGTGAAAACTCAAAAGGAGTAAATAATAATAATGATAATAATTTGCCGTCCCGGCAGATCACAGAGTGAAAATGAAAGAAAAAGAAAAGATAGACAGATATCTGAAACTTTCCAGTGAAATAAAAAAAAAGTGGAACATGAATGTAAAAGTCGTCGAAATTGTAATTGATGTCTGGGTGAATTGGAAATCAGAGGAAGAATCGAAACTATCTAACAACAGCATTGTTTAGATTGGCTAGAATTCTGAGAAAAGAGACCTGGGGAGACTTGCTGTCACTCAGCCTTCAGTGAATCACTAGAGTAAAATAATGATATGTACATGGATGATATTAAGATTTCCCAAGTGTGTAAACCAAATAGAATCCTTAATACACGATATTAGAATCTTCAGCCAAGACATAGAAATGAAATTTGGGATTGAAAAATGTAGCGGGCTTAAAATGAATAAATAAATAAATAAATAAATAAAAAAGTAAAAGAGTAGAAAGAATAGAAGTGAATAATGAGGAAATAATCAGGATACTGACAGAAAAGGAAAACTCAAAATGTCTTGGAATATTATATCTAAAAAAAGGAAACGGAAATAAAGTAATAGTTATACACCACTTATAACACATCTCAGGTATATTATGGGAGAGAGAGAGACGGAGACAGAGACAGAGACAGACAGACAGAAAGACAAACAGACAGAGTATGAAAGATGAGATGATGAGGGTTTTACTTGTTAACTTGGCCGCCATATTCTTTCAATGTTGCTACACAGTTTGTTTTTTTGTTTTTTTAAATAGCGCGCTTGCATTTAAATAAGCTTTCAAAGCGCGATTTCTAAAATTTTCCCAAGTTTTTTCGACCTGTCCAACTATCAGGTAAGGTGTACGGGCATGGACACTAGCTAAAAACAACAGTTGGAATGTTAATTTCATAGTTTTAAGACGTTCTACAAGGGTTTTCGAAGTGTTTTTTATGCGTCAAAAAGGTCGATTTGGACGTCTTTTTCAAGGTTTTAAAGTATAGGAATTTAAGCAAAATTTTCAAAGTTAACCAAAATTTTCAAAGTTGCAAGCTATCAGGCATGATTAGACCAGTTGGAGGCTTGCTATAAATTCCAAATTCAATGTTATTTTATTAATTTTCAATGTTGCTACATAAGTTTATTTTTATAGCACGCTTGCATGTTAAAAAAAAAAGCTTTCAAAGCGCGATTTCTAAAATTTTCCCAAATGTTTCGACCAAACCAACTATCAGGTAAGATGTACGGGCATGGGCTGATCCTGTGGGTTACTTCTTCGTGTTGGGTTGGTCATCGCTTGTTTTAATAACTCAACAAGATTTTATCATTTTTATTAAGTCTTTTATTTCAAACAACCCAGCCTTTAATCGACCGTGCGGTGAGTGTGACTCCGAAAGACGTCCGCTCTCGTCGAATGTTCAGTCGCATCTAAACTAAGCTTCTCACGCCTGAAATCGCGCACATCCAGAGCGGTTAAGTCGGGGTCGCCATAAATCAATCATAACCCTAACGGTTATGGAAATTTCCACTTAACCCCCTCCGATTTTAAATCTATTGAACTCTTATGAAAAAAAAATTCTTATTACTGGCTTAACGTGACAAGCCCATTGATCAGAGAAGGGCCCCTGGAAGCCCCGTGTAGCCTAAGTAAATGTCAACGTGGAGTTTTGCAGAAAACTGACACAGAAGGTATCCATGAGTGGGAAAAGGTGATTCATTGGGAATTGTGCAAGAGATTTATCTTTGACCATGCTGACAAATGGTTTATGCACAAACCAGAATCTGTCCTAGAGAATTAGAGGCAGGGATTTATCTGGGACTTTGAAGAAAAGAACTTGCTATCGAGTCGAGTTCGCTGTTCCAGTGGGTCATAGAGTTAAAATGAAAGACAACAAAAACCTAGACCAATACTTTAGTCTTTCCAGAAAGTTGTGAAACATCAAGATGACATTAATTCTAATTGTTGTTAGTACCCTTTGAATGTTCCCTAAAGGCCTGGGAAATAAACTGTAGGAATTAGCGATCAAAGCAAGATTCGAGACAACAGCACAGTTAAGGTCAGATACTTAGAAGAGTCCTGGAGACCTGAGGAGACTTGCTCTCATTCGGACTTCTGTGAAGAACCACCAATTAAAACTAGTGTGAAAATCTCGTAAGGAGAAAATAACAATACAAGGTGATCCATTGAAAAATACGCAAACCACTAATTGTCCGTGGTGTAGAGACTAACATTCTGGACTGTGACATCGTAATAAGCGAGTTCGAACTTCAGTCGCTCTATTGCGTTCACTTTCGGGCAAATACCCTTGGGACAACTATGCATTAAATAGGATCACTATTGTTATACAATGATAGATTTGGTATTAAATAACCCACAAAGATTTATATGCCATTAAACAAAGAACCAAAAGAAACCAGGCAATACAGACCAATAGGTACGCACCAGAATTGGTCTTCGATAATGAGACACATCATAATCTTTGGGATTTTGAAATAGAAATCGAATCACATAATCCAGGACAGAAGACCTGACCTGTCTATTGTCAATAAGAAGAAAATAATTTGTCAACAAGCAGACTTTGTTACCGCAGTAAAAAAAAGCGTCAAGAGAATATAAAAATTGATAAATACCCTGAAAGTGGCAGAGAACTAAAAAAGAGAATTAAAACAATTGTAGAACATTGACTGTAGTACCAATCAAACTCAGAGCCCTTGGAACAATCCCGAAGAACATGGAAGAGAGGCTGTTGTTAGTGGGAATGCGACGAAGCATAATGCCCGTCCAAACAACAATATTGTTGATATCTGATGAAGTGTCCCAGAGAATTCTGTAGACTTGATGTCTCGACTTCACTGAAGATTGTCCCTTTAGTATAGGTATGAAAACTTACACAGAGTATATTAGAGTAAGCTTTTGTAGTAACGGCACTCATTCTAACGGCACTATTTCATAATTCCCGCTTTATAACGGCATATTAACCGTTGTTGGTGGTTAGTTTCTAGCAGCAAGACAAAAAATCTACCCAATATCTCTCTTATAAACAGGACATGACACTAGGTCAAATTTAATTGAAGTAAGACCGAAATGAAAATATCAATGGTAATCTATTTTCAACGTTGATAGCTCACTTTCTCATAGATCACAAGACAGAGATAATAATATTGATAATCACTGGTATGCCCATTTTCACCCTGGAAAGATGTCATTATAGTGCATTTTCAGATTTGACAGCTCTCTTTCCTGTACAAATTACAGAACAAATATAATTATATTGATTGTAGCTGCTATAGCCATGTTCAGCCTTGTCAGTCCTCTTTCCAATACTGATGACAGAACAAATAGATTAATATTGATCGTCACTGCTGTGCCTTCTTTCAGCCCTGACAGATATCTTTCTCATATAGATAACGGAACAAATAGGATGATATTGATCGTAATACTGTACCCATTTTCAGCTTTGACAGCTCACCTTCCAATATTGATGACAGAATAAATAGTATAATATATGTGGTAAATGCTATACTTATTTTCGGTATTGAAAGCTCCCATTCCAATACAAATGCCGGGACAAATAGAATAATGTTGATAGTAACTTCTGTACCCATTTTCAGTCTTGACATATGTCATTCTCGAGCAAAATAAAGACCAAAATGAATAATATTGATTGTCCCTGCAATTTTCCCAATGTTTAATAATTCAGAAAGAAATTCGCAAAACACGGTAGCGTTGCCTTTAGAAATTCTAACGCGTTTCTGTGCAAAACAAATTATAATTACGTTGATAAGATCGCAAAAAATAATAAGACATTTGGCTGAAATTCAACTCTACAAAATCGCAAATAGTTTCCTGCATTTGGGTTTTGGTTTTTAAGTGACCACAGCAAAGAAAAATACTAGTTAATAGATTTTTTCTAATAAATTCATTAAAAGATCCACAAATAGTGGACATTCAGAAGAGAAAAAAATAAGATTATGAACTACTGTATTAGACCATGGAATCAGTCCAATATTCCAAGAAAGTTACCTGTCCTGTTGGCGGGACTAAAAATATGGCGACCTCATCTACTGAGAATGAGTAAGACCCTGTCAGAGGATTCCTAGGTATTGTACTTAACTGCATCCGGTGGGAATATTCCAGTTCCGGAGCTTTATGGAAAACGGAGTGATTCATTTGTTGTCATTACTCTAAGGTCCATTCTACTCATAGAGGTAGTACTTTTTAAGATCACATCTATTAATAATGGAGATCCGCTTCCGGCTTTTATCTGTAACAAAAATTACGTCACTGTTTACGTCACATTACCCAAAATCGTCATAACAGAATAAATACACTCAAAATTTGAACATGCAGCATTAGACAGTTCTCATTGTTTTTTAAAACAAGTTTTAATAAATACATGACTGGTATTATATATCTATATATAGTTTGTTTTATTTTAATGTATATTTAAAGTTTACATTTCAAATTGTTTTATTCTTTAATCCTTTAATGAATTTGATGATTTTACTTACTTAGGGTACAAACTCTCTGACATTGAATTTTTTACCCTCACCCATCCGGCAATATGTTTCAAAAATCTATTTTGTATCGCCCGGAGGGCGTTTTTTATTTTGTACTAGTTTATATAATTTATTGATTGATTATTGTTATATAGTAAGGTCACGTGATTATTAGGAGGAGAATCCGTCGTCTAAGTACTTCAAGTGAGTTCTCCACAGAGTAATATGTGTGTTCTTAAATAGTGGCTAGAACCATCACCACTGTTGAGGTACGGGGAAGATGGGTCATTCCATTATATCAATTATAATGGCCTTTAAAACCGTAAAGGTTATTTTATGCCTTGATGTTAGGAATTCCCGTTAATTGAACTTTCATATTTACATTTTTGTATAGTTGTTTCTTCCGATATCAAGGTCCTATCAAATACGAATAATTTTAAACTAACACTATTCACAACATCTAGACCGGGTGACATGACGTTAAAATCAATCAGTAAGGATTATTATTAGTCACTTGAAACACATAACTGTGTACAAACAATTGACTATTATTGAATAGAAATAATTACTTGAAACAATATAATAATTAGTCTAAGATGGGAATACCTTAAACAATACAACTATATGCAAATTATTAATAATATAGATGGATACTTGATGTCATATAACTGTAAATTAATTGTATAAAGAATTGTTACTTGCAGCTATAATGGTTTACTAAGGATTATAATTAGTTCCATGAAACCATATAATTGTGTGAAAACAAAGGATTATTATTAAATAGAAATAATTACTTGAAACCATGAAATCAATGGCATTGGATACGAATCTCTAAAAAATATACAACTGCGTGCAAATTTTGAGTATTAAATATCATATAACAAAATAAATATAACAAAAAAATCCTAAGAAATGTAAATATGAATGTAAAATGAATGCAATTCCACTTTACTCTGCAGGCGTCAAGGTTGAAAATAGGTGCATCACTTATTATCAGTTGAATTTCAATTGTATAATAAAGCAACTGGTGGAATGTGACGGTATGTTGGCAGAAATCCCACGAAAAAAAAAAGAAAAAAATGGTAAAGTTATTTTCCCTTGGAGATTATCCAAAGATGGCTTCTGATTCAGTTGAAGGGCGCTGACGATATTTTTAACTTTTCAATGTTATTTTGGCCTTTGTAAGTGAAACAAAACAAAAAATGAACAGAAAAGAAAAGAAATCCGTCTGTCATTTCTTTTTATGAATATCAAATTAAAATAACTGATTTTGCTAATCGAGCAATCTGTATAAAAGAAATAAAAAAAATCGCCATTTTTTTTGTTTTGATTTTCGTTATGCTATATTACATTGCCATTTTGTTCTTGAGTTTTCCTTTTGTTTATTTTTAGTACAGAACGATGAGGGGAAGAGAAAGATGGGGAGAGAGACGGAAGGAAGGGAGAGAGAAAGGGAGGAAGAGAAAGGGAGAGAGAAGGGGAGGAAGAGAGGGGTAGAGAGAAGGGGATGAAGAGAGAGGGAGAGAACAAAAAGAAACGGAAAGCTAAAAATTGGTAGCTCAAATTTAGAAACACAGCAGACGTTTTTTGCTGTTTGCCCGAATATTTTACCGAATTCTCTTCATTTGGAGTTTAAGATACTGAAACCTAATCGGACAGACGTTACATTGTGTTACGACTGATTTATTCGAACTAATGTTCTCGTTTTAGCTGTTATAATTTCTTGTGGCGTTGTCTGCTACTGAACAGCAGTACTGAGGTGACTGTCTCATGTTAGGAAAGGAACAGACACCAATCCCTCTAATCAATTGTTTGGTTTGATTTCTTTGTTCAATGGCATATCTACATTTGTGGATTATTTAATACCAAAGCCATCCTTGTCGAAGAACAGTAGTGGTATTATTTAACCCATAATTAGCCTCTCTGTCGAACTGACCACTTATTTTAAAGGTTGATATGCAAACATAATAAACCAGGAACAATCCTTGGGCTTCTAATGTTATTACTATGAATTAAGGATGTAGTGACCATAAATCTAGAGTCGACTCATACACGAGTATATACGGCAAGTATCTTGTGAGAGAGAATCAACGATCTTGTGAATAGAAGACTATCCGCATATTTTCCATTATTTTCTCATTATTTTTTCACGAGATTAAAAAATAACAATCATTCTTTGCAGCAATCTATTTCATCTTTTTTGCCAGTTCATCAAATATCACCAAAGAAAATTGATGCTTCCAAGTAAAAGAAAATAAATGCAATTCGTTTCTTGCGTTGGTTCTCATTTAATGGCACATCAACCTTCGTGGGTTATTCAATATCAAAGCCATTTTTTGTTAAAGCATAGTTATGGTACAATTCAATCCATAGCTGAGGAGGTGAGGGTGCCCATACCTTTCCCAAGTGTATTAGTCCGAAATTGAAGGTAATAGTGTGACTGGAGTTCGGATTGGACATACTACGATGTCGCAGTCCAGCACATTACCAACTAGACCACGGGGACCCCCTAATCAATTATCTCACATAAAGATACCATGGAATATGATGGAATACGCTGAAATCATAGGATAAGCTACCAATCTAAAAATTTAGAATGTCAGTTTTTCAGACTCCGTATATATATATATATATATATATATATATATATATATATATATATATATATATATATATATGTGTGTGTGTGTGTGTGTGTGTGTGTGTGTGTGTTTTAAAACATAATTTTATTTGAGAGAGACGAACACAGAAGAGAGAGAGAGACACACACACACACAGAGGGGGGGAGACGAACAGACTCGGTGAAAGAGAGGGTACCTAGCCTGTTGAGTTAAAGTTGAGATGTTCTATTATAAGGTGTGTCCTAGACGCCTACTCTTATTTATAGACTCGGCGATAATCATGTGACCATATTCTTGGCCAATCACTGGCAGTACTCTGCTGCTGATATTGTTATTTATAGCTACACACTGCTTTGAACCTTCGTGGACGACGGAACATAGGATTATATCACTGGACCTTTGACACTATGTAGGATTCCATAACTCGGGACTTATTCACTTACCAAAGGATTCTATAGCTCAGGCCTTACTTACTTACTTTAAGTCCTTTTCAACTGGCCAAGGATGGCAGTCAGAAACTTAACAAAAGTGAAATGTATTAGTGTAATTAATTTCCTTTTTGACCCAATTTTTCCTTATTTAATTTTTCCTTATTGTGAAGACTTCTAGAAATTGTTTGATTTTTGTTTAATTATTAAATTATATCACTTTATTATTAAAAATAAAAAAATAAAAATTCTGTGTGTTTTTTTCTTAGAAAAACATTAATGTGTCTGCGAGATTTCAAATCAGAATGACATCTCTTTGCCGGAGTTATAAGTCGACACGTACATACCAGAAAAATTCTTATACATATATATATATATATATATATATATATATATATATATATATTATATATATGTATGTGTGTGTGTGTGTGTGGTGTGTGTGTGTAGAAATCAAAATTCAAAGGTTTCATTTGTTTTCTTTATTTAATTGCATATTAACCATTGTTGTTTAGTTAATGCCAAAGCCATCCTTGTAGAAGAATACTAGTGGTATTTCAATTATTTGACCCATATATATATATATATATATTCTATCAATATATTTTATTAGAAATTATTAAATATCCGTTCCTACAGCTCAAGATCTATTATTTCCGATTGGTTTGGTTTGATTTGGTTTAGTTTCTCTACTTACTTTAAACCACTCACAGCTACCCTCTCACCATACCCAAGCAATGTAGAAAAACTGATAGTTTATTATAATTGAACAGAAGGCCTCTGATTACAATAATGATAATAGTAGGACTGTATTTGAATAGAATGAGTTTTGAGGGGAATAGTTAGTGAACTTTCAAATATCCCATCATACAGGTAAAAATATCAAAAAAAGTTTGTACTGTCTTTGGAGAAATTTGGTAGGCAAAGAGTTAATGGCATATCAGCCATCTTGGGTTATTTAATGACAAATCTATCCACAGAAGTGGCACTATTTAACTAATAGAATGATGGGATTTATACATTTCTTTAAGAGATTCCTCCTTAAATCTTTAGGAATTTATTTCCAGTCAATACTTGATGATTAGAAAGTGAATCCAATGTCAGAGACAGAGTTTATCGAAGCTAACATTTAAAGGTTTCGTTTGAATTCTTTATTTAAAGGCATATCAAACTTTGTTGCTTAGTTAATGCCAACGCCACCCTTGTAGAAGAATACTAGTGGTATTACACCTATTTAACCCATAGCTTGGAGGGTGAGGGGTTCATACCTTTACCAATAGTATTTGTCCAAAAGTGAATGTAATAGCGCAACTGGAGGTTGAACTCGCTTACCACGATATCGCAGTCCAGCACGTCAACCCCTACACTACGGAGACTTTTCCTTTAACAGTTGTGTCTCACTTATCCTTTAATATCAATCTCAGTTATTTTCGGAGGTTGGTCAGCAGTTGTATGGCCAGTTATCTTGAGGAGGAAATATTTGTTAACCTATAACTCTACCACGAGTTCAGTTCTGTCATTTGGGGCTTAGAATAAATTGACTTTATCCCCAAAAGAGGAACCACAAGTAAAATGGGTGTGAGGGTCCTGGGTAAGACACTAAACTGCATCCGACGGTGATGCTCCAGTTCTGGAGATCTGGAGAGTATGGAGTATCCCATCATTAATATTACTGCAAAGTCAAATCGAACCCAGAGTGGTAGTACTTGTTAGGGTCCTATTTAGGGGTTAAATAGATCTGTTTAAAATGTATTCATATGCGATAGCCCCGTGTAAAAATGAAAAAAAGATAACAACTACACGAGATATAGGAAATAGAAACTACACAAGATAGGACGGTGTGAAAATATAACTACACAAAATATAAATATGAATATGCAATGAATCTTGCGTACGGTGAGAATCGATTTACAATCTCGGTATGAGATTTATCGTATCATCGATACAGGCAAAATTATAGTGAGATTTTATTCTGTTTTCTGAAGTATTGTTATTCTACCCTCGTATTGGTGGGAGCATATACTATATACTCGTCGGGGAGTCACCGTAGCGTAATCCCTTGAGTAATGGAGTGTGACATAATAGAAAACGACTTCGAAATCCAGTCGTTCTATTACGTTCACATTCGGACTAATGCCCGTGGAAGAGGGATAAAAACACCTTATGCCCCGGTTATGGGTTTAGTACCAGTACTGTTCCTCTACAAGGATGGCTTGGTATTAAATAAACCACAAATGTTGATATGCTTAAAATGTATTCATATGCGATAGCCCCGTGTAAAAATGAAAAAATAACAACTACACGAAATAGAAACTACACAAGATAGAACTGTGTGAAAAATATAACTACACAAAATGTAAATATGAATGTGCAATGAATCTTGCGTGCGGTGAGAATCGATTAACAATCTCGGTATGAGATTTACCGCATCATCAAACAGACAAAATTATAGTGAGATTTTATTCTGTTTTTTGAAGTATTGTTATTCTACCCTGGCATTAGTGGGAACATATACTATATACTTGTCTTGGAAGCGAGTGGTGTAATGGTTAATGTCATGGGAAATGGACTCGTCGCCCCGAGTTCAAACCCTGGTCGTGGTAATTACATTTCACTTAGCGCTAATATCCTTGGGAAAGGTATGAATCCTACTCTCCCTCCAGCTATGGATAAATAGTAGGGCAGACAGGGCCCTTTAACCTTGGTTAGGCAACCGGTCTAGGAGAAGGAAAACTCTGAATTCAAACCTGTTGAACTCCGCTTAAGAAATTGACCTTGTGTCACATCCTGCTCGTGCAGAGGGGTTGGTAAATATATATATACTTGTCCCCGTAGCGTAATCCCTAGCGTGATGGGGCGCGACATAATAGTAAACGACTTCGAAATCCAGTCGTTCTATTACGTTCACATTCGGACTAATGCCCGTGGGAGAGGGATAAAAACACCTTATGCCCAGCTATGGGTTTAGTACCACAACTGTACTTCTACAAGGATGGCTTGGTATTAAATAAACCACAAATGTTGATATGCAATTAAAGAAACAAACCAAACCACACCAAACCATATCAATGTCCCGTTGTCTTTCCCAACGATCATGCTATATATATATATATATATATATATATATATATATATATATATATATATATATATATATGCTAAAAGTTATTAAAACTCAACTTTTTTCAATTGTTTTGTATTTGATACCATATAACTCTTAATAATTTTTATTAAGATTATCTATAATTGTTTAACAAGGATTATTATTAGTTCCTTGAAACCATATAACTCTGTTCAAACAGATGAATATCATTAAATAGAAATAATTACTTGAAAACATATAATTATTAGTATTAGATAAGAATGCTTGATCTCATATAACTGTGCAAAAACACTTAAGAAATAGACAAAGATTTAATTATGATTGTACAATGAACACAATTCCTTTACCCCTAGGCATAAATTAACCCTTGACTGGTTGTCATGCTGTTAAAGATGTAGAAATCTTACATTCAAACGACACGAGCCTCACTCATATAATTTTGCTTGTTTTCCGTGTCTTCTCCGTATGTATTTACCAACCCCTCCACATTAGTAGGATGTGTGATAAGGACAATTTTAATCAGAGTTTGTATTTAGAATTTTCCTTCTCCTAGACTGGTTTCCATACAAAGTTTAAAGATCTCAGTTAACAATACTATTGTAAGCTGGGGAGGTGGCTTGGATGCATACCTTTCCCAATGGTATTAACGCTGTGCAGCATCGTTGAGGATTTGAACTCGGGTCCCCGTGTCTATCCCCTTCGACTCCTACCATTACATAACGATGCACCCAATCCGTGTTTTCTCTTTATTTCTTATCACTTCGCACTGTTTCAATGACTCTCCGAATATCCGAGTGGAGGATCTCTCTGTCGTTTTTATTTTCGCTTTAAATTCTTGTTTATTGTTGAGAAGAGAAAAGAAATTGGTAAGATAGAAAAATAAAACAACAAAAAGACAAAAATAGTAAACACTGAATTAGAAACAAAGCAAACTTTTCTGTTTGCCAGAATATTTACCGAATTCTATTCACACGGAGCTTAAGATAGTGAAACTTAATCGAATTCCGAGCACGGGATATCCTGTTTACTTCACAATTCCTCTGTAGGTTTTTTTTTCTTCGGTTAGACGTACATTTATTTATTATGCACCTGATGGCATTGGAGTTATTTCCAGGTCATCATAACTCATAGCTACTACACATGGTGAAATCTATGTTAGGTGATCTCATAGTTATATTGTTTAATTATAAGATTTATGTTTGAGGCGCACTTCGTGTAACGGTTACACGAGTTCAAAGTCTCGACGAGGCTGGTTGCGTTTTATCTCACCCTAATGCCTTTGGGAAATGTATGAATCTATTACCCCCGCCCAACTATTGGTGAATAATTGACAGGCTGGGTTATCTAACCATAGTTAGGCAACCAGCCCCGGAGAACAAAAACACGAATATAAACTCGCATTCATCACCTAAAAATTGATTTTGTGCCACATCCTCCCTGTAACGGAGGGGTTGGGTAAATAATTTTTTATCAACTGACCTATGGAGGTGTAAGTGTAACGGTTATCAATGTAGGAAGTGGAACCAAGGGGCTGATATCAAATCCTGGATGAGGCTGATTGCGTTGCCCTTCGGCAAAACGCTTTTAGGAAAGGCGTGAAGTTATCGCCACCTTCAGTTATGTGTAAATAACAGGCTATATTTGGTTACGCAAAAAGTCGAGAAGAAGATAAACTTTGAATTAAATTCAGCTGTACTCTGCTCAAAAACTGACCTTGTGTCACATCCAGTCCATGGCTGAGGAGTCGTTTAAGTTTCAGCCATTAGAATCTTCGGACTTCTTCGTGTGCCTTTCATATACTGTTACTTTCAAGGAATTTTTAAATGAATCCCCTTTCTAATACAGAGGTCCATAACTTTTCCTTTTTTTATGAACCATTACAAATTGTATAAAGTCTTATTTGTAAGAACCAAAAAGATTACTATATGTTGTTTTTTTTTTATATTACTTCTGTCCCATAATATTTGTGACATTTAGTGTATGAAATTGATGTAAAAACGTACGGGTTTTATGGGATAAGTATATAGGCATTTATACAAATCTTTAAAGAAAAACAAAGAAATTGCTTTGTTGGGATAATGTGATGAAATAAATGCTTTGTAAGTTTGTTTTTGAAATACATCTTCAATTTTAGGAAAAAGTCTTATTTGTATTACTAAAAGGATTATTATTGCTTTGAGGTAAAAATGTAAATTTTCTTCAAAATATCTGAAATATTTAATGTAAATAAATTCAAGTGGAAAAATTATTTTAGGCTAAAGTGAAAAAAAGAAAATTCTTCAAAGATATTTAATACTCGATTCTATTTGAGAATTGGACCAAATCAGGAGGTGACTGGCAGGGATCTTGGTCAAAAAAGGGTTTGGGCCCCTCTAACTTATCCCATATTACCTTCCATTATATGGTTGGCAACCTTCCGTCTATTTTAGACGATGGCGTAGTTTGTTTTTTTTTGTACTGATTTTCTTTTCATGATCTTATTTGATTGTTGCGGGTGCCCGTGGTGTAATGGTTATCACCTGTTTGTATTTCACTATGTGAATACCCTTGGAAAGGATATATATCCAACTGTTGTTTTTTTCTCCATTATATGCAGATAAGTTAAACTGCATCTAGTGGTGAGATTCCAATTCTAGAGATCCGGTGAGATCTTTATTGTCATTACTCCCAGGTCCACTCTGACCCTGAGTGGTAGTATCTATTACGGTGCCATTTATGGATCAAAATGAATTTAAAAAATGAGTTAGAAGTAAATATCCAAGAAGAAATAATAAAAAGTGTATTCGGCATAGAATAACCCATGGGTTTACATGCCGTGAAATCCAACCAACAAACCATCTATACAGATATAAACAATCTCAATCAGACATTTTGTTTCTTAAGGGCTCAAATCTTAAAAATAAAGATAAATCTATTTAAGATATTTTATTTCAAGTGGAACACATTAGAAAGTTATATATGGGAATATTATACTAATAAAACAGCAGGGATACATAATATTTTAATATTTTAACTATCGCACATAAATTCATTTGAGATCACTTCAAAAACGAGACTTGATATATCTTGGTTAAACTAATAAAAGCCCACCCTACCCAGTTCCCTTCTGAGCAAACGTTTTGGAAGTTTCTCTCTGCTTTTAAAGTTTCTGTATAAAATTTCCATTTACAAATAGTTTTAAATAAATAACATTGTAATTTATAATTTACATTTATGACACCCTCATAAAAGTTATTAGAAAAATGCATTACTATTTATGAATATTATAAAACATAGATTGCAGCTACTTATGTTGCTTTCAAATATTCAATTTATTTCATAGGCTCTCGAATAAATAAATAAATAAATAGATCCTTCACATATATGAAGTAAATGTTTGGTCTTCATCCGTGAAGGGGCTCCCTTTGAAGTTTATCAACACAGTAGGGTTAAATCTATGTATCTTTCGGAGACTCGAATCAATAGTTTAAAATAAGAAAATAACTGGTAGACACCAGAATGTTCTAGAAAGAACCAGAATTAAAATTAATTACTTTTAATTACTTTTTGGGGAATATATAGAGAGTTTTTCACTCTCAATTAGTCAGGAGGGAAAATAGTTTCATCCGTCACATCATCAGCGAGAAGTGAATTCCGACAGCTGTTACCAGAGAAAATTCTAAATAAGGTCCAATTCGACAATCCTTTGTTCTCTCTTCTGTTCCAAACTCGGAAAAGGAAATAAATATTGCAGAGAAGCTGAAGTTCCTTGCGTTTGCGTCGGTTAAATAATAACGTGATAAGCCAAAAATCTTCTACCCACAAAGCAGCCGGGAACGTATTTGCTTTTCAGGAAACGACGACGTCAGCAGAAGAACTGATGATTAAGGGTCGAGCAGTACTTTGCGTGTCACATCATCTGCTCTTTGAAAAGCCCTCTTGGCATAGCAGCCCGATGCTGATAACGCAACAAACGTTTCTCTGGTCACAGAGCATGCGACCATCTGTCCACGTGACTACTGAGCTTGGCATAATACGGACCATGGCACATAGGTCCTTTTAGTAATCCCGTGACAAGTTACTACAGTACACAAGGGCATTACAACGATATCAATTATACAGCTAGCGCCTCCACGTTGTGTACGATAATAATCGAATTCTGTTATGTGCCTTTTTATGCGTAAATATTGTCAAATTTTATTCTAAGTTTCGTTTTCTGGTTCGTATTTTCCAAACCACTGGTGGTAATTTTCTTCTTTTTTTTGTGACACCAAATGTAACAAGTTTCACCTGTGTTGTGTCGCTGAGTCTCGACGAAAGGATAAAATCAGACACGTGGTCAAAGAACAAAACCACTCACTTTAATACAGTATTTTAATATCCCTTTAGACCGGTATCAAATCAGGAAGACGTAAAGAGGTATTTTTTAATCGATGAAGGAATTATTAAATCGCAGTCCACACACAATTGGAAAAGGATAGTTTTGCTAGCTCGGAAATTTAAGTTCTTTACTTTTCCTAAGTGACTGACTGTCCCCTTTCTAATCCCCAATTCTTGTGTGAGCGCTCCTCGCACTTATTTTGAGAGTTTTCATAGTTGACCCTATGGTGTCGGTCTCACACGATCACTTGGTTCCCTGGGCGTAGGAAGGTGGCTACAGCATTACATTTATTTATTATTAAGATTGTTGTTATAAAACCTTGTAAAAAGAAGCAATTTCAACCACTTTGTACTGATTTTCTTTTCGTGATCTGATTTGATCGTTGCGAGTGCCCGAAAGATATTTAATACTCGATTCTATTTGAGAATTGAACCAAATCAGGAGGTGACTGACAGGGACCTTGATCACAAAAGGGTTTGGGCCCCTCTAACTTATCCCATATTACCTTCCATTATATGCAGATAAGTTAAACTGCATCTAGTGGTGAGATTCCAATTCTAGAGATCTAGTGAGATCTTTATTGCCATTGTTCCCAGGTCCACTCTGACCCGGAGTGGTAGTATTTATTAGGAGGCCATCTATGGATAAAAATGAATTTTAAAAATGAGTTAGAAATGAATATCCAACAAAAATAATAAAAAATGTATTCGGCATAGAATAACCCATGGGTTTACATGCCGTGAAATCCAACCAGCAAACCATGTATACAGATATAAACAATCTCAATTAGACATTTTGTTTCTTAAGGGCTCAAATCTTAAGAATAAAGATAATTCTATTTGAGGAATTTTATTGTTGTTATGAAACCTTGTAAAAAGAAGCAATATCAACCACTTTGTACTGATTTTCTTTTCGTGATCTGATTTGATCGTTGCGAGTGCCCGTTGTGTAATGGTTATCCCCTGTTTGTATTTCACTATGTGAATACCCTTGGAAAGGGTATATATCCAACTGTTGTCACTCCAGATATATAGTAGGACAGACTGGGATCTTTAACTTTGTTATGTCAACCGGTCTAGGAGAAGGAAAACTGAATTCAAACCCGTTCAACTCTGCTGAAAAAGACTACATTGTGTTGCATCCTGCTCGTGTATGGGAAGAGAGGGTAAATACATATATGTAACCTATCTTAAGCAGGAATAACTTGTTAGAGCCCATCCTTTTCCAGGTCTACGTTTGTATTAAGTTTTCCTTCTCTTAGAATGATTGTCGTGCCAAGGTTAAAGATACCAGGCTTGCCTACTATTTACCCATAGCTGGAGGTAGAATAGCTGGATTCGTACCTTTCCAAAGTATGTGTGCCATGTGAAATACATACAGCCTCGTTCAGGATTCGAACTCAGATTGGAGAGTCCACTTCTTACTATGATTACTGCTCCACCACGAACTTTTCCTAGTACTGTGTAAATACAGGAAAAATTATCATGATTCTAATTTAGGACTGAGTAAAATTAGTGACTATGAAGTCTATTTGAATCACGATGCCTTAGATACAGACAATAAAATAAATTATAAGGGAAAAATCCAAAATGTTACAGAAATAACTGATTTTATTCAGAAAATATTCTTTTTATTCTTCTAACACAAATCCATAAAATTTACATTGTTTACACAATTTTATCGCCAATAGTATTAATATATCATTAGATTAGCTCTGAGCCGTTGAATACAAATATGGTGTCAACTTTGCTAGGTATGTTCGATTTTTTTTAAATAAAAGAATTTGTGAATTCTGTTCACGTATCCATTGTCACGTATACATTTGTTGCTAAACTTGTCTGTATGTGTTCATTCATGTAACTGCTTAAAAATAATGCTGGAACTAACGTCTGTTTTTGTAACCTGGCATGTTTTATACTACATCCGTACAGATAAGATCATCCGGTGATCAAATCTGCTTCCAGAATTAACGTACTACGAACTTCAGTAAATCTAATGATAGAAAACACCTTCACACGAGAAAATGGGAGTAAGTATCTATCGATATCTTACATAAATTATTTCTAGGTGGATGATCAAGTATTTCCTGTAAATATGCCTGTTCAAGCCGAATATCTGCTGCATAGCCAAAATATCGTCATTTCTTCATTAAATATCAAGCCTCTGAAATTATTAGACTACTTTATATACATCGGTAGCAATATTTCATCTACTGAAAAACAATCGTGTCACATTAAAAGGCAAGAAGTTAACGATATCCAACATTTAGCTCAGTCGGTAGAACACCCTTCTAGGAATCACAGGGTTCCTGGTTCGATACCAGTCTCCGTCAAATCAGCGCATGAGTAGCACAGATTGGTTAATCTTATCTGTGTGGTAAAGTAAGGAGCTGAGGTAGGTTTGGCGCTCCACCTCACAAAAAATATCCCTGGTCTCGCGCTAGCGAAAAAGGGATAGACTCCTTCGCGCCGTTTTAGTAACTCGTGAAACCGAAAACAGTACACGTGTCTTTTTTTTTCTTTATGTGGGCGAGGCACGTGTAGAGTAAAGACTCAAATCACGTAGTACCAGGGGAGTTTACTAAGGAGTCAAATACAGACAACATTCACATAGTCCGTGCGTTCCACTAAAACACAACATACGAAAGTCGCAGAGTCAAAAAGGGGTTGTTTATTTCCTCACTTCGTGCTTTCTTTTCAGAGAAAAAGAGAATGGTCAAACTGTTCTATCATGAATTACGTTCCTTACTACTATGCGTGCTGTTTACTGACAGCCAAAACACATCACAACAGAACCCTAAAAGCCGACGTCCGTCTCCTATAGGACCCCAGGGAAAAGCAACCGAGTTCACTTTACTTCGATTTCTCGTGCCGGGCTGGGTGAAGGGACATATCCGTTTCTGCTCTTTTGCAGAAAATTTGGGACTTACGTTTTTTTTTATCTAGTTCAGGGGTCATTGATCGGTCACTGGCTGACATACGTTGAGTGCTTAGAATTCTAAACTTTATTTTCTTCTGGTTCTTATTTCTTTTTCTTCTCCTTCTCTAGAAATCTGATTACCGTTTTCTTTTCAATCCAAATTCTCCGTAGAACATTTTAATTACGCTATATTCGACTAGGTGGAAAAAGTGAATCCACCGGGAAATTTGTAAGAAAATAAATTTTCACAATGCTAGTAAATAGTGTATGCACAAATCGGAATCTGTCCTTAAGAAAGAAACATAAGATTCTCTGGGACTTTGAGATACAGATGAATCACCTAATCCCGGCCTGTAGACCAGACCTAGCGTTAATTAACAAGAAGAGTACTTGTCATACTTTGGATTTTGCCGTCCCGGCGGATCACAGAATGAAAAATAAAAGAAAACGAAAAAAAAAATACTGAAATATAGAACTGAAAAAAGAATGCCAAAAAAGAACTGTGGAACATAAAAGTAAAGTTCGTATTTGGTGCTCTTGGGACACTCTCCAAGGGTTTGGAAAAGGGTCTGTGGGAATTGCAAGTAGTAGGGAAAATCGAGACCGTCCAAATGAACAGCGTTGTTAAAATCGGCTTGAATACTCAGAAGAGTCATGAAGACTCGTAGAAACTTGTTGTCACTCAGACTTCAGATTATGCTGGTGTAAAAACTCTCAATTAGTGAAATAATAATAATAATAATAATAATAATAATAATAATAATAATCCCCCCTCATTTGATTTCTCTTTTATTTCCTATCTGTCATGTTTAACGTTCTTGAAAATTGTCATGTCGAAAGAGAAACGATAAAAAAATTTTAATAATTAAAAAATATCAATTTAACGGAATCTGTCATTAAAAATGATTGGTTAACAATGCTTCAGTTATAATTATTTTTTAAAAATACATAAAATATGTCGGATATTTGGAAAGAAGATTTTTCTCAATGGCTTGGTTCCAAATCTTTCACGGTTCATCGTGAGTGTCGGAAATATATGCAATTTATAACGTAACTTACCTACTATAATTTTTTAATTCTTAATTTAAAAAGTAGATCTTTTAGACTGATGTTCATACTTAACAAGATTTTCGAAAGAAAAAAAACATTACGAATTTATTTATATGTATAAAAGCGTTGAGATTCAATGTTGATGTTTCATTCACGCGTGAAGTCAATCCTGTGTCAATCATAAGCCTTCAAGTCTTGAAATATAATCAGTCATGAAATTAACATTTCTGATGAGGGCTGATGTTTAAAACCGCTCGGAATTAACAAATACATTTTCATCATGGCTTGGCGTCGTGGACGAAGATTGAGGGGGTGGTCCACATTGACCGCAGGCATGTTTGTCACTGATAAGACTAATAGGGAACGAGAAGTCACGGTCACAGTGACTGCAGCTGAAGGTCTGTTCAAGGTTTTATGATATGAATATATATTAAGTAAAGTCTGTGGAGTGACCTATTTTCGGAATCAGCTGATCAGCGAAAGAGTCTGCCCCCTTTTCGCTAACGTTAGAACGTAGAGATCGTTTTGCTGAGGTGTGACGCCACGCCTACCGTCAGCTCCCAGATGGTTTACCGTACAGATCTGATTATCAATCTCTGCTGAATTAGCTGAATTAGCGGAGACTGGTATCAACCTGAAACCTTCAATTCCTAGTTAAATTATCTACGACTGAGCTAAACCGGGCCTATATAAGTATGTATGTATGTGTGTGTATTCTTTTTACAAATAATGTTTATATATGTATTCTTTTGTTCATAATAGAATGCATAGAATATATATAATATTATATATATAATATATATATATATATATATAAGGACACCCCCTTAATCTTCGTCACATATAGGACAGCCTAGAATCACTTGTTCCAAGAAACTTGGTACAACAAAAAATGAATATATATATAATATTAGTTTTTGTATATATATATATATCTTCAAATGGCAATTTCCAGGCAGGAAAAGAAACTTTTCTTGTGGTTAAGATGTTCGAAATGGGTTTAAGGCTATGAAAAACTGCCCAAACCGTTTAGTGTGTATGTTTTACTCAACTCAAGGCCAAATTCAGCAAAATTAAGCTAGTTTAGATTTCTCCTACTGTTTGTTTGTCGAAACAAGGCTAAATAACACAGTCTGTTCTATTTATTTACTCATAGCTCTATTGGAATAATTGGAACCATATCTTTCCCAGTGTATTAGTATAATAATATTATGACAGACAGTCAAGGATTTGAACTGATACCATTAAACTACGAGTGTATTTTTTATCATATGCAGTTGAAGAATTTTCATTGTTCTGGCTTAGATTAGATGCGGCTTCTTAGATATGTGATATCTAGAAAATTGGTATGGCATCAAGGAAGTTCCAACGGTCTTTGATTGTAAGTAAATTATATTTTTCAAAAACTTCCTTTTAGTTATCAGCATTAGTCAAATATATAGACCATTCCATTTCCACCAAATTTATATATTGACTTGATGATCTATCTCTCTCAACTTAAAACAAAGCATGACAACTGTTCTACAAGTGTTGTTTACATTATTACAAGATATTCCAATGCATTGATGGGGGATTGCATATAATAAACACACATAGATTGTGTAGAGAATTCAGCACAACATTTCTGGAATTAAATTTGATCACAAATTAATTGATTATTAATTCAAAAGAATAATTAAACTTAAAACTCATTTAAATTTTATAATTCATGCTCAATTAACATCCTTTATTTGACCATATAGTAATAAACACTGATCTGAATGATTATGTTTGAACATCAAAAGTTCAAAACATTCATCTAATTAGTAATTATATATATATATATATATATATATATATATATATATATATATATATATATATATATAAACCTTAAATGTATCAATATGTATTAATTTCATTTACTTAGAAAACAGATTTGAGTAAGCTAATATGCTGAAATAAATGTGTTTAATCATGAAATATGAATATTTGTGTTAAATTCGAAGAAAAAGAAAAGTTCCAAGTTATTAACTTGTTTTCGAGACAATACAATGCATGTGTATGTATTTGTATAGCAGCTGAGCATAATAACTGAGCTATTGCCAAATTATTCATTCGGCAGAAGATGAGTGGATTGAGAAAATGATCGATTCTCTCTCTCTCTCTCTCTCTCTTCTATATATATATATATATTATATATATATATATATTTATTTATTTATTTATTTTATATATATATATATATATATATCTTTCTGTTTCTATTGATATCACTGCCGCCACTTTTGATTCACTTTCATTACTTTTTATGTGTAGTTGTTGCCTAGCATTTGCCATTGACTCTAAACTCAATTTAGTTATCATTTTACCAATTCCTACTACATCCGCACTTATCAACAGCAGTCATATAGATATTTAAACATTGGTCTTTTTTTTTATTTGTTTGTCCGAATTTTTTCTTAGGATGACAAATTCAAAAATTTGATTTTTGATTTGTTGAATTTATTTGTTTTGATTTTATCCATAACTTCTGTTTTTGTTTATTTGTTTAAGTGTATGTTGTTTTTGGTGAGTGTAGGCATATGATACGAAAAACTCTATTGTAATGCACTAGATGAAATGATAATTTATTATTGCATAATCCACTATCGACTCTAAGTATAATCCCCTTGGCTCAAATATCAATATAGAATAACGCATAATCCCAAACAGATTTTTATGTGTAGGTGCATTGTTCACCATAAAACGATATCAACAAAAATATTTATGGATACTGTAGAAATGCGGGATCACATGCGCATAAAATCCGATTTATAAATACTTAAATATTTTGAGAGATCAGATTTATGGCAAGATACTAGGGCTGGTTTAGCTCTGTCAATAGAGCATCCGCTTATAAACAAGATCCAGGGTTCGATACGGTCCTCGTCAACTCACCTTGGATCTGTGCGGTAAGGTGAAAGATTTATGGATACTGTAGAAATGCGGAAACACATGTGCATAAAATCCGATATATAAATATTCAAATATCTTGAGAGGTCATCTTTAATGGCAAAGATTGCTAGGGCTGGTTTAGCTCTGTCATAAAGCACCCGGTTATAAACCAAAGATTCAGGGTTTGATACCGGTCCTCGTCAAGTTCTGTGAGGTAATGTGGAAAGCTAATGGTAGGTTTGGCTGTTCAAGTTAAACGCAAAAACAATCTCCCTAGTATAGCGCTAGAGAAAAAAGGAAACCATTGCTGCCAGGCTGATACCAATAATAGGCAACCCCGCCGACTTTTACTATAAAGTATGTAACCTAATAATGAATATTGGGTAAGTGTCAGGCTTGGTTAGCTTCGGTTTCTTATTTTTAATGGCATATCAAATTCCATGGGTTATTTAATGGCAAAGTCATCCTGTTGAAGAAACGTAGTGGTTCTATTTAACCCATTGCTGTTGAGATACATACCTTTCCCAAAGATATTAGTCCAAAACTTGATAACGCGACTTGAGTTCGAACTCGCTGACTATGATGTCACAATTAATCACGTTTGCCAAATACGCCACGAGGGACTCTCTGATATAATAAATTAATAGACCATATTTTAAGAGAAAGTGTAGAGGGGGGGGGGCAAGCAGGGATGAAGAAAAAGGAAAGAGTGAGAGGTATGAAAAGGAGGAAGGGAGAGAGGGAGGGAGAGTGTGAAAATAGTATGTGATGCAATGCCTTCAATTAATGGTTTTGAAGTGAGTAGTTTCCCATAATCTCAATATAAATAGAATAGGTAACCGCTTTTCTTTAATTATTTAATTGAACATGCCAAAAAAGAACGAGGTGCTTCTTAATACAGATAGACAGAGACAGGGAGAGTTAGAGTGAGATAAAAGTAGATTAGATAGATAGATAGATAGAGAGAGAGAGAGAGAGAGAGAAGAGAGGAGAAGAGAGAGAGAGAGAGATAAAGAGAGTGATGGTTCTGTAATATTTAATTGACAAAATAGAGGGTGCTGCTAATACAGATAGATTAGAGACAGGGAGAGTTAGGGTGACGATAGAAGTAGACAGTTAGATAGAGATAGATAGAGATAGAGATAGAGAGAGAGAGAAGAGAGAGAGAGAGAGATAAGAGAGTGATGGTTTGGAACATTAAATTGCCGTGTGTTTAACTTACCAGTCATTAGTGATCCTTAGTAAATACGAGAATACTGTTTTTCAAGTTAAGAAGTTCCTGTCTAATTGGAAGATCATCGGAGCTAATAATCCAACTTGAGTTTACTTAATTTGTCCGTCTGTTTGTATAAAGCTTAAAGTCATTGTGTTATCCGTCTTAAGAGACTTGACCAGACATACTTGTTTGTTCGTGAACCGAATTGGCCAAGGCCAAGAAAACTGGTAAGATAAATTATGACAAACAATGCCGTAAGTGTGCGTGTCGAGGAATGGAACAAACTAAATCACAACACATATATTTAGCGCAAGTAAACACCACGTCAAAAATCAACGACGTGAGTTTATATATATATATGTTATATATATGTATCGGGTTAGCTCAGTCGGTAGAGGGTTCGGCATAGAACCACAAGGTTCCTAGTTCGATACCGATCCGCCAACTCAGCGTATGAGTAGCACAGGGATCTGTGCGGTAAATGTAAGGAGCTGATGTTAGGTGTGGCGCTCCACCTCAAGATGCTAAAAACAATCTCCTTGGTCTAGCGCTATTGAAAGGGGATAGACTCCCTCGCTAACTGGCTGAATACCGACTTTTGGGCCGCCCCGTCGACTTTACTTATATATATATATATGTGATGTGTATGTATGTATATATATATATATATATATATATATATCATATATAACACACACATGTGTGTGTGTGTGAGGTGTGTTGTGTTGTGTGTGTGTGTGTGTGTGTGTGTTGTGTGTGCGTAGAGGAAGACTTAAGAGAAAAAAAAGAGTAAATTTTGAACGTTGAAAAAAGAAGTAACCGAATAAATCGGAATTATAATGCATATAAAATGTGCTCAATACTATGTAGAGCTGATCTAGAAAACAAGATGTACAAGCAGATTATACTACATTAGGTTTTCGGCCGGTATAGTCCGGACTGATATTGATTAAAAACAATCGGATGTAGCAAAACTTGAAACTAAACGCTTTAAAGAGGACCAATATATTATATATATTATATATTGGTTATACTGCAAATATATGCACCTCCGGGTGCAAGTTTAGTTTTACTTAATAAAATATTAGAATAATCAGAAAGGCTAATGAAAGTAAATAATGAATGGCCAGATACGATTTGAATGGAGGAGGTATAACATCGGAAATAGAACAACTGAACACTTACTCTTTCATCATTCCGTTTTTCAATGTCTAAAATTTTTCCTAATTAACTATTTAGTTCCAATAGGAAGTAAGAATCAAATTACAGTTATTTCTTTTTGTTAATGAATTTCTTTTAGGATTTATTGAGAGATTTTTACTCATATTCATTTGATAAACCAAATAATTAGAAAATCCATAATACCAAGCACATTTTTATTAAGAATCGTTTTTTTTTAATATCAAAAAATAATGCAAATTAGCTTTTAGCCTTTACTCTGGAAAACTGGTATTTTGGTTGTATATATAAATAAATTGCATGCGTTATTAGGTAGGCCAACAGTATTATAATGTCAAACAGTTTTATTATTCATTGAGGTTTAAATAGAAATAGAATCTGGAGAATGTGCGTAAATAACTAAGGGATTGTGACTTTGAGTATAATTAGTTTTCGGTTACAGACAGAAAAAACACAACCATCTCATTAATAATAGATTATAATGAATGTTAATGATTTAATGGAGTCATAGGTTTCTAGATTGGAGTAAAAAGTTTTGTAATATTTGTTATGTGCAAATTTGGCGGCGACGAGCAAAGGCAAATTGAATCCGTGTTAGGTTCTCGCGTGTCTTGATTGCTGACGTTCCCGTATTGGCCTGTCTCTGTGTGCGATTTGAAACGCCCACAAGATGAAGCAAGTAGTGTTAAACACGGGATTTCTCTCGCGCAATTTGCACATAACAAAAATATTTACAAACTTTTTAACTGCCATCTAGAAACCTATGATCAATTAAATCATTAACAATCACCTTCATTCTTATTATATGGAGATTGTGTGTTTTTCTGTCTGTAACCGAGAAAAACACTAATATTACTCCCTCAGCACAATTCCCTTAAGTTAGTTTACGTCACATTCTCCATGATTCTATTTTCTTTAAACTCAATTAATAATAAAACTGTTTTTGACATTTATTAATACTGTTGGCCCTTACATATAACGTGCATTGTATTTATATATACAACAAAAATACCAAGTTTTCAGAGTAACGTAAAGGCTAATTTGCATTATTGATATTAAAAAAAACTGATTTTTAAAGTAAAATGTGCTTGGTAATTGATTGATTTTCTAATTATTGGTTTTTATCTAATGAAATATGATAAAAATCTCTTCAATAATCTAAAAGAAATTCAACTAACAAGAAAGAAATAACTGTAACTTTTTCTTACTTCCTATTTTAACTAATAGTTAAATTAGGAAAATTTGCATTGAAACAGAAGTGAATGAAAGAGTAAGTTTCATTGTTCTATTTTCCGAATTATACTCTCCATTTCAATCGTTTTATCTGGCATTCTACTTTAACTTTCATTAGCCTTTCTGATTTATTCTAATAATTTTATTAGAGTTAACTTAAATACTTGCAACCGGAGGGTGCATATATTTGCTAGTATACAACAATATATATATATATATATATGTATTGTTCTTCTTAAATGCTTGTTTTTCAACGTTTTGCTTACATCCGATGTTTTAAAATCAATATCAGTCTGTACTATACCCGGCGAAACCTATGTAGATATAATCTGCTTGTATGTTTTCTAGATCAGCTCTACATATGTATGATGCACATTTATATTCAGTTATCACATTCCGTTTATCGTTACTTCTTTTTTTCAACGTTCAAATTGTGACGTCGCTGTTTTTTTTGTCTCATTAAGTCTTCCCTCTTCAAGAACACACACGCACCGCACACACACACACACACCAACACACACACACCTCACACACACACACAATGTGTGTGTATATATATATATATAGAAAAAAAAAAAAAAAAAATAATTATATATTATATATATAATACAGTACATACACACACAATTATATATATATAAAGTAAGTCGACGGGCGGCCAAAAGTCGGTATCAGGCCAGTTTAGCGAGGAGTCTATCCCTTTTTCATAGCCGCTAGACCAAGGAGATTGTTCTTTAGCATCTGAGGTGGAGCGCACACCTACCATCAGCTTCCTTACTTTACCGCACAGATCCCTGTGGCTACCTCATACGCTGAGTTGGCGGAAATGGTATCGAAGGCAGGACTTGTGTTCTAGCGCGAACCCTCTACCATGAGCTAACCGATACAGTACATATATCTATATAAAGCTCACGTCGTGATTTTGACGTGGCTTTTTAACTTGCGGGCTTTAAACACTATATTGTTGTTGTTGATTAGTTTTGTTCCATCCTCGACACGCACACTTACGGCACATTGTTTGTCAATATTTATCTTACCAGTTTTTTTCTTGGCCTTGGCCAATTCGGTTCACGACAACAAGTATGTCTGGTCAATCTTAAGACGGATAACACAATGACTTAAGCTTAATACAAACAGACGGACATTAAAGGATCAGAACTCAAGTGGATTATTATGCTCGATGATTCTTCAATTAGACAGGAACTGCTAACTTGAAAAACAGTTCTCGTATTTACTAAGGATCACTAATGGACGGTAATAAACACAGGTCGGCAATTTAAATGTGTCAAACCATCACTCTCTTTTATCTCTCTCTCTCCTCATCTCTCTCTCTCTCCTATCTCTTCTCTTATCTATCTTCTCTATCTAACTGTCTACTTCTATCTCCCCTAACGCTCCTGTCTCTATCTATCTGTATTAGGCAGCACCCTCTATTTGTTGTCAGTTAATATTAAAGAAACATCACTCTCTTCATCTCTCTCTTCTCTCTCTCTCATCTCTCTCTCTCTCTCTCTCTCTCTCTCTATCTATCTATCTATCTATCTACTTTTATCTCACTCTAAATCTCCTGTCTCTGTCTAATCTGTATTAGGAAGCACCCTCTCTTTTTTGGCATGTTTCAAATTAAATATTAAAGAAAGCGGTTACGCTATTTCTAATTCTATAATACTTGAGATCTATGGAACTACACTCACTTGTCACCACCATTAACGAAGGCCTTGATCACATACTATTTTCCACACTCTCTGCCTCTCTCCCTTTCCCTCCTTTTCTATACTCTCCTCTTTCCTTTCTTTCTCTCTATCCCGTGCTTGCCCCCCCCCCTCTATCACTTTTCTAAAATGGTCTATAATTTCATTTATCAGAGAGTCCCTCGTGGCGTATTGGCAAGCGTGATTAATTGTGACATCATAGGCGAGTTCGAACTCAAGTCGCGTTATCAGTTTTGGAAACTAAATATCTTTGGGAAAGGTATGTATCTACAGCAATGGGGTTAAATAGAACTCGTTTCGTAAACAAGGGATGACTTTGATTAATTAACCCATGGAATTTGATATGCCATTTAAAAATAAGAAAACGCGAGCTAACCAAGTGAACCTTACCAATATTCATTATTAGGTTACGATACTTTATAGTAAATAGTCGGCGGGGTTGCTATTTTGGTATCGCCGGCGCAATGGTTTCCTTTTTTCTGCTAGCGCTATACTAGGGAGATTGTTTTTGCGTTTAACTTGAACAGCAACCTACCATTAGCTTCCACTTACCTCACAGAACTTGATACGAGGACCGGTTATCAAACCCTGAATCTGTATAACCGGGTGCTTTAATGTGACAGAGCTAAACGCAGCCCATAGACAATCTTTGCCATAAAGGACCTCTCAGATATTTGAAATTTAATATATCGGATTTTATAGCACGCGATGTGGTTTCGCGCATTTTACGTATCCATAAGTTTCCACCTTACGCACAGATCAAGGTGAGCTTGACGAAGGACCGGTAATCGAACCCTGAATCTTGTGGTTTAATAAGCGGATGCTCTTATTGAGCTAAACCAGCCCTAGTTCTTTGCCATAAATATTCTCTCAAAATTTTTATAGGTATTTATAAATCAGGTTTTATGCGCATGTGATTCCCGCATTTCTACAGTATCACATAAATATTTTTGTTGATACTCGTTGCTTATGGTGAACAATGCACCTACACATAAAAATCTGTTTGGGATTATGCGTTATTCTCATATTGATCATTTGAGCCAAGGGGGGATTATACTTAGAGTCGATAGTGGTTATGCAATATAATTATGCATTTTCATCTAGTGCATTACAAGAGAGTTTTTCGTATCATATTGCCGTACACTCACCAAAACAACATACTACTTAACAAATAAAACAAAACAGAAGTTATGGATAAAATCAAAACAAATAAATTCACAACAAATCAAAAATCAATTTTGAATTTGTCATCCTAAGAAAAATTCGGACAAACAGAATAAAAAAAGAACCAATGTTTAAATATCCTAGTATGAACTGCTGTTGATAAGTGCGGATGTAGTTAGGAGATTGGTAATGATACTTAAATTGGAGCTCTTAGAGTCAATGGCAAATGCTAGGCCAACAATCTACACATAAAAAGTAATGAAAGTGAGATCAACAGTGGCGGCAGTGATAGTCAATAGAAACAGAAAGATATATTATATATACTATATAATAAACTATAAATAAATAAATATATATATAGTATATATATATATTATATATATAGAGAGAGAAGAGAGAGGAGAGAGAGGAGAATCGACATCATTTCTCTGCAAAATCCACTCATCTTTCTGCCGAATGAATAATTTGGGCAATAGCTCAGTTATTATGGCCAGCTGCTAGCATAATCACATACACATGCATTGTATTGTCTCGGGAAAACAAGTTAATAACATGGAAACTTTTCTTTTTCTTCGGAATTTAACACAAATATTATATTTCTCATTGATTTAACACCATTTATTTCAGCATATTAGCTTACTCATCTGTTTTCTAGTTGAAAATTAATCACATTTTGATACATTAAAGGATTTTTATATATATATATATATAACTATATATATATTATATATATATAATAATATATATATATATTACTAATTATGATGATGTTTTTGAACTTTTGATGTGTCAACATAATCATTCAGATTCAGTGTTTATTACTATATGGTAAATAAAGGATAATTGAGCATGATTATAAAATTTAAATGAGTTTTAAGTTTAATTATTCTTTGAATAATAATCAATAATTTGTGATCAAATTTAATTCCAGAATGTTGGGCTGAATTCTCTCACACAATCATGTGTGTTTATTATATGCAATTCCCCATCAATGCTTGGAAATATCTTGTCAATATGTAAACAACACTTGTAGAAACAGTTTGTCAGCTTTGCTTTTAAGATTGAGAGATAGATCATCAGTCAATATATAAATTTGGTGGAAATGGAAATGGTCTATATATTTGACTAATGCCTGATACTAAAGGAAGTTTTTGAAAAATATAATTTCTTACCAAATCAAGACCGTTGGAAACTTCCTTGATGCCATACCAATTTTCTAGATATCACATATCTAATGAAGCCGCATCTAATCTAAGCAGAACAATGAAAATTCTTCAACTGCATATGAATAAAAAATACACTCGGTACGTTAATGGTATCAGCTCAAATCCCTTGACTGTCTTGTCATATATTTATACTAATACCACTGGAAAAGATATGGTTCCAATTATTCAATAGAGGCTATGAGTAATATATAGAACAGACTGTGTTATTTAGCCTTAGGTTTTCGACAAAACAACAGTAGGAGAAATCTAACTAGCTTAATTTTCTTGAATTTGGCCTTGAGTTGAGTAAAAACATACACCAAAACGGTTTGGGCAGTTTTTCATAAAGCCTTAAATCCCTTTCGGAACATCTTAACCACAAGAAAAAGTTTCTTTTTCCTGCCTGGAATTGCCATTTAAGATATATAATATATTACAAAAACTAATATATAATATAATTCATTTTTTGTTGTAACAAGTTTTCTGAAACCGGTGTTCTAGCTGGTCCTATATTGTGGACGAAGATTAGGGGGTGGTCCTATTATATATATATATATATATATATATATATATATATAATATTCTATGCATTCTATTATGGAACAAAAGATACATAATATAACATATTTGTAAAAAGAATACACACACATATCATACATACTTATATTAGGGCCGGTTTAGCTCAGTCGTAGATAATTTTACTAGGATTGAAGGTTTCAGGTTTGATACCAAGTCCTCCGCTAAATTCAGCTAATTCAGCAGAGATTTTGATCAATCAGATCCTGTACGGTAAACCATCTGGAGCTGACGGTAGGCGTGGCGTCCACACCTCAGGCAAACGATCTCTACGTTTCTACGTTAGCGAAAAGGGGCAAGACTGCTTTCGCTTGATCACTGAATTCCGAAAATAGGTCACTCCACAGACTTTAACTTAATATATCATATCTAACAACCTTGAAACAGACCTTCAGCGCAGTCATGTGACCGTGACTGTCTCGTTCCCTATTAGTCTTACAAGTGAAACACTGCTGCGGTCAATGTTGGACCCACCCCCTCAACTCGTCCACGACGCCAAGCCCATGATGAAAATGTATTTGTTAATTCCGAAGCGGTTTTAAACATCAGCCCTCATCAGAATGTTTAATTCATACTGATTATATTTCAGACTTGAAGTTATGATTGAACACAGGGATTGACTTCACGCGTGAAATGACCATCAACATTGAATCTCAACGCTTTTAACATATAAATATAATTTCGTATGGTTTTTTTTCTTTCGAATCTTGTTAGTAAAAATTGAAAACATCCAAGGTCCCCCCCTAAAAAGAATCCTCCCCTTTTTTTAAATTAAGAATTAAAAAATTATAGTAGGTAAGTTACGTTATAAATTGCATATATTTCCGCACCTCACGATGAACCGTGAAAGATTTGGCAACCAAGCATTGAGAAAAATCTTCTTTCCATTAAAAAAATAAAATATCCGACATATTTTATGTATTTTTAAAAAATAATTATAACTGAAGCATTGTTAACCAATATTTTTTAATGACAGATTCCGTTAAATTGATTTTTTTTATTATTAACAATTTTTTATCGTTTCTCTTTCGACATGACAATTTTTCAGAGAACGTTAAACATGACAGATGGAAATAAAAGAGAAATCAATGAGGGGGGATTATTATTATTATTTTATTATTATTATTATTATTATTTATTCACTAATTGAGAGTTTTTACACGCAGTGCATAATCTGAATCTGAGTGACAACAAGTTTTCTACGAGTTCATGACTCTTCTGAGTATTCAAGCCGATTTTAACAACGCTGTTTTCATTTGGACGGTCTCGATTTTCCCTACTACTCTGCAATTCCACAGACCCTTTTCAAACCCTTGAGAGTGTCCCAAGAGCACAAATAGAACTTTTTTTATTTGTTCACAGTTCTTTTTTTGGCATTCTTTTTTCAGTTCTATATTTCAGTATTTTTTTTTTCGTTTCTTTATTTTTCATTCTGTGATCCGCGGGACGGCAAATCCAAAGTATGACAAGTACTCTTCCTTGTTAAATTAACGCTGGTCTGGTCTACAGGCCGGGAATTAGGTGATTCATCTGTATCTTCAAAGTCCCAGAGAACTTATGTTTCTTTCTTAAGGACAGATTCCGATTGTGCATACACTATTTACTCGCATTGTTGAAACATTTATTTTCTTACAAACTTTCCCGGTGGATTCACTTTTTCCACAGTCGAATATCAGCGTATTAAATGTTCTACGGAGAATTTTGGATTGAAAAAGAAACGGTAATCAGATTTCTAGAGAAGGAAAGAAAAAAGAAATAAGAACAGAAGAAAATAGAGTTTGAATTCTAAGCACCAACGTATGTCAGCCAAGTGACGATCAATGACCCCTGAACTAGATAAAAAAAAACGTAAGTCCCAAATTCTTCTGAAAAGAGCAGAAACGGTATTCCCTTCACAGCCGGCACGAAAGAAATCGAAGTAAAGTGACCGTCGGTTGCTTTTCCCCTGGGTCCTATAGGAGACGACGTCGCTTTTAGGGTTGTTTTTTTTGTTGGGGGTATTTTTTTTTTGTGTTTGTTTTGTGTCGTGATGTGTTTTGGCTGTCAGTAAACAGGCACGCATAGTAAGTAAGGAACGTATTCATGATACGAACAGTGTTGACCATTCTCTTTTCCTCTGAAAAAGAAAGCACGAAGTGAGGAAAGAAACAAACCTTTTTTGGCACTCTGAGATTTCCGTATGTATGTGTTTTAGTGGAACGCACGGACTATGTGAAATGTTGTCTGTATTTGCTCTTAGTTAAATCTCCCTGGTACTACGTGAATTTGATCTTTACTCTACACGTGCTCGCCCGAAATACAAGAAAAAAAAAAGAACACGTGTACTGTTTCGGTTTCCCAAACGGTTACTAAAACGGCGCGAAGGACGCTCACTCCTATTTTCGCTAGCGCGAGACCAGGGATATTTTTGTGAGGGTGGAGCGCCAAACATACCTAGCTCCTCTTACCACACAGATAGATTAACCACTCGTGTGCTACGCAATGCGCTGATTTGACGGAGACTGAGGTATCGAATCCCAGGAACTGTGATTCCTAGAAGGGTGTTCATACCGACTG
>CM042147.1:39380197-39435867 GCA_023376005.1 Doryteuthis pealeii | reverse complement strand
AATTTCGTATCATTCTGCTCGTTGTAAAAGGCGTGGTAAAAACAAAACAAGTACTGGTAAAAGAGGACACCTCTGAATTCTCAGAATTCTCAGATTCAAGCTGCGCATCCGGCATAGAAGATCTTTACGACAAGCGAGAACGTTGACAGGTTGTCGGACTGCAGTCGAGTCAGATTGATTGAAAAGTTGCCTATTACGTCTCATGAATAAATTTAAAAATTAAAGAAAACGAGAGAGTGTCCTATGTTTCACCGGAACTCTGCTTGGAATTTTTATCCTTTTCGCGATGGACATATTCAGTGATTTACGTATGTAAATTTATACAGCAGTAACGATCTAAATAAATTATTATTCTATTGTTTGTATTCTTATCAGACGTGGCTGAAAACGTCCAAGTGGCGTGTGAAAGAACATACTAGGAAACACAGACATTATATTTACATTTCGGTTGAAACAATAATGAGAATTAAGTATGTCTTGTGCGCAGGACTAAGCAAGAATGTAAAGTCCAGTTCACACTTAAGAATCAGCCGTTCGTCAATGGGTTTGGGATGTATGTTGTTTATATCTACTGCAATCAAGTATCCTCCAAATCCCAAAAATGTGTTATGGATATATGACATAATCTATATCCTATATAGATGGAGGCGCGTAGTCTAAGGTTAGAGTCGTGGGGAAAATGGACTCGTCTACCCGAGTTCAATTCTAGACGAAGCTGTTTGAATTTCACATTGCGCTAATTACCTTGGGAAAGGTATGATCCCAATCTCCCTCCAGTTATGGGCAAATAGCAGCGTAGACTGACTCTTAACCATGGTTAGGTAACCAGTCTAGGAGAAGGAAAACTTGAATTAAACCTGTTAAATCCGCTTAAGAATGCCTTATGTCACATTCTGGAGGGGTTGGTCAATTTGTAAATCCTATAGCTCCCTTCTGGATATCTAGGAGAGTCTGGATTACTCATCATAGTCTTTATTCGTTGGTCCACTCTTGGATTCAGAAGTTGGTAGTACATGTTAGACTCTATCTTTGCTCAATAAGCGGCGCATCGTGTAATTGATATGTCGTAGCGATTGGAGTCCAATTCCTACGACAATAATCATTACACGAATCAAATCCTGGACATGGCTGCTTGCATTCTCACCCAGCACTAATACTCTTGGAAGAGAATGCATATTAGATTCAACTTAATGTCACACACTAACTTGTGCGGTGGGTCTTGGCATATATATATATTATATATATCATACTATATATATATGATGTGTTGTGTGTGTGTGTGTGTGTGGTGAGAGAGAGAGAAAAGAGAGAAAGAGAGAGAGAGTCAAATAGAAATAGATTTGTAATATTCATATTCGATAGAATATTTGATGCCATATAATGAAATTATTTGTGTTACTCAAAGCTATAATTGGTTTGCTAAATGTTTATAGTTGACTTTTTGAACCATAATACTCTTGCAAACAAAATGGTTATTATTTGAATAAAAATAATTGTCTTAAACATATATTTTAGGTAGTATTAAGTAGTAACATTAAAACCAAATAAAACATGCAAATTATTTTGTGTTAGATATCACATCTTCCATATATATCTGGGTGCAAGATCTAGTAGCAATAATTAAAAATAATGTTAATAAAATGTTACAAGGAACGCGATTCCCTAATGTGCAGGCTTAAGATATCTTCTATAAAGTTGAAAAGCCGTTAAAATCAGAATGAATCAATTCAACAATTGACCATCGTTCATTTCTGGATTAACCTGATTCAAAATAGTTTTCGGATTATGTATTCCTAATTCCCCCGTCGAACAGATGTGACATAGGACAATTTTTAATCTGAGTTTTAAAAGTTTTTAAGCAGAGTTTTCCTTCTCTATGCCGGTGCTATAGTATAGTTGAAGAGCAAATTTTATCCTATTATTTAATACATGCTCGCGGTGGAAGTAGATTGGATGCATACTTTCCCAAGTGTATTAGCGGTGTATGAAATTCAAACTGCCTTCGTCCAGAATTTTTGAACTTTGTATCGCCATGTCCCTTTTTTTACGTCGATGAACATTACCACAGCGAGCACCCTCCATATTAGTTTTCTGCAGTATAGTAAAATTATGTTTTTCAGAAAAAAGCATGTAAAGCTATAAATTTTGTTGAATAAAAGTTAACGTTCTTATTCGCCATATTTCCAGGGATTGAACTTATTGGAATACAAAGTCGATAAAAATATCTAACATTCTAAAAAAAAAAAAAAACGGAAATCTTTACATTTTATATGATGGGAAAAAACTTAAAAACCTGATACATTATAACGAATTTTCAGAAAGTTCATGTTCTTTGACAGATTAGTAAAATAAAAGGCCAAAAGTAACAATATAACAATATAACCATAATTTAAAGACTCAATCAATGGAGTCGTAATATTAAATCAATTTGGAAATGAGTCATTGATAAACATTATTAAAAATTGATTGGATACGTATACTGTTTGAGTCATGTTTGTTTTAAAACCGAATACACCGTTTGCGTGGGCAAAGTACAAAAATAAAGATGGAGAAATATGCTCTTTTTACAAGGGAAAGAAATTGATATTAATGAAATGTTAGTAATACAGAGCTGGTATTATAATATATAGTATATAAGTATATAATATATATAGTATATATAAATGTTGTTCACTCGTCAACATTGGATTGGTGCCGTAAAATAATTCTCTTTGATTGGCATTTGATTTTGTAAAGTTGAAATAGCTTTCCGACTGCCAGTTCTATGTTTTGGTTGTTGTCTTTATCTTTTTCTTGTCTATTTTATTTGTATTTTGTCTTAAATTATTAATCATATTTACGTTCTATTCAATCGTAAGACAACAGATTCGGTTTATTTCTTAAACAGCAGACACATTCATTAATCTAACATATATAATCCAAATGCTGTACTTAAGATAACCAACTCGTTTAGAAGCGATGGTCAATAAACGCTTAAAAAGGATGAACCTCATATTATATTTATATATATGTATATATATATATAATGATAGAGATGAATAAAGAGAAAGATAGATGGATAAATAAAAGATGAATTTAATCAATATCACTTACACATGTTGTTTTCGGTCAGTTACATCTGTGTGAAATATTCCACACACAGAGAAGATTCGGACCTCATCAGATGAAATTATATATTATATGATTATATCCAAATATTTATTCAAAATAAAATTCCACTTGATGAGGTCGAATTCTTCTCTGTGGCGGAATATTTTTCACAGATCGACCCTGACCGAAAACACATGTGTAAGTATATTGATAAATTCATCTTTTATTATCATTCTATTCTTTCTTTCTTTATTCATTCTTCTCATATGTCGGATTCATTTCCAATTTCCATTTTTACCATATATATATATATATATATATTATATATATATAATGTGTTGTGTTGTGTGTGGTGTGGTGTGTGTTGTGTGTGTGTGTATATTATGGGGTGTGGTGTATAATTGTTACCATATGAAGAAATCGGCGGTGGGGGGGGCGGGGGGGCGGGCGGGGGGTAAAGAAAAAAGGGAAAAATAGACTACGATACGGAGTTCAAATCCTGGATTGAGCTGTTCATTTCCCATCGAACTTATACCACCGGGAAAGTGTAACGTAGTGCCTTTTCAATTAGCGATACGGTAACGTTAGTGGCTCTTAATCTTAATAGCAACTTTAGCGGGACCATTAGTGTAAGTACGTAGGAATTAGCTGTAGCAGTCGGTCTTAGCTAGCCCTCAAAATCCTTCTCCACTTCTTTTGGTCAATGGAAAGGGTATCACGTTTCACGGCCGCCGCGTGCTCCTCGTTTACGGCCAATTTGACGTGTTGACAAGTTACACTTAATGACTTTCATTATGAGTACGATTTCTTTGCGATAGGTGACTTTTACTATCTTGGTGCATCGTGAAGTCCATTCATAAAAATTTCTTTCGTTGTTAATAAGCAGGACTAATAACACAGGTTTTACTTCTCAGAAGTTTATTATGTCCAAACTTCCTATTTTTTGAGAGAGAGAGGGCCCCTAATAATCTCTGTCTAACAAGAGTGATATTTTTAACTGGATTCAACTTCGAGTTTTTTTAGTCCTTAGTAAACTTCGCGGTGACAAGCTTTTCTTTAGCTTCTTTATCGCCTTTAGCGACACAGCTTAACTCCGTACTGCCACGCACGCCTCCTGGGCTCGTACTGCTCTGACTCTCGGATCCTCAGACCCTAACTCACTGCTTGCTCGCGGACTCCAACTGACTTCTCGTGATTCTATTCGCGGTCTTAAATAGTATTTCCAAACATCCTCCAGAAGGTTCCACCCTAGAACGTTCGAGACCTTTCGATTCTTTCTATTTGTTCCAATCTCACTGGTCAACAGAGTTCACTAACCTAGAGATCAAAGCTTATTGGAGCCACTCATCCTAACATTTTCGGTTAAATCTAGACTTATGTCTGCTTTTTCTCGTTAAAAAGATGTTATCTATTCTAACTACTTTTCGTGATTCCACAAAGACACCAGTAATCTAAGATAGTCGGTAGTACTTTTTCTAAGGTTCTTTTTCCAAGTCTGGCACCAAGGCCACAAATATAGGTGCGGCGATTATATAACAAAGTTTTGAATTCAAATCTTCTACCTCCAGTCTGTAAAGAAACGCTAAGGAATTGCCTATGTGCCATCCAGCTTCTACAGCTTAGAAAATTCTCCCACGCTTGGAGAATTCTCGCTGATATTATCAGAAAGGTCGAATTTCCATATAATCTGTATTATATCTCCGCACGAGGGACATAACAAAGATCATTTGTCAGCGGTTTTACTTCTCCTAGACTGGTTTCCTAAACAAGTTAAAATCCCAGTCTGCCAACTATACCCATAACTAAGAGGCAGGAAGATGGATTCATAACTTTCCCCGGTTTATATTATTGCGCGACGAGAAATACAAATAGGCTCTTTCGTGATTTTTTGAACCTGTCTCCTGAATCAATGGTATTATGACGCACCATTGGACTACGAAAAACTAAGAAAAAAACGTTAGAGGGAATTTTTACACTATTGATGCTGCGTTCTGTCTTGAACAAATCCTGGAACAACTCCTCGCCAAATGCCAATTTACGGCCCCTTCCCCTCTATCACACAAAACCATTAAAGTAAAAGGGACATAGCAGAAAGCAAGGAATGAAAAGTTTCAAAATGGGAATACAAAGTAGGTCGACTTAGCCAAAAGATTACATCAATCATCTCTGTACAGATACTGATGCGTGCCGAAAGACCTGTCAGGGGCGATACTATAGGAAGAACGGCGGATTAGATTCTTGGGTAACCTGCTGTCAACACGACTGCATATTGATGATGATGATGATTGTTGAAAGAAATAAGATGTTTCAGGCTGGTAATCCTGAGTGTAACCAGCTGAGTGTATTTTAAGTAGAGTAGATCAGGTTTGACTCAGGGATTCCTCTTCTAGAGTGGTTTAGCATATAAGATTAAAAAAGCCAAGTTCCCCCTTAATATTTGCCCATTGATGGGAGAAGAATTTTGGATTTCAGGAATGTAGCGCAATATGCGAAAATTCAAAACAGCCTTCGTTACAGGATTTGAACTCGTTGGCATCGCTCCATTCTTAGGTTGATAACCGTTACGCCTCCAGCTGTTTTTATGCATGAAAATAGACGAAACAAACGAAAATAAAACTAGATCAAATACTGCGTCAAACTTCATAAGAATGGAGAGAAACTTTTAAAATGAACATATAGTATGAAGATCACAGTTCCTTCCAGGCGTCTTATATCAATCTAGACAGCGCAAAAAAAAATTTGAATGGACGAAATTTCGGTGAGAGATGAAACCTGTTCTGCGTCAACTGACCCTTCATTATAAAGGAAAAAGCGGACAAAATTGACAATTCTCATTCAGAATGATCAATTATTGATTAATTAACATCGATCAAAAAGGGTTAATAAGGTTTTTCACCCTGAAAATAAAGGAGTCCCTTCTTTATTTAACACAGTAGAAATGCGCTTTTCACAAGAGTTTATCTAAAAAAGAAGGGACTCCTTTTTTATTTTTCAGGGTGAAACCTTGATTAACCCTTGTTAGATCGTGTTAATTAATCAATAATTGATCATATCTGATGAGAATTGCCTTCAATTTTTGTCCCATTTTTCCTTTTATAATGAAGGGTTCAGTTGACCAGAAAAAAGGTTTCATCTCTCACCGAATTCGTCCATTTTCAAATTTTTTTGCGCTGTCTATGATATAGACGCCGGAAGGAACGTGATCTTCATACTACTATGTTCATTTATTTAAAAGTTTCTCTCGCATATCTATTGAAGTTTGACGCAGTATTGAATCCTGAGTTTTATTTTCGTCCTTTTGTTTTCGTCTATTTTCAGCATTTAAAAACAGCTGAGGTCGTAACGGTTATCAGCCTAAGAATGAGCGATGGCCCACGAGTTTCAATCCTGCTTACGAGGCGTTTGAATTTTCATATTGCGTTTAACATCTGAATCCAATATTCTTCTCCCATCAATGGGCAAATATTAAGGGGGAACTTGGCTTTTTAATCTTAGTATGCTAACCACTCTGAAAGAAGGAATACCTGAAGTCAAACCTGATCTACTCTACTAAAAATACACTCAGCTGGTTTAACACTCAGGATTTACCAGCCTGAAACATCTTTATTTCTTTCACATCATCATCATCATCATATCATGTCGTGTTGACAGCACGGTTACCCAAGAATCTATCCCGCCGTTCTTCCCCTATAAGTCATCGCCCTGACAGGTCTTTCGCACCCACGGCATCCAGTATCTGTACAGAGATGATTGATGTAATCTTTTGCTAGTCGACCTACATTTGTATTCCCATTTGAAACTTTTCATTCTTGCTTTATGCTATGCTCCTTTTACTTTAATGGTTTGTGTGATAGAGGGTAAGGGCCGTACAATTGCATTTGCGAGGATTGTTTCCAGGATTTTGTTCAAGACAGAACGCAGCATCATAGTGTAATTCCCCTCTAACGTTTTTCTTAGCTTTCGTTAAAGTCCAAAGTGGTTGCAGTTCATAAAATCCATTGATTCAGGGAGACAGGTTCAAATCACGAAAGAGCCTATTTGTATTTCTCGTCGCGTAATATAAACCGGGAAAGTTATGAATCCAAATCTTCTGCCTCTAGTTATGGGTAAATAGTATGGCAGACTGGGATTTTAACTTTGTTTAGGCAACCAGTCTAGGAGAAGTAAAACGCTTGACAAATTGATCTTTTGTTATGTCCAGCTCGTGCGGAGATATAATACAGATTATATGGAAATCTGACCTTTCTGATAATATCAAGCGAGAATTCTCCTAAGCAGTGGGAGAATTATTCTAAGCTGTAGAGCTGGATGGCACATAAGGCCAATTTCTTAAGCGTTTTCCTTTTACTAGACTGGAGGTAGAAGATTTGAATTCAAAACTTTTGTTATATAATCGCCGCACCTATATTTGTGGCCTTGTGCCAGACTTGGAAAAGAACCTTAGAAAAATGTACTACCGACTATCTTAGATTACTGGGTGTCTTGTGGAATCACCGAAAAAGTAGTTAGGATAGGATAACATCTTTTTAAGAGAAAAAAGCAGACGATAAGTCTAGATTTAACGAAATGTTAGGATGAGTGGCTCCAATAAGCTTGATCTCTAGGTTAGTGAACTCTGGTTTGACCAGTGAGATTGAACAATAGAAAGAATCGAAAGGTCTCGAACGTTCTAGGGTGGAACCTTCTGGAGGATTGTTTGAAATACTATTTAAGACCCGCGAATAGAATCACGAGAAGTCAGTTGGAGTCCGCGAGCAGAGCAGTGAGTTAGGGTCTGAGGATCCGAGAGTCAGAGGCAGTTAGAGCCAGAGGCGTGCGTGGCAGTACGGAGTTAAGCTGTGGTCGCTAAAGGCGATAGGAAAGGCTAAGAAAGCTGTTTCACGAGAAGTTTACTAAGGACTAAAAAAAAACTCGAAGTTGAATCCAGTTAAAAATACACCTCTTGTTAAGACAGAGATTATTAGGGGCCCTCTCTCTCTCAAAAGATAGGAAGTTTGGAACATAATAAACTTCTGAGAAGTAAAACCTGGTGTTATTAGTCTGCTCTATTTACAACGAAAGAAATACTTTATGAATGGACTCACGATGCAAACAAGATAGTAAAAGTCACTATCGCAAAAGAAATCGTACTCATGAATGAAAGTCATTAAAGTGTAAACTTGTCAACACGTCAAATTGGCCGTAACGAGGAGCACGCGGCGGCCGTGAAACGTGATACCTTTCCCTTGACCAAAAGAAGTGGGAGAAGGATTTTGGGGCTAGCTAAGACCGACTGCTACAGCTAGATCTCCGTACGTACGTTAAACACTAATTGGTCCCGCTACGTTGCATATTAAGAATTAAGGCCACTACGTTACGTATCGCTAATTGAAAGGCACTACGTTACACTTTCCCGGTGGTATAAGTTCGATGGGAAATGCAAACAGCTTCATCCAGGATTTGAACTCGTCTCGTGAGTCTATTTCTCATGATGGTAACAATTATTACACCACACTCATAATATACACACACACACACACACACACACACACACACACACACACACACATATATATAATTATTATATATATATATATATGTAAAAATGGAAATTGGAATGAATCCGACAATATGAGGAAGAATGAATAAAGAAAAGAAGAATAGAATGGATAATAAAGATGAATTTACTCAATATCACTTACACATGTGTTTCGGTCAGTTCATCTGTGTGAAAATATTCCGCACACAGAGAAGATTCGACCTTCATCAGAGTGAAATTTTATTTTGAATAAATATTTGATATATTTATTCAAAAAAATTTCACTCTGATGAAGGTCGAATCTTCTCTGTGTGTGGAATATTTTCACACAGATGAACTGACCGAAACACATGTGTAAGTGATATTGATTAAATTCATCTTTTATTATCCATTCTATTCTTTCTTTCTTTATTCATTCTTCATCATATAATTATATATATACATATATATATATATATATGAGGTATTCCTTTTTATGCGTTTATTGACATCGCTTTCTGAAAACGAGTTGTTATCAAGTACAGCATTTGGATTATATATGTTAGATTAATGAATGTGTCTGCTGTTTAAGAAATAATACCGAAATCTGTTGTCTTACGATTGAATATGAACGTAAATATTGATTATAATTTAAGACCAAAATTAACAAAATAAAATAGACAAGAAAAAGATAAAGACAACAACCAAAACATAGAACTGAGTCGGAAAGCTATTTAAAACTTTACAAAATCAAATGCAATCAAAGAGAATTATTTTTACGCAACCAATCCCAATGTTGACGAAAGTGAACAACATTATATATATATATATATATATATATATATATATATATATATATATATATATATATACCAGTCTGTAATTACTAACATTCATTATATCAATTTCTTTTCCCTTGTAAAAGAGCATATTTCTCCATCTTTGATTTTGTACCTTTGCCCACGCAAACGGTGTCTTCGGTTTTAAAACAAAATCGATCCAAAAAGTAATTACTGTATCCAATCAATTTTTATAATGTTTATCAATGACTCATTTCCAATTGATTTAATATTACGACTCCATTGAATTGAGTCTTAATTATGGTTATATTGTTATATTGTTACGTTTGGCCTTTTATTTTTACTATTGTCAATAGAACAATGACTTTCTTGAAAATTCGTTTATAAGTGTATTCAGGTTTTAAGTTTTTTCCCATCATATAAAATGTAAAGATTTCGTTTTTTTTTTTTTTTAGAATGTTAGATATTTTTATCGAATTTGTATTCAATAAGTTCAATCCTGGAAATATGGCCGAAAAGAAACGTTAACTTTTATTCAACAACAAATTTATAGCTTTACATGCTTTTTTCTGGAAAACATATTTTTACTATACTGCAGAAAACTAATATGGAGGTGCTCGCTGTGTAATGTTCATCGACGTAAAAAAGGGACATGGCGATACAAGTTCAAAATCTGGACGAGGCAGTTTGAATTTCATACACCGCTAATACACTTGGGAAAGGTATGCATCCAACTACTTTCCACCCGAGCATGTATTAATAATAGGATAAAATTTGCTCTTCAACTATACTATAGCAACCGGCATAGGAGAAGGAAAACTCTGCTTAGAAAACTTTTAAACTCAGATTAAAAATTGTCCTTATGTCACATCCTGTTCGAGCGGGGGAATTAGGTAAATACATAATGCCGAAAACTAGTTTGAATCAGGTTAATCCCAGAAATGAACGATAGTCAATTGTTGATTGATTCATTAACTGATTTTAACGGCTTTTCAACCTTTATAGAGATATCTTAAGCCTGCACATTAGGGAATCGCGTTCCTTGTACATTTATATTAACATATTTTATTAGTTGCTACATAGATCTTTGCACCCAGATATATATGAAGATGTGATATCTAACACAAATAATTTGCATGGGTTTTATTTGTTTTTATGTATTACTACTTAATACTACTAAAATATATGTTTTAAGACATTATTTTTATTCAATAATAACCATTTGTTTGCATAGAGTTATATGGTTTCAAGTAACTAATAACATTTAGCAAACAATTATAGCTTTGAGTAACACAAATAATTTACAATTATATGGCATCAAATATTCTTATCGAATATGAATACTTTAACAAATCTATTTCTATTTGACTCTCTCTCTCTTTCTCTCTTTCTCTCTCTCTCACACACACACACACACACACACACACATATATATATATATATATATATATATATATATATGCCAAGACCACCGCACAAGTAGTGTGTGACATTAAGTTGAATCTAATATGCATTCTCTTCCCAAGAGTATTAGTGCTGGGTGAAATGCAAGCAGCCATGTCCAGGATTTGAATTCGTGTAATGATTATTGTCGTAGGAATTGGACTCCAATTCCTACGACAATAATCATTACACGATGCGCCTCTTATTTGAGCAAAGATGAGAGTCTAACATGTACTACCACTTCTGACCAGAGTGGACCAACGAATAAAGACTATGAATGAGTAATCCAGACTCTCTAGATATCCAGAAGGGGAGCTATAGGATATATACATTGACCAACCCCTCCAGAATGTGACATAAGGTCAATTTCTTAAGCGGAGTTTAACAGGTTTGAATTCAGAGTTTTCCTTCTCCTAGACTGGTTACCTAACCATGGTTTAAGAGTCCAGTCTACGCTGCTATTTGCCCATAACTGGAGGGAGAATTGGATTCATACCTTTCCCAAGGGTATTAGCGCAATGTGAAATTCAAACAGCTTCGTCTAGGAATTGAACTCGGGTCGACGAGTCCATTTCCCACGACTCTAACCATTAGACTACGCGCCTCCATCTATATAGGATATAGATTAGTGTCATATATCCATAACAACATTTTTGGGATTTGGAGGATACTTGATTGCAGTAGATATAAACAACATATTCCCAAACCCATTGACAGAACGGCTGATTCTTTAAGTGTGACCTGGACTTTACAATTCTTGCTTAGTCTTGCGCACAAGACATACTTAATTCTCATTATTGTTTCAACGAAATGTAAATATAATGTCTGTGTTTCCTAGTAATGTTCTTTCACAACGACACTTGGACGTTTCAGCCACGTCTGATAAAGAATACAAACAATAGAATAATTTTATTAGATCGTTACTGCTGTATAAATTTACATACGTAAATCCCACTGAATTGTCCATCGCGAAAAAAGGAATAAAAATTCCAAGCAGAGTTCCGTGAAACAAGGACATCTCTCGTTTTCTTTATTTTAAATTTATTCATGAGACGTAATAGCAACTTGTTCAATCAATCTGACTCGACTGCAGTCCGACAACCTGGTCAACGTTCTCCTTGTCGTAAGAGATCTTCTATTGCCGGATCGCGCAGCTCTGAATTCTGAGGAATTCTGAGGAATTCAGAGGTGTCTCTTTACCAGTACTTGTTTGTTTTTACCAACCCTTTTACACGAGCAGGATGATACGAAATTTTTTTCTTTCATTTGCTTTTTATTTTAATTTGTTTTATTTGTTTTATTTTTTAATCATTTTTAAAAAATTAATTTTTTAATATATATAATATTTATACTCATATTATGTTTTTATTTAGTTTTTCTTGTGGAAAATGAAGAGTGACAAGATTTGTAATCTCTTCTCAGACAAAAATAGGATGTAAATTTTATTGAATTTTGCTCTTTGCAGGTCTCCACCAATTTTGCTTTATAAAATGACATACACTCGTCATTGTACAAGCAAACATACATACATACAGACATACAGACAAACAGAATATTTCTTTGATATATATATATATATATATATATATATATATATATATATATGTGTGTGTGTGTGTGTGTTAGGGAGAGTTATCTCCCACTAACGATTCGAACCGGACTCTCTGAAGAGGAGTGGGGAAAAGACTACAGAGTAGATCAGAACCAAGTAGGTGGAACAGAGGTATCCTAACATCAAACAAGAACTCTAATCCAAACCCATCCACTGTATTCCCTGTCAGTGAAAAATAAATAGAACAAATATTGTTATTGTTAACATATTCTCTGTTTTATTATCATTTCTGTATATCCTACATCTCGGGATACAACAATATGAATGAAGAGTTTATGTTTCTTATTCTTTTAAATGTCTTTATTTTAAATTTCAGTATTGTTATACTAATTAAAGCGTTTAAATGGAGTTTAAGAGGTTTAATTTAAGAGTTTTCCTCGTAGACCGGTTGTCAAACCAAGATTAAAGAACCTAGTCAGCCCTACTATTTAGACATAGTTAGAGAGGGTCGGTAGAGCGTTCGGCTAGAAACCACAAGGTTCATAGTTCGAGACCGGCCCTAGCTAACTCAGCATAGGAGTAGCACAGGGATCTTTGCGATAAAGGAGCTGATGGTAGGTGTGGCGCTCCACAGCAAAAACAATCTCCTTAGTCTAGCGCTAGTGAAAAGAGGATAGACTCCCTCGCTTTAGACCACCCCGACAGCTTTACTTTTTTAGAGGGAGAATAGTTGGATTCATTCCTTTTCTAACGGTATAAGCACTATGGGAAATGCAGCCAGTCTCATCCAGAATTTGAACTAGTGTCGCCGAGTTATTTTCTTACTCTGATAACCATAACACAAGTGCACCAACTAATGTAATGCTTTATAAAGAGTGCAGTTGTCTTTGGCATGAAAGTCAACCTGAAGAAATATGTTCATCATCCATTAACTTTTATATAAAAAAGGAATGACAACCGCCTTTCATCTCAATCGACCCGATGAAGTTTGAAAGATTTCGGGAATCCACCTACTTAGTTTATGTCATATTCCCTGACACCAGAGATTTTCATATTTTCATATATTCTTATAAAGCGGCTCATTCTCAATCTTTATTCAACTACATTTTTACGACTGTCTTTATTCAATGTTCTATTGTTGACTGCCTAGTAGTAATATTTTTCGTTTGAGAGGAATCCACTGTGGTGCTATGGCTAACGTCCTGGGCTGCGACACCGTAGTAAACGAGTTCGAACTCTAGTCACGCAATTAAGTTCAATTTTGGACTATAATTCTTGGGAAAGGTATGAAACCCCTCATTTCTCAGCTATGGGTAAAATAGTATCACTACTGTTTATCTCGAAGCATAACTTTGGGATTAAATAACCCACGAAGGTAGATATGCCATTAAACAAAGAAACCCAAAACCTATTCTTCATTTAAAAAAAAAAAATCATGATATCAAATATCTTTTAATAACGTAGCTCATCTGAACCTTTATCTAACTGATTTTTTTACTTCTGACTTTATTCCATGATGTATTGAGTAAACCCCGAAAACAAATCAGGAGCCGGATCCCCTAAACGTGGTGTGATGCTGAAATTCAGTGCTACTCCTGCGACACTACCGTTGCCAAACCTCATTGGTACCTTACCTTTCCTTTGGATCACAGCGGCGGTGTGGAGAGGGGGATTTGCTGGATGGGCAACAGCTTATCCCCCATGCGAACCCGCCCAGGCTATGTAGTTCAAAGAAAAAATACTTTGACACTGCTCCATCTTCTTTTGTAGACGGAAGGCTGCCAACCAACCTGAAGAACAATGTCAGCAGTTGACATTGTGGAGTCTTATATATACTTTGTTATTTTGCAGTGGACTTTGTAGCATTCGAGTTTAATTTGAGTTACAACCGTTAGGTGCCTTGTCTTCCCAGTTCGACGGTAATTGGAACTTTAATTATTCTTCACAACCAATCAACGAACCAACCATTGTTGACTACCTAGTAGTAGTAGTAGTAGTAGTAGTAGTAGTAGTAGTAGTAGTAGTAGTTGTGAATGGAGAGGTAATCATTTGTTTTGATATTTGCATTATTTCATATATCTTACGTAACGTAAGTCATCATGAATCATTATCTAACTGTTTTTTTTACTTCTGACTTTATCTCATGATGTATTGTTGATTACCTAGTAGGTTGGAAAATATAAGCAAAAAGAAAAGCATCTTATTGAAAAAAAAAATCTAGAAAGACAAAACCATCAACAAAGCTGCTCTGTAACCTACTTTTCTATATCCATCCAAATCTTGGATCCTATCCACCTTGTTGGTGGGATGAGTAGCGTTGCGGTCGTCTGAAAGTTATTGTAGACTAAGAGACTGAGAAAATTTGAAGAGATAACGATGAGATGAGGAAACAAAAGACCAGACACGATGTCACAGAAAATTCCAGCCATTTCATTGCTAAGGTTACAACATCCACGTCTTAGTAACAGGAAGGCGTGAACCGGCATTTACAAATCGATCAAATAAAGTGCTATTATTTGAGAAATCAAAGGAATGGTTAAGGGCAGGAATAGTTAGGGGCAAGAGACGGTTACTGTAGCCCTCAAAATTAAGGTGACCCTTTTAGTAATTAAGTTACTGCCCCTTGTCAAAAATCACAAAATTTCATGTGTGTACTCGTTATAGACTTTTTATTGTTGGTCACACAACAAAGAAAGAAAGTTAAAAGGAAAAGGAGAAAAAAAGTGGAACCAAAGTGTGAGAGAAGGAAATGTTACATAATTATTAGATTCCTAACACTTATATACCATTAGTGTAGAAACCAAAATGGCTGTTATAATTTGCAGCCGGTGGCCTTGAAGGATGGAGTGACTCAGCTTGACCTCAGTCTGATACTTCTTCTGGGGGATAGCGTGAGAATCGGTGGAGAAGACCCTCTTCCGGTTTAGATTAGAAAGAGAGTTTAGTTTAGTATCGGCCAAACCACGAAGGTGGTAAGTCGTGTTAAGCGCACGGCCGACTCAATCTGTGCAGGTAGTCTGGTGGGGATTTCGGAATAAAATATGATCTAAAGCAAATCGAAGTCTTGGGTTATTATCTAAAAACTACCAATGACACAGGGCTTCTGATAAAGAGAAATCCCCAATGGAAGACCAGACACGAAGTCCCCAAGATGAAGTCCAGACGCTAGAAGAAGAACGTAAGATACCAAAGATGAGCAGAAGAATAATAGAAGTAAAGAGAGTATACAACAGAAAGAAAGAAAGAAAGAAGGAAAAAAAGGAAAGAGTAAAAAAGGAAGGTAAAACTTGCAAATCGTCGTCAAAATTAAAACGCAAACTTATTTGGTGGTGATCCACGCCAGTTTAACTACAGTGTATGAATGAACTTTTTTGGCGAATTGGGTTACAGTTTAGGGGTTTGGGGATTAAGGTTGTTTTTAATTACGTATTGCTTAAATAAAACAAAAAATTATTATACATTTAGTGTTGAAAAATATTTTAAAACCAAGTTTAATTGAAATTATACATTGCAATACTAACACAAACAACTGAGACTAATGTTTCTACCGTTGGGTTCAATAATTAATTTCAATGGTTAATTAAATATATAGGAATTTGGCGGATTTTGTTGTTGATTTTTAAACAATACGTAATTAAAAACAACCTTAATCCCCAGACCCCTAAACCATAACCCAATTCGCAAAAAAAATCATTCATACGCTGTAGTTAAACTGTCATGGATCACCGCCAGTTTCCGTTTTAATTTTGACAACGATTTGCAGGTTTAACCAAAAAGAAAAGGATAAGATGGAAGTGTGGAAGAAGTAAACAGAAAGATAGAAAATGCAGAGTTAAATTATGAAAGGATAGGAATGAAGATTGAAAGAAAGAACTAAAGAAAGGAAATGAAAAGTACAAGGATGAAAAGGAAGAGTAAAAGACAGAATAGATAGGGGTGAAGAGTGAAAAAAAATGAATGAAAGAAAATAAGTTAAATGTAAAATAAAATAAGGATATAAGCGAGAACTCAAGGAAATAAATAAAGAAAAAACAGAACGAAGAAAGAAAAAAAGTTAAGAGTAAAAGAAAGAAAGTATTGGAGCTAAGGGTGAAAGAAAATCAGAAATAGATAAAATAATGAGTAAACGAAAGAAAGGATAGAAGCGACAAATCAAAGAAAGAGAGAAAGAAAGAACGGAAGAAAGAAAGAAGGAAAATAATTTATTAGTAAAAGAAAGAAGGAATAAGAGCGAAAAGGCAAAGAATGAAAGAAGAAAGAAAGAAAATATGTCAAGAGTAAAAGAAAATAAAAGGAGAGAAGAGGAAATAAAAGAAAGACAGAAAGAAACAAACAAAAGAAAGAGGAAAAGAATGAAGGATTGTAGCGCCGAGTCAAAAAAAGAAAGAAAGACAGAAAGAAAGAATGCAAAAAGTGAGAAAAGAAATAGAAGAAAGAAAAAAATGGGATGAATGAATTTCACTGTATAGTTAAAGACAACTAACAAGAATTCCAAGTCCAATATTTTAATAATTAATGAATTATATTTGAATTTTCTATAAAGCTAAATGTGAAAGAAAGAAACAAAAAAACTAAGAGTGAAAGAAAGAAAGAAAGAAAGGAAGAAAGAAAGAAAGAATTCTCCACTTGTACAACTAATGGAAATATAGTTTTATTTGTTAACATGGGTTTATTGATAAAAAGATAGAAATTATTTAGATGAAGCAAGAGAAAGAGAATGAGAAAGAGAGAGAGAGAGAGAGAGAGAGAGAGAGAGAGAGAGAGAGAGAGAGAGAGAGAGGGGGGGAAAGAGAGAGAGAGAGAGAGTATAGTGTGTTCACTCTGGGAGTTGATATATATCGACTCTCCTTCTCGTCACATTTTTTCCTCTTTGCTCGCGAAAATCTAGTTATCTTTAAGTGTCCACTTCTAATAACTCCACTTGATATATTTGCACCACTGAATAATCAAAAGTGATTCTTTAAAAGCTAACGAAAACGTGAGATCTGTCGAAGCAAATTTGAACGTTCATGTATTTTTGAATTTGTACAGAACGGTAGAATTTATAGATTTACTTCTAGATAAGTTTGCATGTGGTGCAAGGTAATATAGTTACACTCTGATATCTAAAAACAAAAAGAAAAAACGAAAAGAAGTCAAAATAACGAAAAGAAAAATCCAGAAAAACTTCAGCAAAATAAGCAAAGCCTGAAGTAACAAGAAATTTGCCAAAGGGGAAATTTCAAAAATTGGCTTTGTTGAATGTTCTTGAATATTTATGGTCTGTTTGCTTATTGTCTTGCAAATCGACAGAAATTCTTTATTCAAAAAGACAAAAACTAATATTCCATCCCATATAAAAGACATTTTTTAAATAATTGTCTATTCAGAAAAAAAGTAAAAACATAACGTATTATCTAAGATCGGACAGATATAATAAAATGATACCCGGTTATCAAAAATGGACATAAATTGAAAGAAATACGCGTTGACACAAACTGCAACATTCTTCTGAAACATGATACGCTTCATCTAGCACTTCGTTGCCAGATTACCCAGAGGTCAACTCCAGTATATATATATATATATATATATATATATATATATATATATATATATATAAATGTTACATAGTTATTAGATCCCTAATACTTTTTTAAGGTAGTGTAGAAATCATAATGGCGATTAGTGCAGCTGATGGCCTTCAGAGTGAGTGACGGCGCTTGACTTCAATCTCACCTTGCCTTCCAGGGATAAATCATGAAAACCGGAAGGCATAGAAGACCCTGTTCCGGTTTAAGGAGTAAGCAACTCAGTCAGGCAGTTAGAAGTTAGAAGCCGGGCAAGCAAGATGTAAGGATCTGCGCAGACGTCTGGTTTGGGGATTTATAAATAAAGTAACATCAACGTAAATCGAAGTCTTGTGTTTATTACCTAAAAACTAAGAATGACACAAGGCTTCTGATAAGGAGAAACCCCCAGCATGGAAAACCAGACCGAAGTCCCCAAGACAACTCCAGATGCAAGATGTTAGAAGATAGAACCAAAGCCGGCCAGAGGAAAAGACGACTAGAGTAAGAAGTAAGAAAAGGGTATACAACATTATGCTGATTTGGTAACATGAAAACCTCAGTACGTAACATAAACTCAGTCGGGGTGAAATACCCCAGACAACTCAGTTTGAAAAAAAACCTGATATCTGGGAAAAAATTAAAAGAAAGGAAAAGACCAATACACGCTTACTTTCTGAAAATAATCAACAGTATTGAATGTAGCACCCAAAAGAAAAAGGATTTTTCTAAGGTATATATATGTAAAAAGTGATCAATACACTAAGTCCTAGGTAGATAGTGTCAGGCTCAATTAGGTCCATATATATATATATTGGAAAAAAACTCATTTAAATTCACCAAAAAATTATTCGAGGGAGAAAAACATGGAGTTCTCAACGTTCCGAAAGAGGACTTGCAAGCACATCTTCGGAAAAAATACACCGACCCACTCACCAACATTCCTCTGGGTCATTTTAATGAACTAAACCGTCCACATCCCCTGGAGGAAAAATTTGCCAATTCACCTCTGAAGCTAGGTGAAATAGGAGACTTTGTCAAAAAAGCAAGAGCTAAGAGCTCACCGGGAATTAACGGTATTTCGTATAAGCTCTATAAAAGATGCCCTAAAGTATTAACACTTCTCTGGAGGCTCTTACAGAAAGCCCACATAAAGTAATTTATCGCGGAGGATTGGGGATTAGCTGATGGAATCCTTATTCCGAAAGAAAAAACTCCAAAAGACTAGACCAGTTTCGACCAATTTCCTTACTCAACTTAGAAGGTAAGATCTTTTTCGGTGTCATTGCTAAAAGAATGACTAAATTCATACTGAACAATGCGTATGTTAATACATCAATACAGAAAGCTGGAATTCTTGGCTTTCCAGGTTGTATTGAACATACCACTATGTTGTAGGACGCAATAAAAACGGCCAAAAATGATAAGTCAGCCGAACTTCACGTTATTTGGCTTGACTTAGAAAATACGTACAGTTCAGTAAGAAAGCAATGGAGTTCTTTTGGATTCCAGAAGACATTATAAATCTCATTTCAGTGTATTTGAAATGTACTTATATGTGATTTTCTAATAATAAATATTCAACTAACTGGCAAAAGTTGAATATTGGGATTATGATGGGATGCGTTATCTCTCCATTACTTTTCGTACTGGTAATAGAGATGATACTGCGTAATGCTGAAAACAACACCAATAAGAAAACCGTCTCATCTATGAAGGCTTTCATAGATGATGTAACTCTCGTCGCAGAAACTAAAGGATGACCTTCGCTCCATTGATAAATGTGATCTCATACATAAAGTCAAATTATTTTGGATTAATTCTTAAATTATCATGACCCATGCAAATATATGAGTTATCACTGACAAAGGTTGAAAAAATGGAGCGCTTAATCAGTAATTATGTAAAGAAATGGTTAGGGGCACCTAATTCCTTAGCAAATGTGGAACTATACAGTTCATCAACGTAGCTAAAACTTCCGATGGTACCACTTGTTGAGAAATTCAAATTAGGTAAAGCGCGACTTTTCCACATGCTGCGTGTCTCTTGCGACCCACTGGTGAAGAACGCCCAGCCTTCCGTAATAACTGCTGAAAATGGAAGGCACAACAAGCTGTAGAAAACACAGAATCATCCCTCAAGTTGAAAGAAATAATTGGAACTGTGGAAAAGGGAAGATCAGGGTTAGGTCTTCACCCACAGTGTTGGTGGTCGAAAGAAACCACCTTAAATAAAAGGATTATGATTTCGGAGGAAATTCACCAACTCAAGCGTATTGCTACAGCTGTGGGACAAAGTAAACAGGACGCATGGACCAGGTGGGAGAATGCAAAAGAGAGAGTTGTAACATGGAGCGACATCAGACATATGGAGCCTAAAACATTACGTTTCCTGATAAAGGCAGTCTACGACATATTGGCAACACCAGTCAATCTTCACGTCTGGAGGTTAGCTAAGTCAGACCTATGCAAAGCATGTGGGAAAACTGCTAGCCTGAAAAATATTCTGACGGGATGCAAGTATGCCCTAAGAAGCTACACGTGGAGACACAATGAAGTTCTCGAGATTTTTGCGGAGGCGTTGAAGATAGGTTGTGAGACTGCAAATAAAGCTGTTAATAACATCAACAAAGCAATACATTTTGTTAAAGAAGGAAACATTTCGAAATTTTCGCGTAAAAATAGGCACGTACCGTCTATATTTGATGGCTCCACGGGCTGGCGCATTGCGTGTGACATAGAACATCAACTCGTTTTTCCAACTAACGTTAACGGCCCAGCGTCCTGATATTGTCATTTGGTCCGTTAATCAAAAGAAAGTTTTAATCGTTGAATTGACAGTTCCATTTGAAGAAAATCTTGATTGGGCCCATCAGAGTAAGTTGGAAAAATATGAAGACCTACTGAACAATGCGTCAGAAACGGACGGGTAACAAATGTATTTTTCATCGAACTCGGATGCCGGGGATTTATTATCAACTCAACCTCGGCATTTTTGTCTAAATTTGGAATTTCTCCGCCAGACAAGAGGAAATACATAAAAAGATCCAGGAGAAAGCTCTAAGCGCATCAGCGTGGATATGGCAGTCCTATATTGTGACATCAAACCGATAAAGTCTGGTGGTATAGTGAGATACTGCTGGGGCGCTCTGGGTTAATGGTAATGATGCTTCGGCCCCGAAACCATGCTTGAACCCAGAGTCATCATCTGATGAAGGCTTTGTTGGTTGCAATGCTACTGTGTAAATAGCAGTCATTGTATGAAGATTATATATATACTAGTACAATACAAGAAAATACGGTTATCTGCCTTCTATTACACAAACCATTCAAGTGAGACGAAAAAGAGAAGTGGAATACTGCCGGAGAAACAAGGATGATCTCATACGTAACGTTCTCCTGATGACAAATACACAAGGACACATCAGTGTAGGCCGTCGCGCCAAAAACTACATCATTCAGCTTTGTTTGGATTGTCGATGTCGCGTGTTGAGATGGTCGATTGGGATAGTTGCCTACCGATAGAAACATCGGAGTGCCTGCAGACAACAAAACCTGATGACGATGATGAGGATGATGTATCATTATAATCTAATCGTTCTTACATGAATCTTCATTGCCACCCGTCCTTATTTCTCATAATTATTTATAGATCTTTCACACGGCATCTAGTATCCACAAAGAATTGACAGATTTTTGCTGGTTGGCCTACATGGTGTGTTATGTGTAGGTGTCCACGGGAGAACGTTACTTATGAGTTTGTCTTTGCTACTTGTTCGTCTAATTTGGATGGTTTAGGTGGTAGGAGATAAGTGACCTTAGGCTACTCTTTTGTTGGGTGCTGTTTCCAGGATTTGTTCGAGACAGAAAGTAAATAGTACCGAGATATATATGTATATAAAAGGTCAGCAGACGAAAGGAAGACGAGTTGACACAAAGTGCAATATTCTTCTGTAACATGATACGCTTGATCTAGTAATCTGGGACCATGTTACAAAATAGTGTAGGAGTATATATGATTGATTTGTTTTAACGGCACATGAACTCGTTGAGGGTCATTTAATTCCAAGCGGTAAATTGTGAGGGATGGTAGATTTTATTCTGTTTTTTTTTACATTTTACATTTACATTTTGACAGTAAGTTGTTTGGAGGTTTTTTTTTGGGGGGGGGTTATTTTAAGGGATGATTTTTTTTGGGGGGAGGAATCATTTTAAGGGATGAGCTTTTTTTTTGGGGGGGGGAGGAATCATTTTAAGGGATGAGTTTTTTTTTGGGGGGGGAGGAATCATTTTAAGGCATGAGTTTTTTTTGGTGGGGGCATTTTAAGGGATGAGTTTATTCGGTAAAGTTCAAGTTTATTATTATATGTTTTGGTATAATTTTATATCTTTCTGGAAGGAAAAAAATGTCATTTATATTAACATTTTGAAATATATCTTTCAGGATGTTTGTGTATCAAAAAACTTGTCTAATAACCGCAAAACAACCGTAACATATGAGAAGTTTTATTGAACAGTATTAGGTTTTTGACATGCTATGCATTCTGGCCGGTTTTCTTGTTTAACTAAAAAAAAAGAGGGTCTTAGTCTCCTATGACGTAGGCGTAGTCGATATATATATAGACGTAGCATGTGTATGTTGGGTTGAGCATATCTGTACGTGTGCGTGTGTGTGTGTGTGCATGTGTGTGTATGTGTGTGTATGCATAAGGAGTGTATAATTATGTATGTACACGGATGTCTATGCATAATAATGTCAGAAGCATATGCAAAGAAGTTCAGAAGATGGGCACATTTTAATTGGTGACAAAATAGATAAGAATTTTTCAACCATCTATCCACATATCAACCATCCCTGTCAACACATACTTGAAATCTCCAAATGTGATTAAAAAGATGTAGTATGGGAGTATCTCTATTAAAAAAGAAGAAGTGGTGTAATGGAGACCATCTGGAGAAGATTCCAATAATGTGTTGATGGAGATAATGAAAAACTGGAGACTTTAATTGATAATATCATAAAGAATCTCCCATAGAAATGCTAAGATTTTTTAAATATCCTACCATGGAAGATTCCAATAATGTGTTAACAGAGATAGTGAACAAGGGAAGACTTTAAAATCATAATATCATAAAGAATCTCCAATAGAAATGCTAAGATTTTTTAAACACCCTACCATGGAAGATTCCAATAATTTGTTGATGGAGATAAGGAAAAGGTGGAGACTTTAATTGATAATATCATAAAGAATCTCCCATAGAAATGCTAGGATTTTTTAAACACCCTACCATGGAAGATTCCAATAATGTGTTAACAGAGATAGTGAACAAGAGAAGACTTTAAAATTATTATATCGTAAAGGAACTCCCCTAGAAATGTTAAGAATTATTTAAACACCGTACCATAGAAGATGCCAATAATGTGTTAACAGAGATAGTGAACAAGAGAAGACTTTAAAATTATTATATCGTAAAGGAACTCCCATAGAAATGTTAAGAATTCTTTAAACACCCACCTGGACAAGATTCAAATAATCTGCTGACAGAGATAGTGAACAGGTGGAGACTTTAAAATTCTAATATCATAAAATAACTCCCAGAGAAATGTTAACAATTTTTTTGAAACACCCGGTATATTGTAATTATTTACTATGTATTTATCTAGTCACTGATATAATTATCGTTATAAGTAATTCGCCTTTTTTCTTTTTTTCTTTTCCGTCTCTTACAGTAACTGTTTTTAGTCTTGTATATTTGCTGTTTTCGATAATATATATAGGCACTTTTATTGTGAACTCAATTATTTCTCTCTTTAACCGGGAAAACCTAGTTACCTTATAGTATTCAATTCAAATAAATCCACTCAATATATTTCTTCTATTATATAATCAAACATGGTTCCGTAAAAGCAATAAAAGATATGCAACTGTTATATGCAGACAAAACAAATGTGAATTTTGATCTATTCTTGAATTTGTACATAACTGGAAAAATAAAACGTTTCTGTCGAGTTTGTATATGTCAATCAACGTATTTAAACTCTGATTCCGCAAAATTATATAAAAAAAAACCATATTTGGTTAAGATCAAAACTCAAAGTACCAAGAACATTTCCAAGAGAAAATCATTTTCATAACTTTTCCATTCATCTGATATATTGCCTATTAATGAATGATTTGGTTTTAACCTGCCAATTTGCAGACGCGTGGTGTACGGGCTACCGTCGTAGGAAATGGACACAGTGAGTCAAGTTCAAAATTGGACCTGACTGTTTACATTTCACATAGGCCTAATTCACTTGGTAAAGGTACCATTCCAACTATTCTCCATCTAGCTATGAGTAAATAGTAGGGATTCTTTCAGCTTTGCATGACATACGGTCTTGGTTCTCAACCTTTTTTTACCAATACACTTTATTACACTACAAATGGCTATCAAGGCATTTACATTTTACCCCCTTTTAATCCAATTTTATTCTGGTTGACCCCCCCTAGCCATTCGTTGTTTAAAAATCCCATTGTATTTTTATAGTTAAATACATTTTACTTGTCTGGGTCCCAAACAATGTAATATGATCCCCGGTGGTCCACATGGACCCCGGTTGAGAAACACTGGTCTTGGAGAAGGACATCTCTGAATTCAAACCAAAATCTTCTGATTAGTCAAAACAACTTTGGGAACTCTTATTTCCCCTCCTCCTCTATTTTCCTATTAATATTTTTCTTCAGAAAAAAAAGAGAAAAAAGAGGAAGAAAAACGTAACGTGTCCTGCACATAGCAATACCATCATTATTTCCCGACTAGAAAGAGACAGAATGAAAAGTACCCAAGACAGAGTAGAAGACGCACCGGCTATTACATATTATGCATAGGCATAGCCTATCATTTGTATCAGGAAGTATAGATCATTTTAAAAATTAACTTTGGAAAAACACAGTGGAAGTATGTCCATAGGGTTTCATTGGCCTTGAGTTCAACTGTGGAGCGGTACTCTAATTACTTTGAAAGCGTCACGAGATCAAATCAGTCTGGTAAAAGTGTGTTCACCGAATTTGTTTCTCGTTATTATTTAATTATAATGAATTCCTCTGAATGTTTATCTATCTATCTATCTATCTATCTATCTATCTATCTATCTATCACTCTCTCTCTCTCTCTCTATATATATATATATATATATATATTATATATATATATATATATATATATATATATACTATCCATTCGGAAATAATGTTAATGTCTACGTAATTTTGAATTTGAATATAAAAAATAATAAAGATAACACTACAAATGGCTATCAAGGCATTTACATTTTCATTCTTAAAAAAAAGATAAAATCAAATTTCTTTGACAAAATCTAAAGACCTAAATCACAAAACACTAGCCGGAGAATAAAAACATTTTTTTTTAGCTTTTTAGAATATCAACGCACATTTTGGTTTTAACTTGAAAATCAATATCAATTCTTTGTTCAAAAAGTAAAGAATGAAATACACAAGAATACCGTTTATTTATTTTCAGAATAGAGAGGAATATATGAAAAAATATGCGTAGAGCTGGCAGACATTCTTCGCCATATATTCGAACCATTTCGCCAATACCCCAGCTATTCTCACCAGGGGATTTCCATACTTTCACTGTTTTTATCCCGTTTAATTGCTTTGGGGTGTGTGAGGGTGACGTAACGGTTAAGGTGAAGGAAATGGAAACGACAAACCGGGTTTAAATTCTGGACCAATTTTTTCGTTCAATTCCCGCAAAATTGTGAGAGTCATGAACTCTTATTTTCTATCGTAACTTCTAAGCAAATTGTTCTATTGCTTTTGTGTCTTGATGTAGCATAATGATGGCCACGGTACAAGAACTGTGTTTTTCGCATAGGCCAACTCAAATTGTAGTAGTTGTCGTTAGTTCAGAAACAATACACACAGGTTGTATAGTCACAATGAGTTGTTTATTACTTGGACGCACGTGGGCTCTTTTTCAGAGAGAAGGAAAGATAGATAGATAGATAGAGAGAGAGAGCGAGCGAGAGAGAGAGAGAGAGAGAGAGAGAGAGAGAGAGAGAGAGAGAGAGAGAGAGAGAGAGAGAGAGAGAGAGGGGGTTACGATTAAATTATTTTATATTCTAACATAGTATTATGTTCCTTACTGCTGTCCCAGACACATACGGGGGACTGACCGACAAGTCTGCCCCCACCGAAAAAAGAGGCAGATAATGTTAAATATTGTTTAAACAGAAATAATTTCTATGCAGATGTTTCGTTGTATTTCCAATTATCCAGCAAGTACGTACATACACACATTAACTTTCAACAATATCGTGTTTAACATTTAACTTTTGAATGACGCAATCAACTACATAGCGATCAACTTCACTGCAAAACTGTTTTAAACGGTCATAATTGGATTTTTTCTCTGAGAAAAATGCCTGTAATTAATCAATATTTTGATTAATTCATTACTATTAACCGTAAAGATCCTTTATTGTGTAACTTGAGTAGATCATTTCAATATACACATTAATATTACATTTGTATGAATGTAAATATATATATATATATATATATATATATATATATATATATATATATAGCAACAGACATAAGAGCATATAAATTGTATGTTTTAGGTTTTAGATCGGCTACACGTTCTAATTTGCAGTTTATCTTATCTTTTATATATATATATATATATATATATATATATATATATATATATATATATATATATATATATTATAATATATTAATATTTTGAAGGCCAATTCTGCCTCGCTCAGGCCTGGGGATAAAAGCAATTGGTAATTTGCTTGAAGCATTGTTAAGTATGTTATAATATATTAATATTTTGAAGGCCAATACAATGCGTATGAAAAATATAAACAAAAAGATGTTATTTTTGTCTTATCGATTTCGAAGCATGAACTTCATCATCAGAGTTTCGTATCAGAAATGGACGTGCTTATTTTTTTCTTTGTGTGGTTATAATTTCTCTTCTTATTTCCTTTTCCTCTCCTTTTTTTTCTCTTTCTTCTTCATCTGCTTTATGAATGAAATGGGCGAATAACTGTCATTTCTTATTTCTCTTTTTTTTTTTTTAAATGTTTGTTGAGAACAAATGTTCTAATATTGTCTGTCATCCGGTCAAATGTTCCAAGTTTGTTGCCATGTCAAAATTCAAAAAAAAAGAAAAAAAAAAAGAATAAATAAATAAAAACCGTCAATAGAAAAATTTTATATACCTAGCTTTTGTTTCGCTTTCCCTTTTTTTTCTTTTTCCTTTCTTTAATATATTATAACATACCTAACAATGCTTCAAGCAAATTACCAATATATATATATATATATATATATATATATATATATATATATATATACCATATATATATATTGTGTGTGTGTGTGTGTGTGTGTGTTTGTGTCTCTGTGTGTGTCTATGAGTGCGTATATATATTATATATATATATATATATATATATATATATATATATATATATATAAGATAAATATAAGGGCAAATAGGAGTGTGAAGCAGATCCAAAACCTAAAACATCCAAATTATATATTTGTAAGTCTGTTACGTATCTAAATATTACCGTTATCCTTGATTTTAGTTAATCTTTGTTGTTACCCCGAATTATGTTCGTCTCTTGTTTAACCACGCCCTAAATAATAATAATCGAGGTGATTGTAATCCAATAAGTTAAGTGGCCACATATTAGGGATGATGTAGTCGCAGAAATTTTCAAGCAGCCGATACTGGGTTCTGCTACTTGTCTAGTATGGCCCACGGTTCTGGTGCCAGACGTAAGGTCTTTCACCAGCCGCCATCTCTATCCAGTGTAGCACTACTTCTGTTTCAATCTTATGGACCATCATGTAGGCTTTAAGCAAGAGCGCTTGTCCAGTGGAATTGGGTCCTTGGTAATCCTCTGATAAAGAATCCTTTGGTTCTTCTGATAAAGAGTCCTGAGTATTGAAAGTCACTCCTCAATGATTGCAAGTACAAATGTGGCAAGTATCTGTGTTTATGTAGTGTATTAGCCACGCATTATGGCTGGTGATTGGCCGGAGGAATAAACCACGTGACCTCGGTTAGTCTATAAATTCAGGTGGAGAATTGGGGCACACCTTATATACAAAAATATTCCAACAACTTTCATGTGTGAAACCATGTAACAAGAGGAATCGAGGAATAACGTTACCATCACTCGTAATGATCTCACCGGGTTTTTTTTTATCACATCAATACATTTTATGTGAACAGATCAAGCCTATTATGTTTTTGTAAGTTCGCCATCTGATTCCGTTAGAAATGTTTCTCATCTGAGAAAAACTATTCGGCTGGACGGAATACTTGTTCAATAGCTTGCCGGTGTGATCTTATTTTCTTGATAGCCCTTCCCCGTTTGTATGGGAAATAGCGAATGTCTTCATGCGGTACCTGTCTGATAAGAAACTCAGACCATTTCATGACCCTGGCTGTGAAGCTGATAGACTGGGTGGAAACGTTGTAAATCATGACCTGGAATGTTTTGAGTATATAAGGTGTGCTACAATTCCCCACTCTCTTTATAGACTGGGCGAGTTGACGTGGTTTATTCCTCCAGCCAATCAACAGCCATATGATTCGCTACTTAAACACTGATACTTTCATGGTCCACTTGCAAACCATTGTCGAAGGAACTTACAATACTGAGGATTCTTTACCAGAGGGGTACCAAGTATTTCCTCTGGACAAGTGCTCTTGTCTCAAAGATTAAAGGATGACCCATAAGATTGTAACACTCACCAACCTATTTGGGAGTTATTTTTTCCAACTTCAAAGTTGCCGTGTATTTGTAACGACTCATTCAATTATTTTATTATCCTTCACAGAGTCCTAAGATTGACACCCAAACACTCTGTAATCGCTTTGGAATTTCCGAAACGAATGCCAACAATACAGCATGTCATTTCCAAATTAATGAGGGAGTGAATTGGGTCATGGTGCGGCTCTCTTCACAGAAAGTGCCCACTTGACTCTAGTTTGAGTCACATTAAACAAAATCTGAAACAACCAAAGCGCATGAGTGATGTTATTAATGTAAAATTTGTCAATCGCTCTCTCTTTCTTTTTCTCTCCCTCTCTCCCCTTCACTCTTTCTCTCTTTCTCTCTCAATATATATATGTTTGTCATGTAGAATACTTATTTCCAGCAAAGTGGCCATGTGACGCATAATTCTATTTCTTGTTTTATTTCTATTTTTGTGTCTTTATTTTGAATCTTTTTAAAACAATAAGATCCATGTCATTCGAAAAGTTGTAGGAAAATGCATACATTTACCTTGTCGTACTCAATTCTGCTAATAAATATTCATTATTTTATATATATATATATATATATATATATATATATATATATATATATTATTACTATTATCATCTCCTTTTGAGTTTTCACATCAGTATTAGCTGATGGTCTTTCACTGGAGTCTGGGTGACAGCAAGTGTCCTCACGTCTCCAGGATTCTTCTGAGTATTCTGGCAGATTGCAGCAGTGCAGTGTTCTGAATGGTTTCAATCCTTCCTTTGATATCCAAACTTTCCAAGCCCTTTTCTAATCCTTTTGGGACTGTTCCAAGTGCACCAACCACAATTGGTATCACTTTCACTTTCATGTTCCATAACTTTTTCAGTTCTCTGGCAAGGTCCAGGTATTTGTCCATTTTTTCATTTTCCTTTAGTTTCACCCTGTGATCTGCAGGCACTGCAAAATCCACCAGTTGACAAGTTCTTTCTTTTTTGTTAATCAACACTAGATCTGGTCTTCTTGCTGGGATAAGGTGATCCGTTTTTATTTCAAAGTCCCAGAGAATTTTATGCGTTTATTCTGGATTCAGATTCAGATTCTGGTTTATGCATATACCATTTTGTTGTGTGGTCAAAATTTAATTTTTTGCAGAATTCCCAGTGGATCACCTTCCCAACCCAGTCGTGTCTAGTTTTGTATTCTCGTTGTGCTAGTTTGCTACATTCGCAGAGTATATCGTTTACAGTCTCATCTCTATTACCACAAAGTCTATTATTATTATTATTAATGATATCATAAAGAAAAACTCCACGAATAGTTTCAAGTTTAGAATGTGATTTTTTCCACTTATTTCAATGTAAAATGGCTAGCAGGTGTGTCGGTTTCTTCATCATACAACACGCAAACACAAACACACACACACACAGACACACAGACACACACACACAGAGAAAGAGAGAGTGAGAAAGAGAGAATAGATGTATATATAAACTCAAAAACTAAATAAGAAATAAAAACTAAAAACACATACATGCACGCACTAGACAGGGTGATGTATATCTATCAGAGAGTATTATAATAGTTACTTTGGCTAATAAAAACTTCTATAGAGTTGAACATTGGCTTTAATAAAGTATCAGCTTCTGTTATTGAACTGTTTTTCTTTTTGTATATTTGATACAATTGACAACCAGAAGAAAGCATGTATCGCTCGTTTGATTTCCTACGAATTCCATTAAAAAGAATAATTACAAAAAAAAAAAAAATACATATCTCTAAGTAATTTACTGAGACAATGCAATTCCATGGTAGCACTCACCGACCCCTGTCTTATCTAAGACGCTCAAATTTTAAGATTAAAAACGATTTTTGAAGACGGTCGACAAGTAAACTTTATTTAAATATGCCTTTCAGAAAGTTTCCTTTTCATCTCTCTAATATAGGCATCTTATTTTGAATGTAAGTAACATTTATTTAACGGGGTTTATTCGAATTAATTTTATCTTACTTTTATCAAGGCGCGTTTAAAAAGCGGAGACACATTTTTGACTATATTCATTCGCCTTTTGAAGTCAATGGACGTCAGTATTGAAATAATACGCTTTGAATAAAAGTATCAGAAGATAAAAGCAAGGTTTTAGTGTCAACAGTATAATATGTGACAGGCAGAGTAGACACGGAAATCAGGTTGTCACTTGTACATTGATTTTAAATCACACACACACACACACACACACACACACACACACACACACACATATATATATATATATATATATATATATATATATATAAAACAACGGTTCTCGTTTTTATTTGTGAAAAACAATTTGCGCATTTAATATAATAATTTTAAAAAATATATATATATATATATATATATATATATATATATATATGGGGTAAGGAAAAAGGAAAAAGTAATAACTCAAACAAGTAGATATAGGAGAGATATATTTCGTTCCGCTTTAAGCGGGAACATCATCAGTTTGCTTATTCAAAACATGTTACATACATTTGTATTTATAGAAGAGGCTGCGATAAAGGTGGTTTTGTATGTACGTAATGCTTTCTGGAGTGATATGTTGTCCGTTCCTCTCTCTCTCTCACACACACACACACACACACACACACATATATATATATATATATATATATATATATATATATATAAACCTTTCTCTTTCTTTTATAGGTCACTTAACTTTGACGCCCCCCTTATTTTTGAGGAGCAAACTATCGGTGGAGTTATATAAAGCGAAACTAATTACAGTATAAATAAAAGGACAAGCGACCGAAGGTGTGATTAGAAGAAAGATAAATGAATGTAACTTTTGTAGAAAATAAGTACCGAAAATCGGAAAATTAAATGTAAAAAAAAACAAAACAAAAAAGATTTTGGAGATTCTTTTTTACTATGTGGTTTTATTATATAATTACCTGTTATATTATAAGTGAAAAATACGAGAGGAGGTCACGTGATATTCTCCTAGTAATTTTTTTTGGTGAAAACGAAAAAAATAGATTTCATTTAAAAGATATTAATTGTTCTGTACACAGTGAATTTCTAAGTAAAAACTGTTATAAACTTTAAGATCCTAAATAATGTGTTTTTTAGTCTCTAAATACATAAAAAAGTGTCTATGTTTGCATATGTTGGCGAATTTGAGCGAAATTAATGGTTTAATATCTATTAAACAATACTTACATGTATAACATTTTTTGACTTTTTTTGTTTTTGCTGATGATCATTATGTTACTATTATCCGACATAGACAAAAATTTTACCTTAAATAATTGATTTAATTAATTTTAATTCTTTTTTAAAACGAAAATGAAGGCATTGGCATTGCCTAATGCACACACACACACACACACACACACACACACACACACATATATATATATATATATATATATATATATATATATGGGAGAATATGTGCTTAATTGAAGTCAAACCAAATTTTTTTTAAAGTTAATTCATTAATGATTAATTAGGCGGGATTTAACTACTTAAATGTAAGGCTAAACAAATCGAGAAAAATCAATTTCTGAATGTACATTTCGGCCTATTAGGCCTCATCAGCAGAGCTATAGATACGAAGATCGCCTCGTGTGTGATTCGAAACCTGTATGTCGGATCGACAAAGCAAGCCTCTTACCCCTACACCAAACGGAACCTCGCAGTTTTTCATCGCTTTATCTAGGTAGTAGTAGTACTCATATTCCTCTTAAGAGACTTCGCACGAACTTACGTGAACGTAAACAAATATGGCTATTTTCAGCCGACAATATATTTATATATATGAGAAGTAAATACACAAACGATGTGTTTTGATATGGCTTTTTTAGCCGACAATTTTTGGGAGAATATGTGCTTAATTGAAGTCGAACCTAATTTTGAAAATTAATTAAATAATAATTAATTAATTAGGCGGACATACCTATTCAAATGTAAGGCTAAACAATTCGAGAAAAATCAATCTCTGTAGGCCGAAATGTACATACAGAGATTGATTTTTCTCGATTTGTTTAGCCTTACATTTGAATAGGTATTTCTGCCTAATTAATTAATTATTAATTAATTAATTTTCAAAATTAGGTACGACTTCAATTAATCACATATTCTCTCAATATATATATATATATATATATATATATATATATATATATATATATATGCAAGGTGTGTAAAAAAACTATCGAGATTTTTTGTACATACCTTATATTCTGAAAAATTAACGTTCCTATCATTGGTCATTTCTATCTTGGTAAATACAGCTTCAATCTCGATATTTTTATGACACACCTTGTAAGACGTGTGCCCCAACTTACGTGATTTCTGAGTTACAAGCTCTCGCTTAGTCGATTATAATTATAATAAGACCCGTAACAATTATTCTGTGTGCATCTTATCATTTACCAAATTGAATGAACAGTAATCAGTATTATATTGGGTTACTAAAAAGGTTCTTTCTTTGCTAAAATGTTAACTAAATTTCTTCTAGAACTACCGTATCGAATAATTAACAAATTCCTGTAATGAAAGCAGAGTTGTATGTTGAACTTGGAATGGAGTAGAATGAACCGTGTTGCGTTGTACTTTTAGTTAGGGGTCCCCTGAAATTGTGTTAATATAGAAATTAAATAAGACACATAGTAAATAAAAAATGAACTAGTTGACATGCCCTCAACATCAATCAATCAATCAATCAATCAATCAATCAACGGGTCTGCAGTAATGTTTATTTATAGCTATGGGCAGAATGCATTGATTCAAGCCTTTCACAAGAGAATTAGGGAGGAGCTTGATTGTAACAATTATTATCCTTGGAAATAGACACTGTGAAAAGAGTTTATATCTTGGATGCGACTGCTTGTATTTCACATAGTGGTAATCCCCTATAACATCCAGATATAGGTAAATAGTTGGTCAGACTGGGCTTTTTATACTTGGTAGGGCAACGAAACCAGGAAAAGAAAAATTATAACCCGGTTTGTCAAATTAATTTAGAACCCCTCCTCCACCTCCTAATGCAGTTTAATTAGTGAGAAGTGAAATGCAAAAAGCCTCATTCAGGGTTCGAACTCTGTTCGTTTAGTCCATTTGCTACGACGAAAAGCCATTAAGTTCAGCAACAAATATTTATTTTGTCTTTAGGATTTTGATTTATTTACTGTGATAAAAGCTGTGTGAACTCTAGACGTCGTGATTACATCGCCGGGTTGAATAAGTATGTGTATTCTTATACATACCGAATTTACAAGTTTAAAGTCGGTTATTCAGTATGTGGTGACAAGAATTTCAATCTGAATTTGATTGAAACCGAAAATTGCAGCAGAAGAATCCTAAATTGATGAAAAAATATCGATCTACATTTCTTTGATAAATATGGTTTCTGTCCAATAATACATCCCACTGAACGAATTAACTTGTTGGTTGTTTGGGTTCATGGCATAAAAACTCTTGTTATTTAATGCCGAAGTTGGTCTTTTTTTAAAGTAATCATATGATTCGAGTAAATTATTTTACTACTACTACTACTGCTACTACTAATACTGCTACTACTAATGCTACTACTACTACTGTCTATTTTGGTAAATACAGTGTCATAGCCAGGTCACACATTATAGGGCATTCCATCGTGGTGTAATGATAAGCAAGCTAGTCTCGCAGATCCATTATCACTGAATAGTAAGTTCGTTCCTTGCTGTATGCTTCATACTTGCGACCTTGTTTCACATACTATCCGTGGTGAACGAATTAGGTAAGAGAGATGTCCAGTCGTGGTGTAATCGTTAGCGAAGTAGTCTCGCAGATTAATTACTACTGAATAGTGAGTTTGATCTCCGCTGGATGCCTCATACTTGCTTCCTTGTGTCACATCCTACCTGTGGCGAATGGGTTCGGTAAATACACACCCAGGTCATGCATTATATTTTTGAGTGCATTGTGCACTTGTCTATATCTTTTGTTTTGTTTTCCGATTAAATACAGAACAGTACGGAACATGTTATTTGGTAGTTCTTAAGATAAAGGTCTTCGCTCAAGGGAGATTCTACACCTTGCGTAATTTAAAAGATGTTTTTTTTTCTATTAGATATGAATCTTCATACAAAGATGGAGAATTGTAACAATTTTGCTATAGTAAATACGAATTAATCTTTCACACGAGAATATAAAGATTATTTTGGAATTCTATTACTACGTGACAACATAAAACTCGTCCATATACAGGGTGCGGTTGAAATACCCTCGACACTCTAAACTGTTATCTCTGTGGTGTAATTGAACATAGGCAAGTGGCAACAGCAGCTAATGTCTTACTATACGATCAGTTAAGATCATTGGACCGGGGCATACGGTGTGCTTGCTGTTAAAACTTGTTTTAAGATGGTGAACCTGTAATTGCTGCACAGAGAGCTTTTCGTACTCATTTAATGTTACTGTTCCGGATAGAATTTTCGGCCATAGAATTATCGATTTTTTATCCGGAGCAGCATCATTCCAACGTAACATGAAATTCTAATCTAATAGAAATAATTACTACACAATTATATATTTAACATAATTATTTTAAAACTTAAACCTTTGTAAAGAATTGTTGTTTCAATTGTTTTTAAACAAATAATTTGCATAGAGTTAAGTAGTTTCAAACATGTTTTAACATGAATCATTGTATCAAACAATAATAATAATAATTTGTTTTAACCCATTTATGTCTCCCGTATTCCTATCCACTACTGGTGACAGAAATGAGACTCTAAGATATTCTTTTGAAAGGTCCAAAAATTCAAGGTAATATCAATCCTTTGCAAGTCTCTCCAGCAAACGAAATGCAGTTCCTTTCCCAACCGACCACGCAACTCTCACTTCAAATAGCAGTCGTCAGATTTCACTTGCCGTCCAAACACTTGTTTTCTCCCTCCCTGTGTCCTTATGCAAATTCCGATATACCTCATCAGGTTAGGGAGAGCATTTCAGCTACGAGAAGGTAGCGAGTTCGAATCTCCGTAGCCACTCGCAACACTCTTCTCCTTCGCACAGGCCAGACATATCCTCACGCGCTTTGTTTGTGGGGGCTGGGAATCCGCTTGGTCATAGGGCTGCCTTTCAATTTCGTCACAGATATACTAGCACCCAGCTCAGGGCGGAACTGGGAGTAATGCCAATGAATGAATTGTCCAAACTCTTGATCCCCAGAACAATAGCATTACAATCTGAAGCAGTTGGTGGGGTGTTGCCATTGTTTCTTTTTAAACAAACAGTAGTAGTAGGAATAAGTAGTAGGAGGGGATCACAATATATATATATATATATATATATATATATATGTGTGTGTGTGTGTGTGTGTGTATGGTTGAATTGTGAGGGTGCGTACCCGAGGATAAAATGCAATTCAATGGTTGTCTCTCCATTATCAAATAGAAAAATAATAAAATCTGACAATTTTTAAGTTTTTAAAGTAACTGGAATTATAAGTGCTTTAAAGTAAACACACACAATTGCTGCACAGAGAGCTTTTCGTACTCGTTTAATGTTACTGTTCCGGATAGAATTTTCGGCCATAGAATTATCGATTTTTTATCCGGAGCAGCATCATTCCAACGTAACATGAAATTCTAATCTAATAGAAATAATTACTACACAATTATATATTTAACATAATTATTTTAAAACTTAAACCTTTGTAAAGAATTGTTGTTTCAATTAATTGTTTTTAAACAAATAATTTGCATAGAGTTAAGTAGTTTCAAACATGTTTTAACATGAATCATTGTATCAAACAATAATAATAATAATTTGTTTTAACCCATTTATGTCTCCCGTATTCCTATCCAATACTGGTGACATGTAAACTAATCTAGAAATGAGACTCTAAGATATTCTTTTGAAAGGTCCAAAAATTCAAGATAATATCAATCCTTTGCAAGTCTCTCCAGCAAACGAAATGCAGTTCCTTTCCCAACCGACCACGCAACTCTCACTTCAAATAGCAGTCGTCAGATTTCACTTGCCGTCCAAACACTTGTTTTCTCCCTCCCTGTGTCCTTATGCAAATTCCGATATACCTCATCAGGTTTGGGAGAGCATTTCAGCTACGAGAATCTCCGTAGCCAATCGCCACACTCTTCTCCTTCGCACAGGCGAGTTAAATATCAACATGTCCGGTGAGGCTTAGACTACTTAGACTGTTTGCAATATGACTCTCATTAAAAAGAGGATGTCCTGGCTATGACACTCAACTGCCTCAGATTGTAATGCTATTGTTCTGGGGATCAAGAGTTTGGACAATTCATTCATTGGCATTACTCCAGTTCCGCCCTGAGCTGGGTGCTAGTATATCTGTGACGAAATTGAAAGGCAGCCCTATGAGGATATGTCTTATCCTCACGCGCTTTGTTTGTGGGGGCTGGGAATCCGCTTGGTCATAGGGCTGCCTTTCAATTTCGTCACAGATATACTAGCACCCAGCTCAGGGCGGAACTGGGAGTAATGCCAATGAATGAATTGTCCAAACTCTTGATCCCCAGAACAATAGCATTACAATCTGAGGCAGTTGAGTGTCATAGCCAGGACATCCTCTTTTTGATGAGAGTCATATTGCAAACAGTCTAAGTAGTCTAAGCCTCACCGGACATGTTGATATTTAACTCTTTGCCTACCAAATTCCTACCCACTTCGGCTGTACAAAATTTTCTTGGTATTTTTAACTGTATGATGGGATATTTTAAAGTTCATTATCTATTCACTCCAGAACTCATTCTATTCAAATAATTATTATAGTTATAATCTGAGTCCTTATGTCTAGTTATAAATGACTTAACCATCAGTTTTTGGCACTTCATCGCTTTGGTGGAAGAGTCGCTGTTCGTGGATTCAATGAGAGAAAGGGTTAATAATAGTTACCTGAAGTGTTAATTACTTCCACATAATCCTTATCATTAGTTACTTGAAACCATATATATATTTACCAACCCCTCCGCACGAGCTGGATGTGACACAAGGTCAATTTCTTAAGCGGAGTTTAACAGGTTTGAATTCAGACTGGTTACCTAGCCAGAGTTAAAGAGCCCAGTCTGCCCTGCTATTTACCCAAAGCTGGTGGGAGAATTGGATTCATACCTTTCCCAAAGGTATTAGCGCGATGTAAAATTCAAACAGCTTTGTCCAGGAATTGAACTCGGGTCGACGAGTCCATTTCCTATGACTTGGAACCATATAATTGTTGAAAGAAAGAATAGAAAATAGAGGTCAGCATTTAGAAAGCAAATAAAATGTGACATGCCATAAAATCAACTGACCGATCAAGGAACCTGAACAAGATGTCAGTAAAATAATTCCCTAGCGTTTGCATGAAGACGATTGTCTTCGTATAAGAAATGAATGTTATCCATTTCTATGTATTTACTCAACACTCCACACCGCTCTGTTGGCTGGGACTGTAGATAACAAATCGTAATAGAAGAGTTAGTTAAATAATAACTGCTTAACGGCTTTTCAAAAGCTGTTATTCTGTGGGTATTATTAAAAGTAAATTAAATAAAATAAAATGAAATAGAATAAATGAATAAATAAAAAGTTCCTGGCGTCCGGACTCTGGCGTCCAGAGTAACGGCCTTATAAATAAAATAAAATAAATCAAATCAGGTAAAATAAAAAATAAATAAATAAATAAAAAGTTTTGGCGTCTGGGCTCTAGCATCCAGAGTGACGGCCTTATCAATAAAATAAAATAAATCAAATCAGATAAAATAGAATAAAATAAATAAATAAATAAATAAGTTGTTGGCGTCTGGACTCTGGTGTCCAGAGTTACGGTCTTGTCGATAAAGTCTTCATCTATACTTCTAAACAGTTGTGTCTTTTTATCTCTCTTCAGTATAAGTCGTTGAGACGAGGGTCAAAGCAGATGAGAAGAAAAACGGGGAAAGAATGAAAGGAGAATGTGGCTACGATTTATTCATAGAACATTCCATCGCTAATGAAGGTGATATTATTTTGGACCAAAAGAGTCAAGGTTGTTAATTAATGAAATACAAAAACAATTGTTCGTCAAGTTAATAATGAAAGACAGACTGTCGGTATCGATAAGGAGATTTGAAACTGGTAAAGGACGAACCAAATATCTTAGGTAGATTTGTTTGCTTTTTTAATGCTATTGAATATGTTATTGTTTTACATTGCACATATATAAATTGCACCTATGCACCTCACTATGCACCTTTATAACACAATTGATAGAACATGTATGCCTAAGTTTGGGTAGCCAAGACATAAAGTCAATATATACTTTCAAAGAAAGAAAACAAACCGTCATTTGTTTGTTATAATTTATTTTAACCAGAACTGTTTAAAGAGGCTAGACTCATTGTAAGTTTCTGGTCGAAATAAATTATAACAGAAAAATGACGGTTTGTTCATTTTTTTCATTCTTTGAAATTTGGATATTGCTCAGTATATGATTAATTTATTTGTTATTATACATTGCAGGATTTATAAAAAATCATTGTATAAATCTATATGTTTGCACCTACAAGAGCATACAGTATGTTTGTACAGTGAGATATCGATGATCCCAAATATGGATCATCACACACACACACACACACACACACACACACACACATATATATATATATATTTGTGTGTGTGTGTGTGTGTGTGTGCGTGTGTGCAATATATAGCACAATAGCCCAACACTTAAAAAAAACACCCCTGTTCTACAAGCAACTACCACAAAATACTCACAGACAATACCACCATATTAGAACAACAAAACAGTAAACAAAGGTTGAAAATTCTTGAAGACATCATCCATGACAATCTCTCTCCATCCGTCCCTATCGCTCATCATTCTCGGGAGGTCCTCTATGCAGCATCCTTTATCCGCACAGCGCTGATCAATGTACATCTTTGCTGGTCGGCCCACACTGGCGTGTCCATGTGCTGGATTCCACATGAGGACGTCGCTTATGAGTTCGTCTTTACTTTTCTAGCAGTGTCCCGCGTGTCTTGTCCGTCTTACTCGGATGGTTTAGGTGATATGTGGCAGTTGACCGTACTGCTGTTTTCTCGTAGGGTGTTGTTTCCACGTCTTATTCAGGATCACCCGCAAGTACTACTGTATGGCTGCACCACCTGGACCCTAACTAAGCGACTAGAGAATAAACTAGACGGGAGCTGCACAAGAATGCTTGAAGACATACACATACATAAAACTCCTAACCTTAATAAAATAATCTTTTATTCTAGCACTATCGTAATTAAATGTCTTTAACCAGTGCCACTAACTATATAAACATTAATAATAATTACAATAATAATAATAACAAAAATAATGATGATAGTAATGACAATACAATAAAATAAAAAAATAGATAAAAATACAAAACAAATCAGTAGTATAAATAGAAGGCTAATGGAACAATCCAATGTTGTATTATTTTTACATTTCCAGCTGAAGTTTATGAAGGTGCAGAAAAGTACTCGGTGTTGTATACTGGCTTCTTCAAACTCACGCTACTCTGACTCGTATACGTTGCGGGTATACAGCGGACATCGTTCCTGACCCCTAGACGATGTATCTAGTAGTCAGCATTTGAACTTCAACAATAACAGATACGCGTATATAAAAGGTGACTCTTCTTTATTTTCTTCGGTGTGTGGTAGGTGAGTGGCGGGCATGGAAAATGACACTACGACTACTTATGTGGTGGAAGGTGGTGGGTGAGCTTCACTGCTCGCTAGCAGCGCCCGACCGTATCGACGGTCAGACACCTTCTCTGCTCGCCGTCTCCTCGGGTCTCTCTTTGGGGTCTCTCCCCTGGGGTCTGTCCGGGTCTGCTTAAGTACCGACGACCGCCCACACATTCCTTTGTTCCTTGACCGGAAGTCCTTTCCCTTTGTTCAAGTTAGCGTTTGTCCAGATGAGTCCTTTGTCACACCTCTTTTGTTATACTAAGATTTCTGTCTCGCCTATCTATTGTCTTCTCAATTCAATTTTCCTTTGTCTTTTCGACTTCACGTGCAAAACAAACAGTCAATCTACAACACTCGGGAGCAGATAAGTTACGCCAAATACATCAGCCAATTCCAGCCTTATATCATAGCATCTATTTGGCAACTAAAAAGGATGATGAACTAAATTTGTCGACACAAAATATCTGCACAGTTCAACAAAATATGCTTGAAAGAAGAAATGCTCCCTAATTACACACACACACACACACACACACACACACACACATATATATATATATATATATATAATATATATATATATATATATATAATAAAATAAATATATAAATTTATATATTTATTTTATTATAATAGCTCTATTCTTTATATCGAGCACTCTCCTAATACTACTGCAATTTGGCGCACCATTCCAGTGAAATCTGAAGCGGTGACTATCCCAGTCTATACTTATATATATATATATATATATATATATATATATATATATATAGTTAGAATATCCGACAGAAAGTAACAGAAATACTGTGTGAAGTCAATTTGTCGACTGTTTATAAATATATATATATATGGAATTTTGCTCTGCACGAGATTTCTCAGATAATAACCTGAGAATTTTTGTATCTTTCATGAAATGTATTGAGAATTATTACAGCTGTTTATGGGATTATCGTGGCCACGTAATTAAGAAAGCCGATCATTTTGAAATTTTACAAAGCAAGAAAAGAAAAAAATGTTTGAAATTCTGCCTGTAGTCGATATTTGAATTATTAAGAAAAGGATGGGAAAATATTACTCCTGTGTCAGAAGTCAAATATTGTTTGTAATAAAGAAATTGAATTGTTCATTAAAATTAGTAAAAGTTGCGAATTAGTTTTGTTTTTATTCTAACGCAATCTGAATATAATGTTCAATAAGTTTTCTGAAATTAAATAAAAGGAGAAGAAAAAGAAGAAAAAAGAAAAAATTCTAAAGAAGTTTTTGGTGCTCGGACAAATCGAAATGCTATACTAAATATTGTATTTCACATCTTATTTCTCTTGTCGCTCTCACCCTCCCTTATTTCTCTTTATTTTCTTTCTCTCTGCTCCCCAACCCCTATCTCTATCTCTTTCTCTCTTGCGTGCCGATAAGCTGATTTTCACAGGAGGACATCGCTTATGAGTTCGTCCTTATCACTCCTGTCTTGTTCGTCTCACTCGGATAGTTTGTGTGATAAGGGCAAGTGGCCTTACAGCTGCTTCCTCATGGCGTATTGTTTCCATGATTTGTTTAAGATCCCACACAGAATTCTTATTCAGCTCACATCTAGCTTATTCTCTAGCCGCTTCGTTCGGGTCCAAGTAGTGCAGTCATACAGTTGCACTGATACAACTACGGCTTGGAAGAATTGTCACTTTATCTTGTCAATGAGATCAGATTTCCATATGACTGATAATCTGTTTATAGAAGATTTGTTTTTCCCTATACGTGCATTAACGTCGCTTTCTGTGGATGAGATATTACTACCTAGGTAAGTGATTTTTTCCACCAGCTTTAGAGGCTTACCTTGGAGTGTGGAGATGCCTTCTTCTTTTTTAAAAAACATCATCTAGGTTTTATCGGAGTTCACATAAAGGCCGATGTTCCCTGCTGTCTTCTCCAGACTATTTAGCAGAGATTCAGCTTCCGCAGATGAATGAGCAAAACGTGCAGGATCCGTAATATTTCGGTGGAATATCGTCCGCTTCTTGACCTTTTTTTATTGTGGGGTCTTTTTCTTTTATGAGATCTCATGTTGTTCGAAGTCTCAGTATACTATAGATATATATACGGTGTTAAGGTATCTCCTTGCAGAAATTCAATGACAATGTCAAAGAAATCTATGTCACCATCAGGTGAGTGTACCATTGCTTTAATATCTTTTTAGAGCAATATATATATATATATGTGTGTGTGTATGTGTGTGTGTGTGTGTGTGTGTGTGTGTGTGTGTGTGTGTGTGTAGATAAATATATAAAGTATTTCCGTTATAGAATTTTTAAGAATAGACTGAGATGGATAGAAAGGAATAGACGGGGATAGATTGAAACAGACTGATATATATATATATATATATATATATATATATTATATATATATATATATATGTGGTGTGTGTGTGTGTGTGTGTGTGTGTTAATGTATGAGTAGTAGCTTAGCTGACGAATCAGACGATGAAACTCGAGTAGGTTACTTTTATCCATTATATATATATATATATATATATATATATATATATATGTGTGTGTGTGTGTGTGTGTGTGTGTGTGAGCGTATAATCTTTGTATATGGTTAGATGGCTTTATATACTCTGAAATAGAGTATGCTCGCATTTAAGCATAGAAATTATTCAAATTCGATAGTCTTTTGATATAAACTGGTTCAGTCCTAGGCTTACTTCATAAATCTTCCTTTTGGATAATCAGTTCTCTTGGAATTGATTCAAAGCAATTTTCATTTGAAAGGTACAGAGAAAGAATATTCCACTCTTTCTTGAAAGAAGATATCTCTCTATTCTTCTCTTTTTTTCCACCGAATCTTTTTTTTTTTTTATCACATTATGTAGAGAACAGCGAGCAAATAATCGTCTGATAATAATCCCCAGTCATAATCTTTCTCCACATGTTCAGTATGTCGATAGTACTAAAGCTGCCATTACCTTAATACGAGGTTCTCCGCTACTTCACTTAAACTAGTCAAACTGGTTCAAGGGAAAAATCGTCGTAGTTGATCCTCCGCCACTAACATCAGCGCTGGTTTTCTTCTTTGGAAGATCAAGGACATATTCAGTTCAACATTAGACTCAGCGCAATGAAATAGTTCTTCACTTCGTTTTTTCAATGCAAAACAGATTTCGCCACGAGCAACTAATTTTGCTCACTTTTTCTTTCACTTTTACATTCACTTTTAATTTCTTTCATTCTTTATCTCCACTGCCATTGGATCCTTCTCTCTCTCTTCAATCTGTCTTTACTCAATAGCAATACGCTTTCGGCATGATAATGGGTAGATGTCAAAGTACCTATCTATCTCTCTATCTATCTATCTATTGATTGATCTATCCACCCATCCATCTAAGTTGATAGATAGCTAGATTAATAGCTTGCGAGATATAGAGATAATTCAGTTGCATAATATTTATATATCTTAATTAATTCCTTTCTGTATTTATTCACAGTTCAAATCCTGGACGAGCCTTTTGCATACTATTTTGCGCTAATGCAGCTATGGGGAAATACATTAGACTGATTTAATACGTATCTATCTATCTATCTATCTATCTATCTATCTATCTATCTCAGTATATTCATATCTCGTATCTATTTATCAATTTATCTTCCCCCATTACCATAGATATACTTACCTAAAAACAAACATATATATATATATATATATATATATTATATATATATATATTATATTATATATGAATAAGATATAATGAAAAAACAAAAGATGTTTACAACTGAAATAGATCAGAAGAGAAAGTGTGCAAACCGTTTCGGGCCAAATCTCTTGACGGTTTAAAAAGCAACACCCGGCTCCTCAACTAATATGAGGACCCTATTGATTATAATGTATCGACCGCACGTGGGTCGGTCATCAACAAAATAAGACGGGAAAAAAAAATTATTTCACATACTTGTCCATGAAAAAACTTTACATTTGAATGTTTACCCCTTTGATTATCCATTAACAACGGATTTACCTATAAATGTGGGCTACTTATTTTACGGTTGGATTGTATTACAATAATTTTGATATTCTATATACACTTTTATACATATTTTACACTTTTCTATAACTTTACATCAGACTTTTTTGAGTCTTATTTTATTACTATAATGCTTCTGATTATTTTCAAAATTAAAAATGAGATTCATTTTATTTTTAAATAAAATTCATTTTATTTTTAAATAAAATTCATATTATTTTTAACACAGATAGCACAATTTTTTTTTTATTAATTCCAACGTTTGACTAGCAGCGTTCTGTTTTTACTAACGGTTTTTTTTCCCGTCTTATTTTTGTTGATGACCGACCCACGTGTCATTATACATTATAATGCAATAGGGTCCTCATATTAGTTGAGGATGGGCCGGGTGTTGCTTTTTAAACCGTCAAGAGATTTGGCCCCGAAACGGTTTGCACACTTTCTCTTCTGATGAGCCTATTTCAGTTGTAAACATCTTTTGTTTTTTCATTATATCTTATTCATACTGTCGGATTAATTTCCATTTTATTTTCACACACACACACACACATACACACACACACACACACACACACACACATATATATATATATATATATATATATATATATATATATATATTATATATATATATTAGATATATATACATATAAAAATTCAAACCTATTCTCAACAGATATTTCAAAGGTAAGATATCGATTTTATCTTCTCTAATAACTTATAAAATAATTATATCAACTTGTTGCATCAAAGGAGTCTAATAATGGATGAAAAAGACTTTCTATCAGGGACCCCACTCTCAAAAAGTGTTTTAATACTTTTTAAGGGGGGTCCCCTGGAAAGGATTTTTCATTTATCCCCCTCATTTCATTCATTCTTGTTTCATCCCTTCATTCATTTTGCCATTGATTTTTAACTATATATATATATATATATATATATATATATACTTTATAGTTGACATGAAAAATACCTATGGAGCTGAGTTCATATCTTTGTACGGATCTATTTGTTTTTCACTTCCCGTTAATGCTCTTGGTAAAGTCAAATTTCCATCTCTTATGCACATAAATAGATAAATAATGGATTCTTTGATGTAGAGTAACCATACTTTGAAATCAAACTACCAAAAATTTACCTTGTGTCGCATCTTCATAATCGTTTGATTTGGTTTGGTTTGGTTTGTTGGATTCTACGGCATGTCAACGCTTGTTGGGTTATTTTATGCCAAAGACATTTTATTCCCTTCTTGATTAATGGGTATTTATATTTAACTCCATTTGTAACATCTTTTAAAACTCTTTTTTTTTCTAATTAACCCGTATATGGGACCATAAAAATAGGAAGCGCGTGGTGTAATGGTTAAAGTCATGGGAAATGGACACGTCGCCCCGAGTTCAAATCCTGGACGTGGTAATTGCATTTCACTTAGTGCTAATACCCTTGGAAAAGTTATGAATCCAACTCTCCCTCCAGCTATGGGTAAATAGTAGGGCAGACTAGCTTTTAGGCCACCGGTCTAGGAGAAGGAAAACTCTGAATTCAAATCTGTTGAACTCCGCTTAAGAAATTGACCTTGTGTCGTATTCTGCTCGTGCGGAGGGGTTGGTAAATATATATATAATGGGACCTTAAAAGGTGCTACCACCCCATTTTAGACTGGACCTATTTAACCCATAGTTGGATCCTAACAGGTGCTACTAATCCAGTTCAGGATAGATATGGGAGCAATGGGGATGCAGAGATTCTCTAACTCCTAGCTGATTGATTGGAGGGGGTCTCTCCGACCGCCAGTCTAGCCTAAGTGAGGGCTATAGTAGAGTGTTGCATATCATGTACTGCTCAGCCACTAGTATTCCGTCCTTAAGCATTACAGGTCGCCGTCAATGGCCAATAGGTGATCTCATTGGAGGTATTTATCCCCTCGCATGTGTGAAGTTGGTATATTCTTCTGTGCCACCGACAGGGTGTACCATTCATGGAGGAATTGGGTAAATACATTAAAACAATAAATGTGCGAAGCTGGCTTTTGTAGTGAGAGGAACTATAAAGACGAGAGAAATGAAAGCTTGTTTTAAGTCCCTGCTGTTTGCATGGAATTAATTTAGGTAGTTGCATGAGATTAGAGACGAGATAATATAGTCCAAGCAATGCGGATAAATAAGTAATACACATGTGAGGGTAGAGGTATTTGCCTCTCATCCCACTTATGACAAAAGGAGATGTTTATGTGGGCCCAGCCACAATCCAAAGCTCATGGGTGGTAGGCACAAAACATCTGTTGATCCCGTCGGCGCTCGCCCCTCAAGGAGGGGTGCTTCAAGCATTGGGCAATATACCCAGCCCTGCCCCTTGAAATCAAGGGGACAGGTGTTGCCTGTGGGGATGAAACCCTGGGTCAACGAATTTAGCTTGTAAGGTCCAGGGCCCAAGCCACCAAATGTCTGGTCTCATCATCACCTAGTCCCTATATGATTGTCCTAATCATGTTACCCTTATGCCAAACTCCCAACCGTTTTTATCATATAAGTGTTAGAAGGCGGTGACTGAGGATCTCAGTGTCCTGCTTATGACGTTAAACTGCTTCTAGTGGTGTAATTCTAATTCTGGAACTCTGTGGAATGTGGATTACCCCGTTATTGCCATTACTCCCAGATCCACACTAACCTGGAGTGGTTGTACCTGTATTCACCACTCTGTAGCTAAAATAAATTTGTCTTGCGTTTGCTTTACAAGATTTTTTAAGGAGTTTTAATTTACGTCCCCTTGTATAGATATTTTGAGCAATGTTTAGTAGGTCAGAGTTCGTTGAATAAAAACCATGCGTGTATTTGTAGGTTTCAATCATATCCCCTCTTATACGTCGGAAAACCAGACTTGGTAAGTTCCTAAGTCTCTCTTCATACGAAAGGGATTTTAAATTATTCGCTAATTTAGTAGCTCTCCTCTGGACTCCTTCAATGAGTTCTGTGTCCTTGATGAGTCTTGAATCCAAAACAGTTGGCATTAAATGACCAACCGAGATTAATCCGCCCTGTCGACTGGTGCATTAGAATGCACTGACTGCACCTCTGCAGAGCCTGTTGGCCGTGGTTGGCGACCCATGATGCTTAAGTATTTAAAAATGTCTTTTTAAAAAATGGAGTTTGAAAAAAAAAAGAAAAGAAATTGAGTACCCAACAAGAATGAATAAAACAAAATGTTTCCGGTATAAAATAGTCCAACAAAGTTTGACATGCCGTAAAATCCAACCAACCAAATAACCAGTTAATTAAAGCTGCCCTTAGACCTATTATTGTTTATTATTGGCTGCAGGGTTGGCTTCAGTTTACAGTGCTTATAGACGAGATGCCATTGGCTAAATATAACGCAAAACACTGTTTTAAAAAGATATTTGAACTACATTGACACAGGAGTTTTCTTAATGAATAAAAAAAAAAGAAATAAAAAGAAATAGAACTTTTTCTTCAAGTTCATGTTGTTTTGATTTTGAATTCATACTGAATACCACCGCTCTGTATCTCCCTCCCACCCCCTGACATATCTTCATCAGATAATTTCGTTCTGCCATTTTGTCTTGGCACTGATGGAATCAACTCTGTTAGCCTTTGCCTGAATTCACCTCCACCAATGATTTCTTCCACTCGAAATATTCGCTTTTTGTGTGGACACGGCAGGGGGCGCTATTCTGATTGTTACAGTCGCTTCCTTCATCCGCAGTTTTCAGTCTACAATAGAATGACTTTTCGGCTCGTGGTTGAGACATTTGACAGTCAGTCAGTACATGAAGACGTTTTTTTTTAATGCCCAGGTAAATAGTACTTATTGTGTACGGTTCGGTAAAAAATTGCATAGATATAGTAGCACACCCACGTATACACATCATCATACTCTCTCTCTCACACACACACGCACACACATACACACACAGATACACACACAGATACACAGACACACATATATATTCATATATATGTATATATAAATTTAAATTCTTTAATCTCTTCTCTAAATGTGAGCCTCACATTTTGTGTTGTCTATTCTACTGAACACACATACACAAACACACGTGTGGAAGTGCGTGATGTAATGGTTAGAGTCGTAGGATATGGACTCGTCGTTCAGAGTCCGCTTGCATTTCACATAGCGCTAATACCCATGGGAAAGGTATGAATCCATATATTCTCCCTCGGCAATTTGTAGTACTATTGTAATAGTAGAGATGACTGAGCTCATAAACATTGAATAGGTAACCAATCTAAGAGAATGAAAACTCTGAATTCAAAGCTGTTAAACTCCACTTAATGAATTGACCTCATGTCGCATCCTGCTCGTGTGGGTGGTCTGGTAAATATATACACAAACACACACATATGTATATAGGTATACATGTTTAGTCGTTTTGTGGAAATTCAACGGAAAAAAAGAAAAGACAATCAAAATTCAACAACAACAAAAAAAAACCAAACAGAAAAAAACAAAAACGAACGAACGAGTAACAATTGTGTCTGTTAGAAAAAGAAAAAAGAATCCGAATGAGTCTAGATAATAGATATTGTAAAGTTGTCAATACGAACTTGTAGACCTGCTTTTATGAATTAAATCAACAACAATTCACCGACAAAAATGATGAGATTAACTCTGGTCTAATACGAATATGTCTAAGCATATATATATATATATATATATATATATTATATATATATATATATATATGTGTGTGTTGTGTGTGTGTGTGTGTGTGTGTGTGTTTGTGTGTGTGTGTGTATGTGAAGATTTTCATTTTCTGTGTCTATATAAACGTAATCATAAATATATATATATATATATATATATATATATATATATATATATATATATATAGAGAGAGAGAGAGAGAGATAGATATATAGATAGACGTATTTAAATACATATATACAGACAGACAGACAGACACACACACACACATACGCATATATATATATATATATATATATATATATATATATATATATATATATATTGGTTAAACAATAATCGGTACATGATAGCAAACGTTTTAATATGACAATGCAAAGATGAGGCTCGTATTTTGGAGTCATACCTATTTGTTGCTAGTAAACTCAGGTATAATCTGAACGAGATATGATTCAACCAAAACTGACAACACGAACGTATATATAAAGATTCTTTGTATATACATATAAATCAATGTATGTGAATATTTTACAAATACAGAGTATGTTATGATAAATATTTGCAAACCTATTTTTCGATTCATTGCTATATATATCTATATATATATATTTATATATATATATATATATATATATATATATATATATATGTGTGTGTGTGTGTGTGTGTGTGTGTGTGTGTGTCTGTGTCTGTGTGTCTGTGCGTGTGCGTGTGCGTGTGTAGATATATGAAAACCTTAATTTATTAGAAATATATTTATTTTGGCTATCTTCGCCTCTTCACATCTGATTCATAATGGACAAGTATTACATATAAGGTTTATTTGAATATTTGAATAGACCTAATATGTAATTCTGTCAATCCTCTAGCAAGCTTATGGTATTTGTTTATCTTTTCTTTTTCTTTCATCTTCACCCTGTGGTCTGTTAGTGATTGCAAAATCCTGCAGTTGACATGTTCTCTATATCTGGTCTTCTGGTTGGTATAATGGTATCCGTCTTTATCTCAGAGTCTCAGAAAATTTTATGACTTTCCTTTTCAAGAACGAATTCTGGTTTGTGGAAATACCATTTTGTTTCATGGTCAAAATTTACTTTTTTACACAATTCCCAGTAGATTTCTTTTCCAAATCTAATCCAAGACCTTGTATTCTCGTTATGCTAGTTTGCTAATTACATTGTTTATCGTCTCCTCTCACTTACTAAATATACTACATTTGCTGTTCTATTGTGTCTTATGTTGGAATATTCGTGGATATAGGTGTGCACAAATTCTCTACATGAATCCATATACTAGCCGTGGTCACGTGGTTTATTCATTCGCCAATAACTAGCCATACTGCGTGGCTGATACACTACTTAAACACTGATACTGGCCATAGTTTTACTAGCACTCATTAAGGAGAGACTTTCAATACTCATGACTCTTTACCAGAAGAACCAAAGGATTCATTATCTGAGGATTACCAACGATCCAATTCCACTGGACAAGCGCTCTTGCTTAAAGGCTACATGATGGACCATAAGATTGTAACATCTTATGTACTGTTACTTTAGTATGCAAGTTGTTATTATGACATTGTGTTTTTTCTGTAATTATGAGTTTCTCTCTAGAGGTTTCCCTTTGTTCAACTGTGTTTAGGTCGTTTCATGTGCAATCTCTCCAATTTCTTGCGGGAAGTATCCACATAATTCTTTTTCTTCCCATTTCTGTTTTCTAGTTTTTGTTGGTTTTTCTACTTGTCTAGATGTTGCAAATACTGTTATTGGCTGCTGTAATAAATATTTACTTGCTCTTTTTCATGTATCATTTGAGTCTTTGTATTGTAGTATCTACTCAATCTTCAACGTTGACAAGACCTCTTCTGTCTTCTTTTCCTGGTACATATATTCTGTCAATATCATGTCTCAGTCTTTTGCACCGTCTTCAATTTTTGATCTGTCTGTCAGAGTTCCTCTATTTTCCATATATTCTGTCTATATCATATCTCAGTCTTCAATTTTTGATCTGTCTGTCAGAGTTCCTCTATTTTCCATATATTCTGTCTATATCATATCTCAGTCTTCAATTTTGGATCTGTCTGTCAGAGTTCCTCTATTTTCCATATAATCTGTCTATATAATGTCTCAGTCTTCAATTTTGGATCTGTCTGTCAGAGTTCCTCAATTTTCCATATATTCTGTCTATATCTCAGTCTTCATCTGTCAGAGTTCCTCAATTTTCCATATATTCTGTCTATATCAATCTCAGTCTTCAATTTTTGATCTGTCTGTCAGAGTTCCTCTATTTTCCATATATTCTGTCTATATCATATCTCAGTCTTCAATTTTTGATCTGTCTGTCAGAGTTCCTCTATTTTCCATATATTCTGTCTATATAATGTCTCAGTCTTCAATTTTGGATCTGTCTGTCAGAGTTCCTCTATTTTCCATATATTCTGTCTATATAATGTCTCAGTCTTCAATTTTGGATCTGTCTGTCAGAGTTCCTCTATTTTCCATTTTAAGAATGGTACAAAGTATTTTTACAATGGAGACGGCCTAGATATTTATTCTCTTGATGAGATTTCTGCTGCAGAGCTTGGTTCCTAGAGATTTTCTTGTTCTTCTGATATATTCTTTTTTTTCCTTTGTTTTGTGGTCATCTCTGTTTGGTGTCCGCTTCTAAAATTCACAAGTATTTGTAATTCTCCTTTTCTCCAAGTGGTTCTCATATTTTCCTGATTTCGTTGTTTTATTCCGGCCATTGTTTCTCTTGTCTGCTTTTTCATTACTCGCAAGGCATATTTATCGATATCGAATTACATTCCCATATTCAGGCTGTATATTCTTATAGTTGGTACAATGGTTTCTTCTTCTAATTATTATTATTATTATTATTATTATTATTATTATTATTATTATTATTATTATTATTGTTGTTGTTGTTGTTGTTGTTTTCGTTTTGTTTTTACAAATGGTGGGTATACGATTTATTTTGAAATCTATCTATTTCACTTCGTATACACACACACACACACACACACACACACATATATATATATATGTATATATATACTAGTATTGAACTAAAATATAACCTCGTATTCTAGATTCCATTGTTTACTTAACCATATTTTTCTTGAGGTAATTCTCAACCCACACAGATGCAGAAAGAATTTGATGCTAAAAACCAAATATGGAATCAGTATTTTGTGTTTTTCACAGAAACTCCGATGAGGAGGAAATCATTCCCGTTGTCAAGGAGACAGGGAAATTGATTAAATGCAATGTCATTTGAAACAGATTTCAATATAATAGAAGAGGGGTTGGCTTGTCAATACCAGAATCCTCTTGAACGTTAAAACTATCTAGTGATTTTCCTCCTTATGTATTAAATACTAGCTGACGTAACCGCTTACGTCGTGCCAAAAATCAAGACTGCTTTTGATTAAGATAAGAGTAAAGTCGCTGGAGCAGCCTATTATAAGTGTCAGTCGAAAAGTGAGGGATTCCATCCCCTTTTCCCTAGCTGCTCAAGCCTGGAAGAATCTGTTTGATTTACCGTTATATTGAATAGCCTTAAAATAAATATTTTTGAGATTACAATAATTTTTGCTATGAACTAATTCCAAACGATCCAGATTTTACATTTATGAAAATATTATTTTGAATTTAAGAAGAAAATGCCATTATTTATTGAATGAGACTCGTATAATCTTTATATCATCTGATAGGATTGATATTGTAGATATTTACAGACTTCTTTTACAGAGGCTTGATGATTAGTATTATCTGCGTTATTCGGATTATTGTTATCATCTTTATTGTTATTTGTACAGCGTTTCGGCCGATATACCCTCCGGCCTTCTTCAGGTATTTCTTGTCGGACTCGTGAACCTTCTTTTCGAACTCGAGAACTGACTAAAGGGTTAAGTTCAAAGTTCCGTGAAGGCACCCGATTACGACAAGAAAGTTCCCGAGTTCGAAAAGAAGTTTCCCGAGTCCGAGAAGAAATACCTGAAGATGGCCGGGCGTATATCGGCTGAAATGTTGTACAAATAACAATAGAGATGAGGACAATAGTCCGAATAACGCAGATAATACTTCTTTTACAGAGATTTACTTTAATTAAAGTGAGTAACACTTGAGGGATTTACCGATTTGAAAATTATTTTTTTAGTCGGGATTTTCAGTTTGAGCAAAGAGATAATCCTATATTTGAGCCCTCAAACCGCATGAAACCCTCCCCCAAATACTGCATTTACCTGACCCTCAACCAAATTATTACACAAAATCTATTTTTAAGCGTAGTAAAGATGATTTGAATTTAGAATTTACTAAATAGACTGGTTGCCTACTAAGGCTAAATAATATACTTTCTTTACTATTTACACATAGCTGAGGGGAACGAATGCATGTAAAAAGTTAAAAGATATTTTTGTTTACTTTTAAGATTAAGTTTTCTTTTAAATAAAAATCATTAAATTAATTTTTAAAAAAATCTGATGAAGTCCGTATTAAGCAAAATTGTCAAAATTGTTTATATCTTAAAAAAAAAAGGGCCGGTTTATCTCAGTTGATACAACATCCGCCTAAAAGCACAAAATGCAATATTGGCCCACGCCAAATCAATGCATAAGGAAAGGCTTAGGTCTGTGCAGTAAAGTAGGGATCTGATAATATGTGTGGCCTGCAACCTCAGATTCGAAAACAATCTGCTTAGTCTGGCGCTAGTGAAAAAGGGGGCATATTCTGTTGCTATTACCGACAATTGGGCCACTTTGCCGACTTTACGATATCATTTCTATTCTGTCGTACATTTTATCCACATATTTCTAAAGTGGTTGTGGGGAAAATATTCAGGAAAACGCGTCACGTTGTAAGAAAGTTGAATAAATTTGGAAGAAAAATAAACAAACATTAGATGGCATAAGATAACCTGCGTGATGTCAAAAGTTAAATCTCACCGAGAAACGTGTGGAAGATACTTAATAGAAGAGTTGTGTTTAGGGAATTAAAACTAAGCTTTGTAATCTTATTTTGTTCTCTGAATAACCGTGTTTCTTTAATGATTTTCTATTGTCAATTAAGAAAGATATGAACCATAAATTCTACAACTATGAGTCTAGAAACACTATTGTTCTTGTACAAAGATGTTCTCTGAATAACCGTGTTTCTTTAATGATTTTCTATTGTCAATTAAGAAAGATATGAACCATAAATTCTACAACTATGAGTCTAGAAACACTATTGTTCTTGTACAAAGATGTTCTCTGAATAACCGTGTTTCTTTAATGATTTTCTATTGTCAAGAACCACTGTTGTTCTTGTACAAAGATGGCTTTGCCATTAAATAGCCTACAAAGGTTGATATAACATTACACCAAACCAAACTTTCAATAAAAAGCTTTTTGTACATAAAGTATATATTAAATCCCACTAGAACCCATTGCATTAGTTTTAACGTCGTCGTATTCCTCTTCCCATCCTCAGCAGATAGGTAAGACCCGCACAAAAAACAATGTTCCAGATATGACACTAAACATCATGTTACCTCTGTATGAGTTGTTCAGGTAGCATCTCATCTTAAGGGCTTCAATGCGTCTTTGGTGGTCAGCTGTGAGGGTCCAGCTTTTGAAGCCTGGACTCCCATTGCTTACACACATTGAAGACCCTGGAGTAAGATGCTACCGTAAGATCTTGAATTTCTCGTACAGAGGTCACACTAGTAACGAGGAGGTCAGTCTTGACGATCTGGGGAGAGCGCAATACCTTTTCATTGCCAACAGGACCAGGTGTATTCTGGTCACAATAGGTAGTACCTGTTAGGTTCCCATCTATTGTCAAATATGAGAAAGAAACAATCAGAATTTCGAAATTCTGTATCGATTTCGTTTTATGATCTGATATCGCTATGTCAGTAGACACGTGTAAAAAAGTCTATTGGCTGTAGGTAGAGACCCATGATGCTTAAGGTCGGAATCCTGATGGCTGAACAGTCCATGATATGAAACTCTTCACTTTGGTCCTTATTCGGGCTAGTCTGTCTGAAAGCTCCCCCCCCACCCTCGGATCGATCGGCTAGTCACATCAACCACTATTGTCCCAACCCTATGGCTTTTATGACAAATCCTCAACCTTTTTATCATATAATTACAAGGAATTGGGGGCTGAAGATCTTAGTATTCTGGGTATGACCTCAAAATGCATCTAGCTGTGAGGTTTCGCTTCTGGAACGCTTCATCACGATTACTCCCAGGTTAACTCTGAACACAGGTAGTAGTATCACTTAGGGCCCCATTATGGGTTAAATAGTTTAAAAAAACTCATAATAAGTGTGTTTAAAACAAAAAAGAATACCCGGCAAGAATGAATAAAACAAAAATGTCCTCGGCATAGAATAACCCAACTGACCAAACCAAATCAACAAATCAACCAAATCAACCAAATCCTGATCGAGACTGTTTGCAGTTCACATAGTATTAATACCATCGGAAAATGTATTTATCCAACTCCCTCCAGCTGCAAATAAATAATAGAGCAGACAGGGCTCTTTAATCTT
>CM042147.1:39325197-39375197 GCA_023376005.1 Doryteuthis pealeii | reverse complement strand
TCCGCTTCCGACAGTAACTGACACGGAAATTGAAGAACCGGAAATTCGGTCGATCTGGTCGAAGAAGCAAACTATTTTTTGATTTTATTAAGTGTTCAATTTTAAAACCAAAATCAAAAGTACGTTCGATTTTCGAAATTTAAGAAAGAGCAAGTCGAATCAATTTCTGCATTACACATAAATAATTTCGATTCTGGTGTACGACAAAGGTCGGGGCAATATTGTTTTTCAGGTTAACAGTGAAAGTTTTGTAAAATCTTGCCGGTCATATTGAATTTATATAACCAAAACATGGGCATCTCACGTGGTGTAAGGTTAGCAAGTTAGATTCGCAGACCTTTGTTCGAAAATCATTAGGCGACCCTTACTTCTGGTCTTGAGCCACATCTAAGCTAAGCTTTGTAAATAACTAGATAGCCAAAACATGTAAAGTTTTCTTGTTATTGGTCGATACGGTCGTACCTTGACTTACGACTACCCCAACCTACGAATTTTATTAGTTACGATCTGGCACTCAGTTAAATGTTTGCTTTGTGTGCAGAGCTAAAATTTAAGATACGAGCAAGCTTCATATAAGCTTATGTTAATAGATTCACTAAAAAGTTTTAAGTTTCCAAATTTATTACGACAAATAATATTATTTATAAAAAAAAACAACATATTACAGTAGATAATTCAGAGCATTCTATTTTATTATGCTTTTATACAAGAGTATGTTATTTTTCTTATTAAAAAATACCAAAAGTGTACGTGTTTTGGGGTTGGTGGAATGAATTAATGGTATTTCAGTTTATTTGAAAATAAGCAATGTGAAAAATTGATCTAATATATGAGGAAATTTAGTTACAAGCGAACCTAATTCAACTCGTAAATCGAGGTACCACTATATTTATGTAGTATATTAAGAAAATTAAAAAAAAGGTTTAAATAAGTTGAGTGGTAAGTTTATTGGCCGACGCTGCAGTGTTTCGATCTATCAATTAGATCATTTTCAGGGCATTTGTTGGTATAAGGAAGGTGATAAAAAAATTTTTATCACAGAATAACGAGAAAAGTAAGCGATAGTCCTTGTTTATAAATCTGTTTAAAAATTTGAAATCTGAAGAAAGGACGCTGAAAAATGGACGGTTTGAAATGTGACGTCAAATATTCACTTTTACGGTGTGAGTATGAGAGTGTGTGAGTGTGTGTATCGAAAAAAGGCATTGTGCATTTTTTAGGTATTTTGTGTGTATGGTTGCACGTGTGTGTATAAATCTTTGCGATAAACGACATCGAAACAAACTCAAGGTTGCGTGTGTGTGTGTGTGTGTGTGTGTGTGTGTGTGTGTATGTGAGTGTGTGTATGTGTGAGTGTGTGTGTGCGAGCGTAAATGTATGTTCATTAAGAAAAAATGTTTGTTTCAAGTAAGTAGCGAGAAAATATTCTTTTAACATTTGAGTTGCTCTGTGCGTTGTTGTATATCTATCTATCTATATCTACTTTTTATATGCACGTTAATATTAAAGGTAATGCTGGTAAATAAACATAGTAAAATAATTTTCTCGATAAAACACACTTTATGGAAGTGCTCGTGTGCAATGGTTATCTCGGTCGGAAATGGGCTCAATGACACGAATTCAAAGCCTGGACGAGTCTGGTTGCATTTCAAATAGTGATAATAGCATAGGGAAAGATAGCCATCAAACTATTTTCCCTCAAACCATAGATGGGAAGACTGGGATTTTAAAACTTGGTTAGGTAACCAATCAAAAAGAAGGAACACTCTGAATTCGAACCCGTTAAACACCGCTTATGAAATTGATCATGAGTCACATCCTGCCCATGCAGAGGGGTTGGTAAATATAGAAAATACCTCAATCTAATAAAAGCAAAATTTAACGGATTTCTTATAAATCTTATCAAATTATCCCATTTTAGTATGACACAAATTATGTGTTTAACTGAAGTATTAAAATTCTAATTTAGCAATTATTTAATTTGAAAACAGTTATAAGATGTAATTTTAAGAATTAATTAAACATGCGTTTTCTTAAAAAAGTTCAAATTCAAATCCGAATCTCAGATGATGTTATATAGCCCTTTACTTGGAAAATGGTCCATAGCCCATCTCCCCCACCCAGACGTCGTGTTGTCGTGTCTTTCTCTAGCCATATTGTTCTGGTCGCCGTCTGGGATAAAGAACTAACATAGACATATATTTATGTGTGTACAAATTTATTTTATTAATAACATTTCATATTAACCGGCTGAGTCCCCGAAGCGACATCTTAGTGCTGGGCTGCGACATCGTAGTCATGGAGTTCGAACTCGAGTCACGCTATTGCGTTCAATTTCGAACAAATACCGGTGGGAAAGGTATGAATTTCCCCACCCCCAGCTTATAGGTTAAATCTATTTGGCATTAAATTACCCATGAACTTAATTTTGGTATATAAGGTGTGTGCTAGATGCCCGCTTTTACTTATAGACTCGGCAAGAACCAGGGGATCTCTCTTGGCCAATCATTGGCAGTACTCTGCTGCTGATACAATACTTATACTAGTACTGCGATACCTACTCATAACTACTGCGACCTTCGTGGACGACGGACATAGGATTAAATCACTGGACCTTTAACAATACGCTGGATAGGACTTATTCACTTACCAAAGGATTCCATAACTCAGGACTTACTTACTTTAAGTCCTTTTCAACTGGCCAAGGATGACATTTAAGAACTTAACAGTTGAATATGCCATTAAACAGAGAAGCAATCAGAGTACCCGGTAGTGATCGAACGTTGGTATCAGTGATCAAAGCATACCTCTTAAATCAATGCCACATCCGATCCACCACAAAATTATATTTACCGCAGATAATAAACTTGAGATATTTATAAGCACATGAGCGTATTTTCTTTTCACCTGCAGTTAAGTAATTGCCTTTTTGTGTAGAGAATTTGCTAATAGTTGACAATTTTGATTTATTATCTATCATTTGTGATTGTAACACACGGCATTATTGCTGTGCATTTCCGTTTCGCTCTGAATGATATTGTTTCCGCTTAAAAGGAAGTGCATCAGGTAATAAATTTATTATTATATTGATCGAGAGGAATATTCATCTCATTTGATGGGAGTGTGATACATATCAAGCACATCTAGAATATACGTACGCTCTAGGTAAAAAATAATTTAAGTGGTTTCATATTCCAGAGTTAGGTATGTATTTTAGTTCTATTCAATAAGAATCATTTGTTTGCATACAGTTATATGATTTCAAATAACTAATAACAATCCTTAGTAAAAACTTATAGCTTTCAGTAACTATTCTTAATACAAATGAATTACGATTATATGGTATCAAGTATTCCTATTGAGTACGGATAATATATATATATATATATATATATATATATATATATATATATATATATATATTATGGACTCTCTCGTAGATTTTCGACGCATGAGGGTTCATACATACAATGAACACCCACACAGTGATTTGTTTATAATGGTGAAGGCTTGTGTTGGACCATCCAAACTTTTTGGCACAGTCGATAGGAAAGAATTGGTGCATCAAGGGTTGCCACAAACCCAATCAACGACAGACCTCAGGATATATATATATATATATATATATATATATATATATATATATATATATATATATACTGCGCTTAAAATGATAAGTGAAATAATATTCTTAAATTTTGTACAACATTTATCTGGCGATATTTCACGAAATTTTCTCACTACCATGGGAATGAATATATGCACAAGCCGTATAAAATCCGTATTGTTCTACATAAAAGGAAACAAACGGTGGCGATTTATAATATTAACACAATATACGTTCCAGACTATAAACGAGTGCCATTAAAATAGTGCAAATATGAGTCGCAATTGTGACTAGACCATTCTGAGAAACATATAACATTTGAAAATTACAAAGACGAATGTACATTAGAAATATCCAAAATAATTGAAAGATATCACCAAACAGTGAAAAAATGAGCTCCTACGAAGGTATGTAAGAGGGCCGATAAGGGTCTCTTGAGGGTTTTTCTCCCGATGTTCTTTGTCCCAAATGAAACCTGATACTGTACATATCCCAGGCATGAGAAGTGGAACACATTTCAGGGTCAGTGAAGAGACAACACTGTCCAAAACTACTTGCTATGATCTAAAAAAAGTACATTTATCAGTGTGACCTGTGAAAAAACCTCGACTGACAAAATCACACATGGAAATGCATTTCAAATGGGCAAAGGAAAACATGAAGGTCGATTCCTCTAAAGTTCTCTTCACAGAAGAAACTTGATATTTAGAATGAAGTTGGTCTTAAATTGATGAGAATGTCATCAGCGCTTGAGACTTCAACAAGGAGGTTGAGTTATTATAATCTGGGCTGAATTCTTTGAAGGGATTATGGTTGGTCCGTTGGAAATGGCTAGCGTTACGAAAATAACTGCAGATGCTTTTATAGACTTCATCAAAGATCACCTGGAATCTTTCAGGATAACCACCATATTTATGTAATATTATACTCCTTCGCATTCAGTGCATAAGACTACAGAGTACCTACAAAAATTAGACTTCTGCAAACCTCGGAAGATAAACTTCCCGGCCAATTCTCTTGAATTGAAAATATATGGAATATTCTGAAGCGACGTGTTTCTGAGAATGGACGTCAACTTAGAAGTAAAGATGAGTTGTGACTGAAAATAGTCAACGTATCACGTGCAGTTACATAAGAGGGGGTCCGGAAATTGATATGTTCGATGGACCAGTGCCTTTGCCATGTTATTTCAATAAAAGGATCACATATTTCCTATTAACCAACTCCCCTGTGATTTATATCTCTGTTTACTTTTTAATTACGATTTAATTTCATATTAGTTAATATATGTATACATAAAAATCTTTATATGAAGCAATTAGAATGTTATTTTCCTTTTATATAGTTTTTATTACACTTAGTTAATAATTTGATACCAACATAATTTAAGTAAATAAGGTAAATGACACTAATTTCTGTTGCTTTTTCTATAATCTTACAATTTTTACAGAGATGAGTATAAACATATTTATATTATTCTGTGATAATTTCGTTAAATTTCAATGAGTAGTGTTTGAAAAGGATTGAAAAGTGTCACCTTTTGATAATTTGAAACAGAATATATATATATATATATATATATATATATATAATATATATATATATATATATATATATATATATGTGTGTGTGTGTGTGTGTGTGTGAAGAAAAGGAATTGAATCCGAAGGTATGTAGTATATTAAGAAAATTGAAAAAACACAGTGTATTTTTTCAGCGTGTTGTGTTTCTGTGATAGGATTTAACCAAAGTAGAGCAATCAGATGTACTTTCCACACATACACATAAATATACCTATATACCTATATACGCATATGTTTACATATACGGAGTATAATATGAATAAATGAATGCAAACCTTAGTTTATCAGATATAAATTCATTCCAGCACTTGAACCTTCACCCTTTGTCAATACTTGAACCTTCAACCTTTAATATTCAACTGTCCGAATATTCGGGGAACATTCACCTTTGTCAAGGTATAGAGAATAGAGATTATCTGAGAAGAAGTGAAATACAGTAAATGGGAGAAAAAATTATGAAGTGGAAAGATTTGGTGTTGTTTAGCCGTTATTTTTCTTTCGAAATTGTGTGACGTAACTCATCCGAAATCGATCATGGTAATCGTTCGGAATTCGGCATGACTTTGATCTTGAAAGTCATGCACAACTTGAAGAAAATTAAAGAATAAAATAAAAAAAGATAGAATAAATAAAAATATGATATTACGTCACAACATTAATGCTGTGTCTTAGGCGGAAATACGAATTTACGTTTAATTTTCAGGTTTTTTGGGGAGGGTTATGATGTTTGTGGTGGGATATTAGGCATGGGTTGTATGAAAGTATTTGTAACTATTTAAAATACCGAGGTCAGTATTCAAACCATTTTTAAGTGTATTGAGTTTGATTATCCATTTAATTTCTTTTTGTTTGCGTATTTGTGTTGTTGTAAAGTTACTATCTATTAGGATACATTCCATATTGTCAAGTGTGTGTTCTGGTTGGTTAAAGTTTTTTGCTATAGGTGAGTAAGGTGATTTTTGTCGAATGGTTAGTTTGTGGTTGTTAAATCTGAATCTGAAAGGGGTTTCGTTTCTCCTATGTATCTACTGTTGTTGCATCTGTTGCAGAAAATTAAGTATATGAATTTGGAGCTGTCACAGGTGAGGCTGTGGGTTGGATTTCGATGTCTCTGTGAGGTATTGTAAAGGGGCAGTTTGTTATTATATGCTTACATACTAAGCACCTTGATTTGTTGCATTTGTAGTTTCCCCTGTGTTCGGTTTTGTGTAGGTGTTTCTGGGAAGAGATAGAGGATAGTGTGTAAGTTAGGTAGTTGTCACTTAGCATTGATGGGTGGTTTGTGGAATGTGGATTTGATATTGGGGTCCAATTGTAGGTTTTGGAATTCTTTTATTTGGTTGCGGGTGAGTTTGTGCATATGTTGTCCATGGTGAAAGATCATTGGGATGCGGTCATTAGGAGTTTTGTGTTTATATTTGAGGAGTTTTTGTCTGTTTCAGGATGATGCTATTTTATGACTGTTTAATGAGTTTTATGGGGTAGTGACATTGTAGGAATTGTTGTGCTATTTTGTTAGTGTAGTCTGTGTAATCTAGGAATTCTGAGCATATGCGTTTTATTCGTATGTACGGGCTATAAATGATAGATTTTTGAGGTTGAGAGTGGGGTTGCTGTAGAAGTCAAGGTAAGTGTGGTTTTCAGTAGGTTTATTGTATAGGGATGTAGAAAGTATGCTATTTTTGGATCGGATAATTACGTCTAGGAATGAAATAGAGTTGTGTGAATATTTTAAGGTGAATGTAATTGTTTGGTGGTGGTTATTGCAACTATACATACATCCCAATCCATCTGCACAATTACTTAAAGCGGAGTTTTTGACAGTTTTCTTTCTCCTGGAGCGATTGCAATTCCATGTTTAAAGGACCCAATGCGCCCTACAATTTACCCACAGCTGAAGGGAGAATTTTGTTTACAAACAACAGGCGATTTTTTGCGTTAGAATTTCACTGTAAGATTTTTTTAAAGTTTGTTCATGTATATTTACAACCCAAAGGCATGTTTTTATACTAAAATGGTTTTTGATTATAATTTTTAAAAATCGTTATTGATTGCTTACTTGGTCTCAACATCCTTTCATTTAAATAAACATGAAATAACTATGGATTTTTATTAAAATCTATCAGCTCCTTACTTTACCGCACAAATCACTGTGCTACTCATACGCTGAGTTGGCAAGGGCCGGTATCGGACTAGGAACCTTGTGTTTCTAGCCGAACGCTCTCCTGACTGAGCTAACCCGCGCTGATGGTAGGTGTGGCGCTCCACCTCAGACGCAAAAACAATCTCCTTGGTCTAGCACTAGTGAAAAGGGGATAGACTCACTCGCTGATTGGCTGATACTTACTTTAGGCTACTCCGACAACTTTACTTACTTACTTTTTACTTATTAAAATCTAAAACTATTTTAGTATGAAAACGTGCCTTTGGGTTGTAAATATACATGAACAAACTTATAAAAAAATCTTACAGTGAAATTCTAACGCAAAAAAATGGCCAGTTATTTGTAAACAAACAACTGGGAGTTTACGATGAAAAGCAAAAGGTGTTCCTTTTCAAAACAGCTCTCACCTGGGGTGCTTAATGGTTACAAGGTCTAAAATTGTCAACATGTAGGAGATTCTGTTCTTTTTTGAGTGAAATAAAATTATATCATAGAATATAGACATAAATTTAATCAATCCCATACAACAAGATCCTTAATGATGCTAACACATTGTTAAAACCAATAACTAAAAAGTATAAATCTAAATACACGACATATATTACTTCCTAACCGTTAGGCATGACATAACCACAGACGGTTTATATGCTTACAATCAATCAACCAATCAACCATCTAATAAGAATAATCTTTAAATTGATGAATTCGATGCATCAATGGGACCATAACAGGTAATACCACTCTGGGTCAGCATACAGTGTGGTGTAATAGCAATAAACAGGTACATCATACTCACCAGATCTCGAGATTTGGAGCCTCGCTATCAGATGCAAATTTAGTGTCATGTTAAAGGACTCTGCTTTTTCAGAGGGATGTCTTACCATCCTATAAAGGATACAGTAAATGTATTCAAAATTCCGGCAGAACGGTAGATTTACTTCAACTATTCAATGTAAATAAGGAAAATATCATCATGATAATCTAATACCTTTGATAATCTATTACCTAACGGTGAACACAGTAAATTTTGAAACTGTTTCTTTTTTTTCTTCTTTTTTTTTTTAATAAAATCAAATGTCAACTGAGAAGACAACGATCTACTAACCGGTAATCAGATTCTGTTCTGAAAAAAAAAATCTCTTGTTTCAGCTTCAAGATTCAATATCAGGAGATGCTTAGATTATTTCGTTTTATCTTATTTATGTTTTGTCATGTCGATTCTGATTGGTTGCAATAATTGATTGAAATCCGAGAGGCGAATGTTATGTATTTCTGCAGATATCTGAAGAAAAAAAAAGAAGAATTACTCAAATCAAAATCAGTTTAAATATCAGCTCTGCAGAAAATGTTATCATCTAAATGTCTCTCTTTAGGATCAATTCCCCTACCCTCACATAAAAATGTTCCGCTCAAAAATACAATGGAAATTAAAAACATTGGTGTCCTTCACCCACAGCAAAAAAACAAAAACAAAAAATACCCAAAACAATTAATCCCATACTAAAATGTTTTCCCGCTGTTTTTGTATATCTTTATTTACCCAACGCCTCCGCACGAGCAAGATGCGGCACAAGATCAATTTCTTCTGCTGAGTTTATCCGGTTTGAATTCCGACTTTTCCTTCTCCTATACCGGTTGCCATACCAAAGTTAAATAGCCTAAAATTAGCAACTATCTACCAATAGCTGAAGGGAGACTAGTTGGATTCATACCTTTCCCAAGACTATTAGCACTATGGGAAATGCAAACAGTCTCGTCCAGGATTTGAACTAGTTCCCTACAACAATAACTATTACACAACAAACACGTCCATGCTTTTTTATATAATAGCATAACACATCAGTTGGGCAGGGTCGAGCAAAAACGGTTTCCCACGGTGCCAAACGATAGAACGAAATACAACCTACTGTTGTATACCCTTTCTTTACTTCTATTATTCTTCTGCTCATCTTTGGTATCTTACGTTCTTCTGCTAGCATCTGGACTTCTATTTCTCTGTTCTTGCTGGTTGGTCGTCCTTGATTCATTTCTTCTTCTAGGCCAGTCTTGTTGCCAAGACATTCATCAACCACAAAACCATGTTATTTATTTAAACCTTTATTTACTTAACTAACATCTTCCCCTAACTAAACACAGCGCGCGTGTGCAGTGAGCTCCTGCTAAAGCAGATATATCTTCTCTGCCTGAAGTCCAAGCTGAAACTGAGAGCCAACCAGGTCCCACGTGACTTCACGTATTTCGCGGGCTTTCTGTAATATTCCATGGAAAGTCCCGCCGTGATATAAAAATGGGCAATCCCTTCAGAAATACAGGGGGTTGACAATAATCTATGCATGGATTACGTAACACTAGCTATATGAGGGCCGGTCCAAGGTACTGGCACCATGCTAAGTTGCATAGGCAATGAAGCCACCTGTTGTCCGTGGTTGGTGATGCTTAAGGACGGAATCAGTGTGGCACCCAGTCCATACCATGCAACATTTCTCTTTGGCCCTTACTTAAGCTATACGGGGGCGTTGGATGGTCCCTTCTGATCAATCGGCCGGTCACGTCAAGCCCTAGTCCCTAAATGATTGACCCAACCCTATTCCTCTCATGGTAAACCCCCAAACCATTTTATCATAAATATGCTAGAAGGCGGTGGCTGAGGGTCTTAGAGTCCTGAGTATGACATTAAACCATCTAGTGGCGAGGTTCCAATTCTGAGGCTCTGGGGAGTGTGGAGTATCGGCATTACTCCCAGGTCCACTTGAAGTGGTACTATCTGCTGTGTTCCATCTATGGGTTAAATGCGTTTTAAAAATGTTTTTAAAAATTAAGTTTAAATTAGAAATCGAATAATCATCAAGAATGAATAAAACAAAACATCTTCAGAATAATCTAGCAAGGGTTGACATGCCGTAAGATCCAACCATACATCATCATCCATACTTGATGAGTTAGACATACTGAATAAAGATTTACCGCCCTGTCGGCTGGGGCGTTAGAATGCTCCAACTGCACCTCTGCCGAGGGGTAAGACTCCCCCAATGGGGCCACCTGTTGGCCGTGGGTGGCGACCCGTGATGCTTAAGGATAGAGCCCAGGTGGATGAGCAGTTCATGACATGCAATACTCCACTTTGGCCCTATCTTGGGCTAGACGGGCGGTCGGAGAGGCCCCCTCCGATCAATCGGCTTGTCACGTCAAGCCCTAGCACCTATATGATTTTCCCAACCCTATTGCCCTTATGGCAAACCCCAACCCCTTTTTATCACATGGGGGCTAGAAGGCGGTGGCTGCGGGTCTACATGTCCTGGGAATGACGTTAAACTCTATCTGATGGTGAGGTTCCAGTTTTGGAGGTTTGGGGAATATGGAGCACCCCTTCATCACCATTGCTCCCTGGTCCACTCTGACCCGGACTAGTAGTACCTGTTAGGGTCCCATCTATGGGTTAAATAGAAAAATGTATTTATAAAAAAATGTATTATCCATTAAGAATTGATTTATTTCAAAACTTTATCGGCATTAAATGACCCACTGAGGTTGATATGCCGTAAAACAAAACCAAACTAAATGAATAAAGATTTAGTAAAGCAATTATTTTCTTTTTTATAGCACTATGCCTTCCTAAAAACTTAATATTTTCATTCTTTCTTTATTTCGGTTTCGATTCCTTTGTTTAATATCAATCTTCTTGGTTTATTTAACACTTGAGACATTCTTGTAGAAGAACAGTAGTTGTAATATTTGACCCATAGCCAGAGGAATGAAGGGATCTATACCTTTACCAATGTTAACAGTCCGTAAGTGAACGTATAAGCACGACTGGAGTTCGAACTCACTTATTACGATGTTCCATTACACCATGTTAGCCTCCTCGCTACGTAGGGACTCACTCATTTATATCTCGGTCAATACTGTGTACGTTTGATCCTTCGATGTCGGCTCTTCCTATCATTGCGAAGCAGAATTCGCCAAGTGTTGGATTGTTCACCCACTGACAGGGAAAGTGAGCTGGGATTAGACGTCGTGAGACAGGTTAGCTTTATCCTACCGATCGGCACGTGTGTTACGTCGGCCGTGGCCACTGCTATCCCGTCCAGTACGAGAGGAACCGCGGGATCGGAGCAAGGTTCACGTGCTCGCTCGAACGAGCGGCGATGCCAAGCTGCCTCCGCGCGAGAACGGCTGAAAGCCTCTAAGCCGGAACCGCGACCGGTGTCGCCACGGTATTACGAAAGGCGTAAGTGAACGTATAAACACGACTGGAGTTCGAACTCACTTATTACGATGTTCCATTCCACCTGTTAGCCACCTCGCTACGTGGAGACTCACTCAATTATATCTCGGTCAATACTGTGTACGTTTGCTAGTAGATAATTTTTGAAAGAAGAAACAAAATCCTTAAAAAAGAAGTATTATTTCTATGCCCGTGGGGAAGAAAATTAAAACCAAGCCTAATATTTTCATCTTTAACCCAGATCTACCTCTCGTCACCTCACAGACATTCCTGGTCCCAAGCCAATATCTACTTGACGTGTTAAGCTATGATTGGTCCATATTTCATTGACTCAGCACTTGATTGACCATTCCAATAGCGCGGATTTTAACCCTTTTCCTCGGTGGGTTTTTCCTATTTTGTGTCCGGTCGTTTACCCGATTGAAAGATTTATGTGTAACGTAAATCGTCCAATTCCAAACGTTCGTTATTAAATAGTTTTCATTTTTTAATAGCTAAATTGTTTCTTTAATTACTTTCCATGTCGTTGTTGTTTAAGTGATAATTACACGTTATTTAGACTGGCTGAGTTTTTAAAGTAAATTATTGGCGTCATCCCAAAAATAAAGGTAGGAGAAAAAGAGGAGAAGTATGAAGTAAAAACATAGAAGTTGAGGGGGGAGAAATACAAGCAGCAAGAGAAAGAGAATGAAGAAGAGAAAGACAAAAAGGAAAATAAGAAAGAGAGAGTAAAAGAAAGTTAAAACGTGAAGTAGAAAGTGTGGTTATTTACTAAACTTAGAAATGGGCCAAAATTATGGGGCACACTTTGAGGATTGAACTCACTAATAATAGCATGCTAGAATAACTTGTTGAGCATTTCATCATGAAAATCGAAAAAGAAAAAAAATGTTAGAGGACGACGAGCTATTATAGAAGTTTGGTTGGTTGGTTGGTTGTATGGAGTTTTCAGCATGTCAAGCCTTCACCATTAGATGCAGTTTAACATCATGCACAGGATACTAAAACCCCCAGCCAATGCTCGTCTAGCCTAAGTAAGGGACACTATCGGTTTGCATGTCATGGACTGCTCAAACAAAAAGTGGCCCGATTGAGGGGGTTATACCGCACTGCAGAGGGGAAGTCGGTGTATTCTAAAGTGAAGGGTGGATCACGAAAGGTATTAGTAGTAATAGAAGAAGAAGAAGAAGAAGAAGAAGAAGAAGAAGAAGAAAGAAGAAGAAGAAGAAGAAGAAGAAGAAGAAGACCTAGTGTTATTTACCAAGAAAAAAATGACTAGCCATCTCGTAGATTTTGCTGTTCTAACGTTCCATTGAGTAAAAATAAAAGTTACAGAAAAATACTTGGATCTTGCTAGAGAGCTGGAAAAGCTGTAGAACATGAAGGATTCCTTGCTATTAATTGCAGTTGATGCATTTAGAACAATCACCAAGTGCTTGGATAGGAGACTAGTGTTAAGAAAGGTAGTTTGAAGGAGTGATATAATAATAATAATAATAATAATAATAATAATAATAATAATAATAATAATAAAATCAGGTCAAGTATTAATTAAGACGAAGACCACAGAGTGAAGGTGAAAAGAAAACGAAAAGATAGACAAATACCTAGACCTTGCCAGAGAAATAAAAAAAAAAACAAAACTGTTGACCATGTGGTAACAACTGTAGTTTGTTCTCTTCGAACGGTTCATAAGGGATTGCAAAAGAAACAAGAGGAATTAGAAATAAGAGGGAGAATAAAGAACATCCAAATATCGGTTAGAATAATCATTAGAGATCCGATGAGACTTGTTGTAATTCAGACTCCAATGAAAGATCACCAGCCAATATTGGTGTGAAAAACTCACAAGGATTTATATAATTTAAAAAAATTAATTTTGATCCCACTTTGTATAAAATATTTAATTTCTAACATTTAATGATTGTGAATTGAGCTGGTCTCATGTTGCCGGAATTAATTATAATCGCATAATGTAATTGTTATAACTACAAATTTAAAACTGAAATCAGTTGTAATTAAATTATGTTATAGAATTTCGAAAGACGTCGTCAAACATGAACAACATGAATGATGAAAATGTTTAGTTGCTTTGTTTAATGGCATGTAAAACTTCGTGATTTATTTAATGGCAAAACCGTCCTTTAGAAGAACAGTAATGGTAAAATATAACCCATAGATGTATGATAAACGGGTTCATACTTTTGTTGAATTATTATGATATAAGGCATGGGGCAAATGGTCACTCCTAAATATAGACTCGTTGACTACCACGTGACCACCGAAGGCATTTCTATTGTCCAATCACTGGCACTGCTGCTGCTGCTTCTGCTGTATTAATAGAGACAACATTCTGAGCTTATGTCATTGATACTTGGATTATCTTGGACGACGGACTTACAAGGAATACCTAACACCGGATTCTTATTGGCTTACTTACTTACTTATTACATCTGGAACTAAGGATGCCGACCAGATACTTAACTTTAGTATAAGTTTATTACTCTGAAAGTAAATATAATAGCGCAACTTGAGTTTAAACTCGCCTACAATGTCGTAGTCCCCCGCATTAGCCACTACGGTACGAAAACCTATCTTCCCAACTAAGAATTAGCACATTGGCTAATAAAATTAAAGCAAGAATATCTATCTGTTAATTCTCCTGGGCAAAAAGTCAGCCGTTTATTAGGTTCATTTAAACCAGTGGTCCCTAACCCATGATCTGCGGTCTACATGGAGGCCCTCAAGGTCAATGCGGACATCCCTTCACACAACTTGGGGTCCGCTGGTTGAAAAGGTTTGGTACGCCTACTGTTACATAATCTATGCGGTTGCATAAGATTATTGTCAATCCCCTGTATTTCTAAAGGGATGACCCTTTTCATATCACGGGTGGGACTTTCCATGGAATATTACAGAAAGCCCACGAAATACGTGAAGTTACGTGGGACCTGGTTGGGTCTTCAGTTTCAGTTTGGACGTCAGGCAGAGAAGATGTACTGCCTTAACTGGAAACTCACCTGCATACGCGCACTGTGTTTAGTTACATGAAATGTTTAGTTAAGTAAATAAAAGATTACGAAAATAACACGGTTTTGTGGTTGGTGAATGTCTTGGTAACAAGACTGATCTAGAAGAAGAAATGAGTTATGTGCGACCGACCACCAAGACGAAGTCCAGACGCTAGAAGAGACGCTAGAAGAATAGAAGAAGTAAGAAAGTAAGGAAAGAGGTATACAACACTACCGCCTTATTTAACAAAATCATCGATGTTACTTATTCATGTCTTTAAATTTGCTTGTTTTATCGCTTGTGCATTCTGGTAACATTAGAACCAGGATTTTTAGAATACTTGGAGCAGAAGCCATTAATAATTCAAGATCAATCTCGTGGATAACCGTATAAATAAAATGAAAACCCGTGGACCTTTATACAGGTAATAACGAAATGTATCAATATATTTAATCGCATTTGAAAATCACATTCACTATTGGTACCAAGTAATGACATCTAGTGAGAGGAATGTGCTTACCTAACTTTGTATAAAATGTCAATTCCTGGGGAATTTTTTAACGGGAATTCATGCAATTCATTTTGCATAACAAGTAATCTAGATCTAATTTGTATTTAGTCACCATATTGTTAAGTGCTGAAAATGATGTTTCGCATAAAGGTAGTAGGGTTTTAACGGCCTATTGAGACGACAATAAATACGAAGAAGCTAAGCTAAGCCAACATTTTGGAAGGGGCTGCTGTTTCAATTGAGTTTTCATAGAGGTGTACACGTGACTAAAGATGCGAATATGCTCTTCTATATTATATAAATTTTCATGACAATCTTGCAGCGATTACGGACACGCTGTGATCCACGGATCACAGTTTCAAAACCCCAGATTTAGAAAACTTAGGGAAAATATATAGAAAACGATAAAGTTATTTCATTGGGAATATATGGAAATGAAATTCGACCAGCGTTTAAACTATTTTCCTTCACTCGACAGAAAACACATCACTAAAGATAATGTAAAAGTAAAGTAAAGTCGTCGGAATGGCCTCAAGTCGGTATCAGCCAATCTGCGAGGGAGTCTATCCACTTTTCTATAGCGCTAGACCAAGGAGATTGTTTTCGCGTCCGAGATGGAGCGCCACACTTACCATCAGCTCCATGCTTTGCCACACACATACCTGTGCTACTCATATGCTGAGTTAGCGAGGGCCGGTATCGAACTAGGAACCTTGTGGTTTCTAGCTGAATGCTCTACCGACGGATGTAAAGAAAGAAAGAAGGAAACATGGAACATAAAACAGGAAGGCGGAAAGAATCGAGAAAAAAATTAACGAAAGATAAAATACATTAACTATACAGACATTAGAGTGATAATTAGAAAAATAAAAGAAGAAAAGAAAGAAAGAAACATAATGGAAGAAAGAAAGAAAAAAATAAATAACGGGAGAAAGAAAGAAACAAAAATGTGAGTGTAAAGGAAAAGAAGAAAGAAACAAGCAAAAAAAAAATATATAAAGAAAACAAAAAGGAAAAAGAAAGAAATCAGGGTAATAATAAAGAAAGAAAGAGAAACAAAAAAGGAACAGAAACATGAGAGTAAAAGGAAGAAAAGTGGAAGAAAGAAAGAAAGAAAAAAGACTAAAAGAAGAAAAATCAACAAAAATCCATTTGTGTAATAAGAATACAAGAACGAACGAACGAACGAAAGAGTGAACGAAAATAAGATAGAAAGAAAAAAGAGGGAAAGAAATAAAAGTAAGAAAGAGGGTAAAGGAAAAGAAAAAAAGGAATGAAGAAAGAAAGGAAAACGAAAAGAAAAAAATAGGTGAATAATTAAGATAGAAGAAGAAAGAAAATGTCGAGACTAAAGGAAAGGGAAAAGAAAGAAAACTGAAAACAAGAAAAAATAGAAAAATAAATAAATTTTGAATAAATTAGGGTAAAGAAAGAACAAAAGATGAACCGGAAAACGAGTGTAAAACGGAGCAAGGAGATTAAAGGCAAGAAATTAGTTTAATAATTAAAAAGGAAAGAAAGAAAGAAGGAAGGAAACAAAAGAAAAATACAAAAAAAAATAAAAGAAAGAAAAATAAATCAACTAAAAGGAAAAAAAGGAATAATTAAGAAAAAAGTCAGAGAGAAAAAAAAAAATGAAGAATATGAAAAAGATAGGTGAAACAAAACGAGTGTATAGGGAAAGAAAAACCGAAGAAAAAACATAAATAAAAAAGATGGAAAAATAAATTGGCTTCGAATAAATTAGGGTGATAATTAAGAATGAGAAAACGAACGAACGAAACAGAAAAAAAAATACCAAAGAAACAAAGAAAGGAACTGAAAAACGAGAGTAATGGGAAAACATTAGGGTAATGATTATGAAAACAAGAGAAAAGGAAAAAAAATAAAGAAAAACGAGAAAAATAAATAAATAAAAATAAATCAACTAAAAAGAAATTACGGTAATAATTAATGTTATCAAGTATTCCTATCTGATAAAAATTATTTTTCATATATCTGTATTTTTTCTCGTATTCATATATAATACTAATAATTATCAGACTTAAATTAATTATTTCTATTAAATAATAATCATTTCTTTGTACATAGTTATATAATAGTATTCCTATATGATACAAATAATTTTCACGCACCAGCATGGTTTCTAGAATTCATACCTTAATACTAATAATTATATTACTTCAAGGATTGATTTCTATTTGATGATAGTAATTTGTTTGCATACATTGTTTCAAGTAAATAATAATAATCTTTAGTAAACAATTTTAAGTATGCCCCCAAATACCAATAACAATTTATACACAGTTATATGGTTTCAAGTATCCTCTCAAATACTAATAACAATTCATACACAATCATATGGTTTCAAGTATTCCTATCTAGTATCAATGTTTTATTATTTGTCAGAATGTTTTTAGGTGAGGATAATAATTTGTATTATTCATATTTTTCGATTTTTGTCCCCATCTTTATTGCTTTAGACACAATGTTCCGGCAAATGTCCCCTCCGACCTTCTTCTAGTTTTTTGATCAAGTTAGAGAAGACCAGAGTGCACATCGGCCAAAACATTGTGTATATAACAATAAAGATGAGGACAACAGACCGAAACATCTAAATGATACAATTATATAGTTTCAGATATTCCAATCCGAAATCTAATCATATATACACAATTATATGGTTTCAAGTATTCCTATCTAATACTAATAATTTACGCCCTACTATATGGTTTCAAGTAACTATTACAATTTAATTATTTGGACCCAATTATATGGTTTCAAATATTCCTATCTAATCCTAATAATTTATACACAGTTACATGTTTTCATATATTCCTATCTAATACTAATAATTTACCATAATATAGTCCAAGTAATTATTAGAATTATATGGTTTCAAGTGTTCTATCTAATCCTAATAATTCATAGTCGTTTTCATGTAAACCTATCTAATACAAACGATTTACGCCATAACCTATGATTTCATGTAACTTACCATTTAATCATTTGCACTAATTATACAGTTTGGTGTATTCCTATTTAATACTAATTATATTCAAACAATTATATGTCATTTCTTTTTCAACCTTTGGTAATCAATCGGTGGGTTCCGTACAAAGAGACCGCCCTGTCGGTGGGGCGTTAGAATGCACCGACTGCACCTCTGTAGAGGGTAAAAACTCCCCAAATGGGGCCTGTTGGCCTTGGGTGGCGACCCGTGATGCTTAAGGATAGAGTCCAGGTGGATGAGCAGTTCATGACATGCAATACTCCACTTTGGCCCTATCTTGGGCTAGACGGGCGGTCGGAGAGGCCCCCCGATCAATCGGCTGATCACGTCAAGCCCTAGCACCTATATGTTTTTCCCAACCCTATTGCCCTTATGGCAAGCCCCAACCCCTTTTTATCATATGGGTGCTAGAAGGCGGTGGCTGTGGGTCTACATGTCCTGGGAATGACGTTAAACTCTATCTGATGGTGAGGTTCCAGTTTTGGAGGTTTGGGGAATGTGGAGCACCCCTTCATCACCATTGCTCCCTGGTCCACTCTGACCCGGAGTGGTAGTACCTGTTAGGGTCCCATCTATGGGTTAAATAGAAAAATGTATTTATAAAAAAATTGTATTATCAATTAAGAATTGATTTATTTCAAAACTTTATCGGCATTAAATGACCCGCTGAGGTTGATATGCCGTAAAACAAAACAAAAAAGAGAATTTGGGGAATAGGATAGTTGGTTTTTACACCATGTCAATCACGTTGAGTTATTCTATGCTAATGTCAGTTTAACTGAAAATTAGAGCAAATTTATAGAAAACTAGGGTAACGTTTTGGTTACTGAATAACCAGGCCATGTATTTAAATAAATAAATCATTTGAAACAATTAAGACTGGGGACTTTTGCATCAATCTAACATATTCATTTCATCCCAAACGCTATAAAATGCATTACTATTTTAATCCAAGTGGCATTCTCTTGAAAAAACAAGGACACTTTTCACCCCCTAGTGAAAAATGATTATTTCCCGCTTTTCTCTAGAGATTAAGTGAATTCTGAATGGGTGTTGGAGTTAATTTTATTAGTTGCTCTGTAATCCAATCTTCATGGGATCTGAACACCAACTCTGCCATGTTGGATAAAGTTTTCGATGTTTTGCCAGAAAGAATTCTTCGGGATTTTATAAAAGAAATCTTTTCATTCAACTCCCTGTTATATTCATATTCAAATTCCTTTATTCATCCATTCTGAAATCTACCTCTCTCTGTCTCTCTGTCTCTGTCTCTGTCTCTGTGTCTCTCTCTGTCTCTGTCTCTCTCTCTTTCTGGGAGTCTTCGTGGCGTAGTGGCTAACGTGGTGGACTGTAACATAGTTAGTCAGTTCGAACCCCATTACCGTTATTACGTTCGTTATTAAAACAAACATAAAAAAACTCCCCAAAAACTGTCCTTAGTAAGACATAAAACTGCATTTACTGGTAATATTCCAGTTCTGTCTCTCTGTCTCTCTGTCTCTGTCTATCTGTCTGTCTGTCTGTCTATCTTTCTCTCTCTCCCCTCTCTCCTTCTTTCTCTCTCTTTCTGGGAGTCTTCGTGGCGTAGTGGCTAACGTGGTTGACTGTAACATAGTTAGTCAGTTCGAACTCCACTACCGTTAATACGTTTGCATCCGGACTACTACCCTAGGGAAACCTCTCATTCTCCCTGCTATGTGTTACATAGTACCACTTTTGATCTTCTATAAAGATGGCTTTAGTATTAAATAACCTATGAAGATTGATATGCTATTAAAACAAACAAAAAAAACAAACCAAAAATAGTCCTGGGTAAGACGTAAAGCTGCATTTACTGGTGATATTCCAGTTCTGGAGCTCTGAGGATTGTGAAGTCCCTTTTCATCGACATTACTCCCAGTTCCACCCAGACCCGGAGTTTATTAGGTTAAATAATCAGAAAGTATTAGTATTTGAAAGGAATACTTGTTGCCATGTAACTGTTAATTATCATATGTATTAGAGGTGTTAGTTGAGGTTCTTAATGTCCTCGGTATGAGGCTAAACTTTGTTTAGTGGTGGGGTTCCAATTCTGAAGCTCTAGAGAGTGTGCCATTACTCCTAGGTCCACTAAGCAGTTAGGATCTCATATATGGTTTAAGTATGTAATAAAATTAGTTTAAAAATGTTTAAAAGATGAGCTTTTAAAAAATTGAATAAACTTGGAATAAAAGAAAAACGTATTTGGCATGAAATAACTTTAAAATCCAGACAATTTTCTCTTCTCCTCTCTCTCTCTCTCTCTCTCTCTCCTCTCCACACACATAAACACACACACACACACATTCTCTCTCTCTGCTCTCTCACACACACACACTCTCTCTCTCTCTCTCTCTCTCTCTCTCTTCTCTCTCTCTCTCTCTCTGTTCGGGTCAATTTTACTAGGAGGTGCTTAAATTCCCAGCTCGGCTAGGAAGTCAATGACCTATAATTTTGAATCCTACTTTTTATCCCACGTATTCATCCATCAGAAATTGGCACATAGTTTCTCAAGTTACTTTAATCCTCATAAAAAAAAGATTTTAAAAGGCAACAAAATAACAAACAAAAATAACAATAAAAAATAACAAAATACCTTTTCGGCCTAAAATAAGCCAACTGTAACACTTCACTTAATAATATTCTAAGTATGACACTAAATATAACCGGTGGGTGAGATCCCAGTTTCGAATCTGGGGCAGGGGGGGGGCACTAACTCGTTCTCATTATTTCTAATTCTTTCAGATCCGAAGTACTGTTTCCAAAATGGATTACTAATCGATTCAACATAGCCTAATTCTTTTTTCAGTGTAATGATTTTAAGTTGTAGTAGATAATCTTAGATTGAATATAGAATTATTTTGAATGGATAGATGGATGGATGGATGGATTTTACGGCATGTCAACCCTTTTTGGGTTATTTTATGCCGAAGATGTGTTTTTAAATTTATTCATGTTGGGTAATCAATTTTTTTTCAAACTCAATTTAAAAAAGAAAGTATTTAAAAAAATCATTTTTTATCTATTTAACCCAGAGATGTGACCCTAACAGGTGCTACCACTCTAGGTCATCGTGAACCTGGGAGTAATAGCGACAAAGGGGTACTCCACATAAAAGATATATTTGAAAAATATTAGGATTAGATAAGAATACTGAAAACCATATTGTTTATATATGATTACAATTAGTTACTTGAAACCATACAAATACCAACAGACTGATATCGGCCATGAATATCCAATCTGATTCAAGTTTGTAATATTTACTAGACTCCCAATTATAAGTCAAATGAATCTGTTTCAAATATTAGTATTAGATAGGAATACTTAAAGCCATTGTTGCTTGCATATAGATTTATATTCATATCTATGAATTATTATTATTATTATTATTATTATTATTATTATTATTATTATTATTATTATTATTATTATTACTTTCACTCCTTTTGAATTTTTCACATGAGCGTTAGCTGATGGTATTTCACTGGAGTCTGAGTGACAACAAGTTTCCTGAGGTCTCCAGGATTCTTCTGAGTATTCCTGCAGTAATGCAGTAGTTTGATGGTCTAAATTCTTCCTCTGACTTTCCAGATCCTCCAGTCTTTTTTCCAAGTGTATATTGGGACCGTTCCAAGCACCAACTACAATTGGTATCACTTTCACTCTCATGTTCCACAGCTTTTTCAATTCTCTGGCAAGGTCCAGGTATTTATCCATCTTTTCGTTTTCCTTCAGCTTCACCCTTGTGATCTACTGGAACCGCAATGTCCACTGTTGACACTTTCTTTTGTTATCTCTTTATCCTCTGGCTGGGATAGGGTGATCCGTCGTTATCTCAAAGTCCCAGATAATTTTATGAGTTTCATTCTCAAGAAAAGATTCAGGTTTATGCATATACCATTTTGTTGTAAGGTCAAAATGTAATTTTTTGCATAATTCCCTGTGGATCACCTTCCCAACCCAGTCGTTAGCTTTATATTCCCTTTGTACTAGTTTGCTACATTCACTTAATACAGGGTTTACAGTTTCATCTTTGTCACCGCACAGTCTACATTTACTGTTTTGTTGCGTATTATTATTATTATTATTATTATTATTATTATTATTATTATTATTATTTGCTTCTTTTGAGTTTTCACATCAGCATTAGCTGATGGTCTTTCACTGGAGTCTGAGTGACAGCAAGTCTCCTCAGGTCTCCAGACTCTTCTGAGTATTCTGACAGATTGCAGCAGTGCAGTGTTCTGGAGGGTTTCAATCCTTCCTCTGATTTCCAAACATTCCAGACCCTTTTCCAATCCTTTTGGGACTGTTCCAAGTGAACCAACTACAATTGGTATCACCTTCACTTTCATATTCCATAAATTTTTAGTTCTCTGGCAAGGTCCAGATATTTGTCCATTTTTTCATTTTCCTTCAGCTTCACCCTGTGATCTGCTGGCACTGCAAAATCCACCAGTTGACATGTTCTTTGTTTTTTGTTTATCAACACTAGGTCTGGGATAAGGTGATCCGTTTTTATTTCAAGGTCCCAGAGAATTTTATGCGTTTAGTTCTCAAGAACAGTTTCTGGTTTATGCATATACCATTTTGTTGTATGGTCAAAATTAAATTTTTTGCATAATTCCCAGTGGATCACCTTCCCAACCCAGTTGTGTCTAGTTTTGTATTCACGTTGTGCTAGTTTGCTACATTCGCAGAGTATATGGTTTACAGTCTCATCTGTATTCCCGCAAAGTCTACATTTACTATTTTGTTGGGTCCTATCGATTTTCGCTTTGATATAGTTGGTCCTTATGGCATTATTTTGTCTAGCAATTATAAGTGATTCCGTTTCTCTTTTGAGGTTTCCTTTTCTTAACCATGTCCAAGTCTTTTCATGGGCAACCTCTTCAATTTGTCGTTTAAAGCGTCCATATAATTGTTTTTCTTCCCATTTTTGTTTTCTAGTCTTTGTTGTTTTTCTGTTTGTCCATCTCGCCTCTACTATTGTTGGCCGCATAAGTAGTTTGTCTTTGCTCTTTCTTGTGTAATCTTCAAGTTGCTGGATTGTGGTTTCTACGCATTCCTCTATGTTGGCAAGACCTCTTCCCCCTTCCTTTCTTGACACATATAATCTATCTTATTATTATTATTATTATTATTATTATTATTATTATTATTATTATTATTATTATTTCGCTCCGATACAGTTTTTCTCACCCACCTTAGCCGGTGGTTCGCTGGAGACTGAGTCTCCTCTGGAAATCAGGACTCTTCTGAGTATTCGAGCCGACCTTAACAATGCTGTTGTTTGGATGGTTTCGATTCTTCCACTTAACCCAGACTCTTTTGCAGACCCTTTGATACCGTTCCAAGGACATCAATTATAATTGATACACCCATCACCTTCACATTCCACAGTTTTCTCTGTTCTCTGGCAAAGTCCAAGTATTTTTCTATCTTATCCCTTTCATTCTCTTCCACTCGCTGATCCGGCTACGATGGCAAAATCTACGAGATGGCAAGTTTTTTTTTCTTGTTAATTTTTCTAGTCTTCTTGTCGGGATTTTGGGATGCGCCTGTATCTCAAAGTCCTAGAGAATCTCAGGAGTGTTATTCGCAAAGACAGATACAGGTTTGTGCATCTGTCATTTAGTTGCATTTTTCTTGTACAATTCTACGTGAGTCATCTTTCTCCCCAATCATTCCTAATCTTGTACTTTCTTTGTGCTAGTTTGCTGCATTCACTTATTATTATGATTAACCGTTTCGTCTTATCTCCCCACAATGTTCACTTGCTTCTTATTTATGTTTACTTTTTAAATAATCATTATTATTATTATTATTATTATTATTATTATTATTATTATTGTTGTTGTTGTTGTTATTATTATCCCTTGCGAGATTTTCACACCAGTGTTAGCTGGTGGCCTTTTATTGGACTCTGAGTCACAGCAAGTCTCCTCAGGTGTCCATGATATTTCTCAGGATTTTAGCCAATTTTAACAATACTCTGGACAGTATGGTTCGATGCTTCCTCTTATTTCCAGTTCCTCCATTCTCTTTTTCAAACCTTGGGGAAATATTCCTAACGCGCCAACTATAATTTGTGCCAACGTCATATTCATTTTCTAGGTTTTTTTTTTCAGTTCTTAGGCAAGATGCAAGTATTTTTATTTTATTTTTCGTTTTCTTTCCTTTTCCGACTGTGGTCCGCAGGAACGGCAAAATCCACTAATGAAATTTATTTTAGTTATGAATTTCTAAAAATGATTCTGATTAGTTAATTGAACCATATAATTGCTTGAAATACTTGAAACAATATAACCAAGTTCAAGTAAATTATCTCGATTGTTACTTGAAGCTATAATTGTTTACTAATGATTATCATTAGATAAATGCTAATTTTTACATTAAACAAATGAACAAAATTTGATATGCCACCCCCCCCCCAAAAAAAAGGAATTACTTGGTTGATTGATTGATTACTTGTTTTTACCAGCCTCTTAAACCGTCTCGCTTTATTTTGTGCCAATATATTATATATACCATTATATATAATTATATATACTATTAATACTCCACTTAGGCCCTATCTTGGGCTACACGGGCGGTCGGAGAGCCCCCTCCGATCAATCGGCTGGACACGTCAAGCCCTAGGACCTATATGATTTTCCCAACCCTATTGCCCTTATGGCAAGCCCCTTTTATCATATGGGTGCTAGAAGGCGTGGCTGAGGGTCTACATAAATGACTTTAAACTTTATCTGATGGTGAGGTTCCAGTTTTGGAGGTTTGGGGAATGTAGAGCACCCCAATCATCACCATTGCTCCCTGGTCCACTCTGACCCGGAGTGGTAGTACCTGTTAGGGTCCCATCTATGGGTTAAATAGAAAAATGTATTCATAAAAAAATCGTATTATCCATTAAGAATTTATTTATTTCAAAACTTTATCGGCATTAAATGACCCACTGAGGTTGATATGCCGTAAAACAAAACAAACAAACAATAATAAACTTATTTATAAATACTATTAAACTTATTAAATATCAGGTTAGCTCAGTCGGAAGAACGTTCAGCTAGCAACCACAAGTTTCCTAGTTCGATACCGACCCTCGCCAACTCAGCATATGAGTAGCACAGGAATCTGTGCGGTAAAGTAAGGAGCTGATGGTAGTTGTGGCGCTCCACCTCAGACGCAAAACAATTTCCTTGGTTCCGCGCTCGTGAAAAGGGGATAGACTCCCTCGCTGATCACCTGATACTGACTTTAGGCCACCCCGACGACTTTACTTTTTATATATACTATTAATAAATAAAAGAGAGTCGCACCTTAATTGGAAAATCTACTTTTTTTTTGGTTTGGCTCAAAAAGATTTCATTTGTTATACATGACCCAATAGATTCAGAAAAAAACTACATTTCTCACTTAATAATTTTGTGTGTATTCATTGGGGGAATCAAATAATAAAAAATAATTGATTTTAGATCAATGGTCAAACAATTCAAAACTTCCGAGTCCATTTGCATAAAAAGCAAATAATAAATCAATTACGAAAGTACTTGGGTTTACAAACTTTAAATAACTTTTATACATATTTCCTTATTGATATAACTAATCAATTTGTGTATAGGTTGGTGAAAATATAAATCAGTTCATATTTAGGGAGCCTTTTAATCAGGAAACAACGGCCCACTCATATTAAAGGAGAATGGGTCGTGTTTATTGCCCGGAGACCCCAAGAAAAATACCGACGGAGCTGGGGTATTTTTTTTCCCGGAAAACTTGCTTTCTACGGTGAATCCACATTAAAATGACTCTGTAGGACATTCCAGTGCCATGTTGAGTGAATTAATATCTTTATCTATAAACCACCAATTATATTTCTTGGTCTTAAAATGGATAAAGGAGTGATTTTCTGTTACTTTCGTTACACTGGTTTTTATCGAGTAATTTTCGTTGGCTTGCCGTTCTCTTTGATTTAATTTGATAGTTGTTATTATATCTATTACTACTAGCTAGCTAAACACCCTTCGTATCATCAACGGAGTGGAATATAAGAATAGTTCAGTTGCTGACTTTTGTTATCATCTATTCGAGTAAAAACGTTTTTTTCTGAAAATCTTTGGACTACATATCGTGTTTTGAATGACAAATCGTATATACAGCAAAAACTATTTAAGATTCAGCAATGGTTGTTGGCATGCATATTAAGAATTGCCGGTGAATATCCTGGAATCCGTAAAAAAGACATATCTCATCTTATAGTGGCAATGCAAATGCAACTTGAAATGCTGTAGACATTTGTATTCCGGTGGGTTCCATCTGGAAAAAAATGCTTATAAAATTGCTATGAACCCATAAAAATCCTGTCAAACTTCATATCAAAGGAAAGGAAACCCTAACCCTAACCGTAACCCCTAACCGTAACCCTAACCCTAAACCAAACCATAACCCTAAACCGACAAGTATTTAAAGATTGTTTATAAGTGTATTATGTGCTTTATGACTTTTTATTGATGAGACATGTGTAATTAAGTTACATGAGAAAAGTTTGTATACTCCGCTAATTTACAAAAGCGCACATTCCATTCGCTATTGATTATGCTAAACTGGTTGTCTTTTTAAAGTACGCGCTAATGCGTAATCTTACGCACTTCAACCGCGCAGAGTGTGGGGTTTTACGCTTATGTGTTCAGTCAACTCCTACGCTGAATGAAAGAAAATCAAAAATAGTAAAACGTTCTGCTGACTACGGACAGCATCATTTTTAATTTTGATTTTTTTTTTACGTTCTAGCTATGCAACGAAACGTTCCTCTGTTTTATAACTTGGTGTTTGTTTTTAGGGTTTTTTGTCTTGCTTTTATTCATTTTTTTTTCGAACAAAGATTTACGGAGTCAATTTTCATTCAAATTCTTTAATGAAGAAATATAAGAAAGGAAAATAGGATATTGAATGCCATTTACTGTATTAGCAGTTTAGATTGGCCAATTACTTTGTCATAAACAATACTCAAATTTTAATTCATGTGTCATTTTTCGTTGTAAAAATTAGTCTTAATTATAGATCTTTATTAATTTTCCATGTATTCTTTAATAAACGAATATGTATATATTTACATATATGTATATTTGGGAGAATATGTGCTTAATTGAAGTCGAACCTAATTTTGAAAGTTAATTAATTAATAATTAATAATTAGGCGGGATTACCTATTTAAATGTAAGGCTAAACAAATCGAGAAAAATGATTTGATTTTTCTCGATTTGTTTAGCCTTACATTTAAATAGGTAATCCCGCCTAATTATTAATTATTTAATTAATTAACTTTCAAAATTAGGTTCGATTTCAATTAAGCACATATTCTCCCAAATATTGTCGGCTGAAATTAGCCATATCATAAACATCGTCTGTTTGTTTACTTCTCATATATGTATATTTATGGAGGCGCGTGGGCTAGTGGTTAGAGTCGTGGAAATTGGACTCGTCGATTCGAGTTCAGTTCCTAGACGAAGCTGTTGGCATTTCACATAGCGCTAATACCCTTGTGAAAGGTATGAATCTATATATTCTCCCTCCAGCTATGGGTTAAATGGTAGGCCAGACTGGGCCCTTCAGCCTTGGGTAGGTAACCAGTCTAGGAGAGGGATAACTCTGAATTCAAAATTCCTGAGTCGTTCGTTGATTGGGTTTGTGGCAACCCTTGATGCGCCAATTCTTTCCTATCGACTTTGCCAAAAGTGTGGATGGTCCAACACAAGCCTTCACCGCTATAAACAAATCCCTGTGTGGGAGTTCATTGTGTGTATGAACCCTCATACGTCGAAAATCGACGGGAGAATCCATTAACATTTTTTTTATTTTATTTTACATATATGTGGACGAGAAGGCCGTATGTACAATTCTAAGCCCTTAAGTTAGGTCTGCTACATTTTATCTGACTGTCGGTGGAGCTTAGAATATGCTAATTGCATCTACTGCAGAGGATCAAGACACTAAACTGTATCTGGTGGTGAAGCTCCAGTTCTTCAGATCTGGGGAGTCTTTTAATACCAATCTTTGTTCCTAGTGTACATAGAAAGAAGGCACATGCCTTTCATAAGGATATTATTGCAAAGTAAACACACACAGTCCAATAGAAACCTGAACCGTCTTCCCGATTCTGCTTTCCGTGCCAGGAATCATTAAGCTATTCTGCCACTTTGTGAGCTCTTTTTTTGTTGGAATGTTTTAAATTGTGCTTCACGTTACCCATTTTCTTTTCCTTCCTACTATTTAACATTCTCTCCTCGGTTCTTTGTATACGTTTATCTTGGATTGAGCATTATTTCTTCTGTAGCCAACGAGTAAAGGTTTGGCCTAAAGCAAAATACAAAGGGCATTTTCGCTATTGACATTGCTATTCATGTAAAAGATGTTCCCAGCTTTTCACTTGCACCGCTTCTTCGTCTTCACAAACATCTTACCAGCTTTGCCAATTTATCTGAAACAATTTTAAGGAGAAAAGGTTACATTTCTCTTCGTTGGAATACACCAACCAACCTCCATTCTTGTGAGTTTTTTTTCCTTAATGGAAAAACTTGTACAAAATACAAATACAGTCAAATATTGTTTGCCCTTATTTAACGGAATGCCAACTCTCACTGGATTATTTAATGCTGACATCATTTATTTTTTCTACAAATAATTACATATTTTCAAATAACTAGTGTTAATCATAAGTATACAATTATAACTGCAAGGAACAATTCATAATAAAAATAATTTAGACATCGTTATATGATTTAAGAATTCTTATATCATCATCATCATCATCATGTTACGCTAATGGCACGGATTCCCATGACTATCACTCGCTACCTGACCCTATCTGTCATATTCCTAGGCCAGTCTTCCACGCGGCATCCAGAATCCGCAGAAAGCTGATCAATGTAGGTTTTTGCTGGTCGGCCTGCACTGTGTAGGTATCCATAAGAGAACGTCACTTGCTTCTTCAGCATGTCTTGTTCGTCTTACTTGGATGGTTTGTGTGCTGCTGTTACCAATATTTCTTCAAGATAAACAGTAGTATGGAGAGTATGTGTAGATCTGTCTAACCGAAACCAAGTCAAAATTTCATTAGTTATTTACGTCACATATTCTATGATTTTATGTTTATCTAAATCTCATCCATTGATAAAATTGTTTGATATTATTAATACGGTTGGCCATTAATACATGCAATTTTATTTATGTATAAAATGAAAAAGCTGCTTATAGTGAGAACACAAGTGTAATTTGTATTTTGATCTTGAAAACATGATTTTGATGCTTGGTTTTATTGATTTCTAATTGTTTGGTTTTATTTGAATAAATATGAGAAAAATGTGGTTGGTAAACCTTAAAAGAAATAGCTTCACAAAAAGAAATAACTATAATTTTATCATTTACTGTAAACTTTGGTTAAATAATTAACAGATGAAAATATAGCAATTAAAGTGGTGAGTAAGTGGTTGGTTAGTTGGATTTCACGGCATGTAAACCCTTGAATAGTTTTATGCCGAAAACGTTTTTGTTTTATTCATTCTGGATAAATATTCATTTTTAGATCGATTCTTTTCATTCTATTTCACTCATAGATGACACCCTAACAAGTGCTGCCATTCCAGGTCAGATTGCACCAGTGAGTAATGGCAATGAAAAGGTACACGACGAACAGGTAGGGTAGATACATATTATAGCGGCTTACACAACGGGACTGCTTAATATCTTCAGCCTTTGCCCAGTTCATGCCTTCTTGTCTTTTAGTTAGGCCTATGGTTAGATACATATAGCGTGTCCATAGACACACGTGCAAAGAACAGCGTGAAGTGCTTATAAAAACCAAAGCCCAGAAGTTGACAATTGGCGGCAAAAATCTCAATACCTAAAAACACGTTTATTGCTCTTAAAGTTTTAAATATACATATCTAATTGAATAATTATTAGGGGCCTGTATATCGTTTATCTAAGATAATTGATACATGTTTTTCAGACAGATGACAAAATGGAGGAAAAATGATCGTCCGACCAGAGCTGGAGCCGGATGAAGCTCAGATTGCTCCATAGCCTGACTGTCTGGCTATCAGTTGGACGCCTGGTTACCCTAATCCTAATCATTTATAGTTCTAAAGTGAAGGACTATCATTAATTAGTGAATGCTAAAATCTCTCATCCTAAACATTCGGGGAGGAGGGGCTGTGGCTTAGTGGCTAACGTGCTGGGCTGCGACATCGTAGTAAGCAAGTTCGAACATCACTCGCATTATTACGTTCAGTTTTTGACTAATACCCTTGGGAAGGTATGAACAATCTCATCTCGTCAGCGTCGGTTTAAACAGTACCTCTTCTCCTCTTATAAAAGGATGGATTTGAAATTAACCCACAAAGGTTGATATGGCATTAAGGAAAGCAACCAAATGAACCGAACCTAAACATTGTTGTGCATATCAGGGTCTAAGTAGTTGTGATTAAATACAAATGAAATAAATAGTTAAGAAATATGAATGAAAAATAATAATAGTTAAATCGTATATAATTAAAGCCCGGATGGCTGGTTGGTTGGTTTTATAGCTTCTCAACCCTAGGTAGCTTATTTAATACTTGGTCTGAAAATCGCATAGACAAAACAGTCAGTTACCAAGCGCTGTTGATTTCATATCTTCACTACCCTAACTCACACACACACACATATATATATGTGTGTGTCTGTATATATATATATATATATATATATATATATAAAAGACTCTAGATTGTTTAACGTATTTGATTAAAATTATCGAAGTTAACAATGAAACACTACGCTTAAACATTAAACATTACGAAATCTTTGTGAAACCGAAGTGAGTGAAGCCCACGATAAAAATCAATTCTCTGTGGATATATTTACTTATTATCAATAAACATTTATATCTCAGTATTCTGTCTGTGAAAGGAAATGAAACAAGCAGACCAATGTGTGAGTCAAGTATTATGTCATCTCCTTTCTGTAATCCAATTCTATAATCTGTAAGTTTAATCTTGAGTAAATTGTAATACAATTCACGATGTTGCAAGTTTATTTTTCCATCAGTATATGTTCAGGATTCTGAGAGCCTCTTTGTTTACGAAATTTCTAGTTTCTTCCATCTTTTAAAAATAAATTGAATTCTTCATCATTGCTTCCTTGAGGAACATCTAACATATAGCTGGATATAGTAAAAAAAAACACCCATTATACCTAGTCCGTCTTATCATTTCTGAGCCAAAAAAAAATACAACTAATTATTTTTTGTTGTATTTTATATAAAATTCTGTTCCTCTATTTGACCAGAAATTGCATATTCTGACATCAGATGACTTCCGGTGATCTCAAAGACTCAAGTGGTCAACCTTGTGTTTCCTATGTTGGATGTCAAATCAAGTTAATATATATTAATGAGGATGGCTTGAGGCCGGAAACGGACGGTATGAAAACCTTTATTTTATTTATAATGTTTATGTGCCTATTTTATTTCATATATCAATATACCCCCTCTCTCTCTCTCTCTCTCTCTCTCTATATATATATATATAATATATATATATATATATATAGAGAGAGAGAGAGAGAGAGAGAAAGAGAAAGAGAGATAAATGTATACATATACACATATATACATATATATATACATTCATTAATATACATACCCACATGCATACATACTTATATATATATAAAGATATGAAAACACCACAAAATGCTGATAAAGTGAAAAAATGTTATAACATAGCTGATATTGAACAATATTTCGATTTTATGAAAATCATCTTCAGAGCTTGTTTATAATCCGTGTTGTTAAGAGCGGAGGCAAAAGTCATATGAGTTCAAAACAAAAACCTTCATGTTGCAAAAAAGAAAAAAGTTATACAATAGTTTCGAATGTGAGCACTTCCGCCGCATTTTTCTCGGTCATCAGATTATGTATATCTTACTGTAACAGTTTATACTTATATAGATACATAAATATATACTATGAATATAGATATACTTATATAGATACATAAATATATACAATATTGCACACACACACATATATATATGTATATACTTATATACATTCATACAAATATATAAATATACATACATATATATTATTACAAAAATATCCACATTATTGCATACACACACACACACACACACACACACACACACACATATATATATATATATATATATATTCATACATACATTTAAACATACATACATATACATTAATATATGAATATACACACGCATATAAGAATAGCATAATCTTTACAGATCATTGCCGCCCTCACAATCCTACAACCCCAACAACAGAATCCTCTTATGAAACCTCAAATGACTCATCAAACCCGCTACAGACCCACAACATTTGATGCAAATATGACATAGGAAGGACATGCTTCCCATTGTATCAGATGATAAAATGTGATGATTATGCACCACCATATGTCTCTTAAGACCAGGAGCTGACTTACAGACTTTGTCACAGATTGCACAAGACACATTGTTTGTTCCTGGAGTATGCATGAATTGTCCCTGATGAGATTTCCTATGATTGACATATCCAGCCTTAGAAAGCAGAATCCAATCACATATTTGACATTTCCAACCCTCCAAGTTCTCTCCAATATGACAGGTGTATCCATTTTGAAGTGGACGCTTGGAGTTTTCATGCTCAATTCTTTCACTCTAAAAACTGGCACAGCAATCATTCACATGAATTCTCCAGTCAGTTCCTTCAATTTTTTTCCAGTTTTCAGGATCTATTTTTATTTTTACAAGGTTGCATTTTATGCAATCCCTATACCTCACACAAGCATATACATACATATATAAATACATGCATAGATATACACTCACATACATACATATACATTCATACATAAATACACACATACCCTCATACGCACATGCTCCAGTCACACTGTTAGTCTTTCGGACTAATACCCTTAGGAAAAGTATGGGTTCTCAGCTAGTAGAGCATTCACCTAGGAAACACAAGGTTTTGTGTTCGATACCAGCCCTCTCCACGCAGTGCCATGAGTAGTACAGCTTTGATCTGTACAGTAAAGTGGGCTGCTGATTGTAGGTGTGGCGCTCCATCACAGACACAAAAACAATCACCCTGTTCCAGCGCTAGTGAAAAGGAGATAGAATCTCTCGCTGTCCGGCTGATACCAACAATAGACCACGCCCCCTATTTTTACTGTTCTTCTACAAGGATTGATTTGGCATAAAATAACCCTTGAAAGTTGATATGCTATTAAACAAAAAGAAAAAAAAAACAAAGCTAAAACGCTAAGTTTATTGGACATTTGCAAAAAATGTAAAACAGAGTCGTTCATAATTTATAAATTCCATGCAATTATTAAATTACAGGAGTTTCAGTACACATACATACATACATACTCTCTCTCTCACTTGCTCTCTCTCTCTCTCTTTTTCTCTTTCGCTCTTTCTCTCTCTTTTTTCTCTCTCTCTCTCTCTCTCTCTCTCTCTCTCTCTTCTCTATCTCTCTCTCTTCCAGGTCGATTACCCATTATATTGAAAATATTTTTATATACCAGAAATACTATATGGCTCCAGGATTAGACATTTTTTCTCTTGTGTATTTCACTCTTTTAGAATGTGGACAATGAATTAACATAGTGTTAATTATTTTCACTCACATGTGTAACGTAGTGTCAAATGTTAATGAATAGTTTTTCTTTTTAATTATGAAGACGACCAATTCATAAAAGAAATGTGACGAGAAAAAAAAAACGAATTTGAAACGGTTTCTAAGTGTTTTGGGATAAATTTGATATAAAGACACTTTAGAAACTTGAGAAAATCATTTTTATTTTTATCTCTAGAATTTAATTAATGATTTTAAATTCTTTTAAAGTTGAACGTTTTCTTTTATCAAGTTTTTATTCTTTAATTTTAATTATCACTTGAATCTGAAAAAAAAATCACCCAGCTGCTTCTTTGGTTCAGCTATTTATAAATATATCATCAATAAGACTAACTTTTCTGACACGGAATTAACGAACTGATTCAATAGCATAATTAATTGTTGATTAAAATAATTTAATCGGTGATTAAATTCGAAAACAAAAGATTGGAATTCGGGTTATTACTGTCGTTAAATACTCTTTGTATAAACAGTTAACAACAACATTTTGGATGTCAAATGATGAGCACTTAAATATCTGACTCCAGATCATTATTGCTAAAAGGTCAATGAATTGTTGGAACATTAACTATATATATATATATATATATATATATATATATATATATATATATATATATATTGTTACGACTTTAAGTTTAATTCGTCACTCAATTTCATCGTATATCAGATCAATTATTCCAATAAAAATAAATCTGAAACGCCATTAATCCGTTTCAGATGCCCTTCCCAAATAAACGCCCGAATTGTTTTGTTTTGGTTTTTTGTTTTTCCTTTAAAAGAAAAATACCACTGTATTATATAACAAATAATTAAAAAAATGTTACATATTTTAATATTTATTCTTTTTATAGATATTTTTCTTTTGCATAATAAATTTGGAAACTTGAAGTTTTTAGTGAACTTATTAACATAAGCCCATCTGAAAATTTCATAATACATTTAAAATATTTATTTTAAGCCATTTAATTCATCTTATTAGTCTATTGCCACGAGTTGTTTAGTATAATTTGGTATTTGATGAGGGGACAAATACTATGTTACCAATATTCAAACCTAAATTTTGATATTGTCTTATCTTAAAGTTATCTTATTTACCAAGATATAAAGGAGTAGGACTAATGGTTTATAAGTTGGTATAATAAATATTTCTGTTAACTTCAAATTTGGTTAGTATATCTTTTTTTGTGTAACTCGTGTAAAATAAAATCATGATAAGAAATTACTAAACCATTTTTCCATACATTTCTATGATAAAATTTGCTGGTAATTCAAATTTTATTTCTAAACACAAAGCAAAGAATCGGCCGTGTGTCAGCTCGTAACTCGGAAAACTTGTAAGTTGGGTAACTCGTAATTCTAGGTATCCTCTCTCTCTCACTCACATACACACAAAAGCTCTTTCTCTCTCTCTCTCTCTCTCTCTCTCTCTCTCTCTCTCTATATATATATATATATATATATATATATATATATATATATATATATATATATATATATGGGGAGAAATTATACATGTCAGATAAGGAATTATCGGTGCCCGAAACAGAAAATATTGACCCGTGGCACCAAACTAAAGCAAATAATTAATTTTAGACATAAGAGTCCTGTGTCAGAGTTTTGTAAAATCTAATAAGATCATACATCAATATCGTTTGAAAGAATTACAATGATTACATTTGAAAGAAAGAAAGAAAGGAATTGTGAGACAGTCAGTAACATGAATCACTACAATTTCAAGAAGTGCCATAGTTTTATTTTAAAGATCTAGGCTAGCACACTTATATATCTTTTACCCCAAGTTGCCAAGTACAAATGTTAGTTTATAAGATATATTTACATATACTAATTTCTAAAACTGATTGATAACTTTTAACTCAGTGTTGTATATTGTACAAAGGGAAATAGGAATTTCCGGTTAAATTAAACAAAGAAAAGACGACAAAAATGACAAATAACTTTTTCCCGGTAAAAGCGAATAAAGAAGTTAAAAAACGGAAGCGAGGCTTTCCGGTCAAAGAAGCAGGGAGAAAATAAAGAAATATATAACAACGGTCCGTTATCAGATCAAAAGATAAAGATGCGTAGGAGTAACTATCAATATAAAAGGCCTGAGGGTTCGAGCCGAGGTCAGTTAGACAGGGGACAGAAGACGGAGAACAAATGAGCGAAAAACGGCTGTGGGACCCACCAGCCCCCTTTACCTAACCATCCCAGCAGTAGTAGTAGTCATTGTCAACGCTCGTCGCCCACCACGTACAGCCGAGAAGAGAAATAAAGTCAAAACTCCTACTATACCCATGTGTTGTGGTTTCTTAAGTCTGGCTACTACATACTTCGTCACGTGATCATATATACACGCAACGTATACAGATACACGATACATTTAGCAGCGTGGTTTGAAGAAGCCGCTATATAACATATAGAATTTGATACCAGTTTATAACACTCAGTTTATAATCATTAAAAATTAAAGGAAATTAAAGGAAAAATGAAATAGTTGTTTGGTTGGATTTTATGGCATGGCAACTTTTGTTGGGTTATCTTATGCCACAGATGTTATTCCGACCTGAATGCGGTTAGTGATTCAGAACTGTGTACGCTTAGCAGGTTAAAGCTCTTAATTTCTGTATACTCAGTTCCTAATATAAAAAGAGGACGGAAATACAAACACTTCACAATCATTGATATAGATTTTACTCCAGAACATTAAGTCTTAACCTTGTAACTAATCCACCACGCTTATTTATCAGTTGTTTGTCTTTCCATATGTTCCGCCCGCGACCGGCTATCAACAATCTTGCATTCGTGAAAGAAAGGAAGAGAAGTGCATCTCCCACGATGTCTCCGAAGAGTCACGTCCAGATGTGTACACCCTTCAGAAGAAGACGAATGAAGTCCTTTGAGACCCCCGATATTAATCCCATGATGTATCGTGTTGACATTGCCAATGTAGCTCACTGATCTGATAGATGAGGAAAGAAAGACAACTCGCCTCTTCTCTTTCTTTACTCTTTCGTTTACCTCGATCCAAGTGCAACTCTCAATCGAAAAGCAATTGAGTCTTTGCACAGGAAGTGCTGTTCACCTGTAATTACGTAAATGTCACAGTGAATGCGTCACTTTGCTCTTTAAGGCGCCGTTCCTACTTAGGCAAACAAATAATACGGTTATCTGATTTTCTTGGATGAAAATAGAACAACTTAAAACTATTACTATTTCTATTATTACTAATAGTATTAGGACTAGTAAAACAAGCACTATTATTACAACACCTGGTTTGAAGGACCGGGTTAGCTCAGTCGGTAAAGCGTTCGGCTAGAAACCACAAGGTTCCTAGTTCGATACCGGCCCTCGCTGATTCAGCGTAGGAGTAGCACAAGGATCTGTGCGGTAAAGTAAGGAGCTAATGGTAGGTGTGGGTCTCCACCTCAGACGCTAAGATAATCTCCGTGGTCTAGCGCTAGTGAAATGGGGATAGACTCCCTCGCTGATTGGCTGATACCGACATTAGGCTGCCCCGACGTCTTTACCTTTTTTTTACTATTCTAAAGAAGGCGTCCCATTCTTGTCTAATGAGTAGCGAGTCAGTTTCGCAGACCCATTACTAATGAATATCGAGTTCTACCCTCCATCGATACCCCATACTTGCAACTTTGTGTTCCGTCCTACCCATGGCAAACTGCTCGGATACATACCTAATATTATGCTGTAGTGGGCGTCCCTTTGTGGTGAAATGGTTAGCAAGCTACTCTCGCTGATCCAGTACTTCTGAATAGCGAGTTTGATTTGCGTCATACATTTTATTCCATTCATGCGAGATGGGTATTCAGATTTTTTAAACTTAATTTTTAAGCAGATCTTTTTAAACCCATTTTTCCTATTTAACCCATAGATGAGAGCCTAAAGGTACTACCACTTGGGGCCAGAGCGGACATGGGAGTAATGGCTATAACGGGGTACTCCACACTCCCCAGAGATCCAGAATTAAAACTTCACAATTAAATGCAGTTTAAAATCATACCCAGGAGACTAAGACCCTCATCCCTTGCCTTCCAGCACATATATGATAAAAAGAGTTGGGTCTTACCATAAGGGCAATAATCATATATGTGCTAGGGCTTAACGTTACCAACCGGTTGATCAAATGGGGCCTCTGTGTCCGCCCATCTAGCCTAATAAGGGTCAAAGTTGAGTCTTGCATGTCATGGACTGCTCAGCCACCAGGCTTCCATCCTTAAGCATCACGAGTCGCAACCCACGGCCAACAGGTAACACTTTGCAGAGGTGCAGTGCGTGTATTCTTCTGTCCCAAATGACAGGGTGGATAAGTAATTGTTGAGAGTATGATAATTTCCTTAAGTGTTAGAGCCAGGGGTAAGTACAGATTTTTCTAGTAAAGTAAATATTTTAGCATGCAAATGATATATTCTATGGAGATTTTACGACAGGATTGTTGATTCACTTCAAATCTTTTACTGACAAATCTTTTTCCCAAAATACACCGAAAAGTCAACAAAAATCTAATTATATTATCCGTATTAGTGCTATAGTATGGCTACACAATTTTAACTTTAATGAAAAATTTGGAAAAAAAGGTACATGGAAACTACACAAGAATGCTGCCTGCTGTTCTGAACAAATCCTACAAGCAGCACCCACAAGAATTCAGCTTTAAGGCCACTTACTTCTTATCACATAAACTATCCAAGTAAGATGAATTGGGAACTGTTGGAGAAGTAAGGACGAACCAATAAGTGAAGTTCTCTTGTGGACATAGACACACTAGAATGAGTTCCACCCCCAGCAAAGACTTACATTGATCAGCTCTGTGTGGATACTGGATGTCTGGAGCAGGGTTTGCCAGGAACGATGACCGATAGAGACGGGTGTCAATGGAGAGAGTAATTGGTATCCATGGTGTTAGCGTGATGATGATGAGGATGATGATGATTATATAAAGTATGTAATATTATACACATTATAGAATTAATAAATCATCATCATGAGATCACACTGACAGCACGCATTCCCATGACTATCTTTGGCTATCCGTCCTTATCAGTCATGGCTCCTGGTAGGTATTTTGCATGGCATCCACAATAATGTATATCATTACAAAAATCTTGTAGAAGGAATGTAATGTACATCTCAGAGAATTAATAAATAAACCAATATTAAATAGATTACAAAGAATATATATAGATTAATATTAATAATTATGATTTAAAGATGTTGTATATTATTTTCTCCATAGGTAAAACATTGTTAATTATGATGATTTTGGCGGGAAGGTATTTTGTTATTTCTTATCCAGTGAGAATTTTGTCGTATATTCTTTGTTTGTATAATTAAATCTAGATTAAGTGTGTGGAAGTGATCAGAATATGAACCAAGGTAAAAAAAAGGTAATTTTCAAAGTTTCAAATACAGAATTTATTCCAATGTTAAAAGGGATGATATCCAGAATTTAAATTCTTAAATTAAAAAAATCCATTGGGATTGGGAGGAGTCTCTATGGCGTACTGCCTGACTTGTACCATATACACAAGATCATTTTCTTTGTTTAATCGTTACTCTTTTCACTTGCACTATGATGTCTTACGTTGTAAAATATACAATTTTTTTGTGCTCGTACAATTTATTTTGAAAAACAGATATTCAGTTCTTTTTAAAAAAAACCTATATGACTTCAATACATCAAATTTACTAACATAACCAAGGTGATATAAATGATTCAGCGTTTTATTCGGATATTCTAAATCTATGACGGCTTCATCCTTGTAATCGGGTTTGAACTCCAGTTGCGTTATTACGTTAACTATAGGACTAATATCATTGGGAAATGTATGTATCCTCTCATACCTCACTTATTAGTAAAATACTACTACTCATAATCTTCTACAAGGATGGTTTTAGTACTAAATAAAGACGATTTTTAATATGCCTTTAAACAAAGAAGCCAAAGCAAACCATTGGGTTAAATCTATTTATTATTTCGTCTGAAGTAATTTAGAAATGTAGACGATAGAGAGAATTTTGTCTAACTGGCTAAAATGGCTATAGTTAAGAGTTTGGCTCTAGTTGCTTCCTTTCCTTCCTTCGTTTTTCTAACCATTCTGCGTAAATGGGACATTATTCTCTCCTCTTGCTGAAGTTCGACAGGCTGTGACCTGAAAGTATATAAATGCGTGTTTGTTGGTTGGGCAAGTGGTCTCGGGAGAGAGGAGTAAGAATCAAGTCAGAGGGAGGAAGTAAGTAAATTAAAAGAAAGAGACAGGAAAGAGTTGGAGAAGAAGAAGAAAACTCTAAAAAGAAAGAACAGAAATGGTTAGGAAGATAAATAAATATGCTGCACGGTGACTGGAGAAAACAAGGCGTTACAATCGGAGATATCGGTAATACTAAGAGGGAAAACTGTGTTACTGTAGTTATTTTCGGTATCGTTGCTTTTAGCTATTTTGAATTAACTCCCCAGATTCTCTTTTTTTTCTGTTTGTTTGTTTACTTTGTCTCATATTCTGATCTTCGAATTAGTGAAATAAATAAGAAAAAATGAATAAATACAAAGACCTCGGGTTTAATTCTGTTAAAAAATTATTAGTTACTTATTTAGAATAACCTTCAGGAAAAAAAACTGCAGTAATGTTTAAAAAAGATATAGAAATGTAGTATATATATATTTCCCAACCAGATAATTATTTTCATTTTGTGTCTTCTGTTTTATTTATGTATGCTCAAAAAAAAAAAAAAAGAATCCAAAATAACTAAAAACATAAAACAAACAAAGGCAGTCATATTGATTTTTATAAGGAACAAAGCAATCTCCAATACCATACATAGAATGTGTCGCAACAAAAGACGAAACACACACACATATACACCTACACATACAAACGGGCGCACATTTCGTACAAAATGGAATCGGCAAACCGGGTTCAAATCCTAGATGAATCTAGTGGCATTCCACTTCACCCTAATGCCCTGAGTAAAATGCTGAATGCATATGTTCTCCCGTCACAGAATGTTTGTTTTTTTTAACTTTAGGAAGGCAATGAGTAAAGGAGAAACAAAACTCGTAATTTAAGCCAACAGCATTTTTGGAATATTATACTATTCTTACAAAAGTTCTGAAAAAAATCTGATCAGAGAGGATTCTAGTTCATTCTCTCATGGGCCAAAATGTCCCACAAATGGAGTATAAGGGTAACATTAGGGCTTCTTGTAGGCCATGAAAGAGTGTCAATGGCATGATAGTGTAGATATTTTATAACTGTAGGTGGATGATGGGGTTGAGCATTGTTATCTGTGAAGATACAACTAGATGCCAGTTGATGAACATCAAAATGAGGTATGACAACTCTTTTAAGGACTTGCTCTTGGTAACTTTACCCATTGAGATTACCTTACAATATTTAAGCTAAAAACCCTTGTTGACATTTCTAGCATCAATGTCTTCATAATGGATAGGAATAATTCTTCTCAACAACCACCTCGGTTTTCTAGCAGTTTTATGTGCCATACATGTATACTGTGGATTTTTTTTTAACATAAATAATAATAATAATAATAATAATAATAATAATAATAATAATAATAAGGGTGAAGCTAAAGGAAAATGAAAAAATGGACAAATATCTGGACCTTGCCAGAGAACTGAAAACGTTATGGAACTTGAAAGTGAAAGTGATACCAATTGTGGTTGGTGCACTTGGAACAGTCCCAAAAGGATTGGAAAAGGGTTTGGAAGTTTGGATATCAAAGGAAGGATTGAAACCATTCAGAACACTGCACTGCTGCAATCTGCCAGAATACTCAGAAGAGTCCTGGAGACCTGAGGAGACTTGCTGTCACTCAGACTCCAGTCAAAGACCATCAGCTAACACTGGTGTGAAAACTCAAAAGGAGTGAATAATAATAATGCTTAGTAAACTCTTATAGCTTTGGGTAATTATTCTGCAATACAAATAATTTACACACTGTTAAGAGAGTTAAGAGTATTTTTCTCTATTAAGATATTTTTTCGAAAATATTTGCTTAATTCTCCACTCCTGCGTGATTGTATTTATCCACATGAGTAATCAGAATATAAGGCAAGGTAAAAAAAGGAGAGGGAGTAATTAAAATTGGTTGCCGAAGCGCAACAGTTAGCATACAGTTCTTGTTCTTCTATTTGCTGGTGTTGTAAGTTTGATCCGCACAAAGTGCCACACTACTGTGGCCTCATGTCCGAATAAGCAAAGTTTTATAGGTAATTTGGATGAAAGTCAAGTAACATATCTCATTTGATCTCTTTAGTTAAGAAACGTTTAATCTGGTTAATAGTAATGTAGGGAACAAAAATAATTGTCTTCTCTTAAATTGTGGGCGTGGTTTCCCACGTCACGTCATGTATTGTCAATCATTGTATTCTCTAAGTTATACCAGTTTAAATATATCGCTTTAATTTTTTAAAAATCATTATGATGTGAGTGCCTTCTTTGATTACAGTTGTATTTGTACAGTGATGCTGCTGCTCTAGCCCAATCGCTAGAGCGTCCGCCTCATGAACCACAAGGCTCCTTTTTTGGTACCGTTCCTCGCCAACTCAGTGCAAGAGTAGCACAGATTGGACCTTTGCGAAAAATAGGGGAGTTGATAGAATGTGTACTGCTCCATTTCAGAAACACACTAAAAATAATTTTCTTAGTCTATCACTAGCGAAAATGGGATAGACTCCCTCGTTGTCTGGCTGAAACCGGCAATAGACCACTCCGCCTACTTTACTTTTTACTTAGCTTGACTTATTTTTCCTGCCCAGTTTAAATCAGGTTTTGTAACTGGGAGAGCTGATGGTCTAAACCCGACTTTTTAAAAGAGGTTCGCGTAGGCCTCCTGAGGGTAGGTTCACAGTGAGAATAATTTACTTTTTTACATTTATAAATCCATTTATAACAGTAGAAAATCGCTGGATCATCAAATCTAGATGCCAGATCTTGTACACCTAGCAGAATACCTGATTGGGTGTGACGATCACGAGGGATGTGTCGTTCATATACGAGCCGTTTAAAATATACTGATTCTTTAAATGAACGAACGATCTGTCTCTTAACAAAAAAATCCAATTATTTAACGACTCATATACTCATATTTTCAAGAAGAAAAACATTTTAAACGGATTATTTCATAAAAATACTTAATTCTGTTTTTATAATAGATTATGATCGGCCTAAGGAAAAAATGTGTTTTTATTTGTTGGAAAAAAAGAAAGAAAAGAAAACATTATGAAGGGTGCTTGTCTGTGATTCTGGGGCTGGGAAATTAGCCCGCTTGTCGGATATCTTTTTAGTGTGTGTTAGTCATGCTTATGTAAATTTACTATTCATTTTGATTGGTTAACACCTTTATTTAACCCTTCTCTTTATTGGTGTTGGCAGTTATTGTTATTTTTTTTAATCTTGCTGTCAGTAGGCAGACACAACTACCTTTACCAGACTTACAGATTTTTTAGGTCGAAATGAAACATTATTGCTATCTATTTACTACCTTCTGAATCAGGGAAGTTGCTTTTTTCCTTATTTTTCCCATTATCGCAGGTAGTAGCACTTTTCATAGGTCGGCCTGTGGCGATTTGCCCTGTTATTTTGGCGGTTTTTCCGCATATTATAATGCGACATGGCAACAGACTGTAAATGAATAAAATTCAAACTAAATTATTACTAACAAAAACTTCCGTTAACACCGAACAGATCAGATCAGATTAATTATTGTGTAGGACATTTCAAGTCGTCTTGGGTTATTTTATGCATAGATGTTACTGAATCGTTTTCATTGTATGTTCATATTTATATTTTTTCGTACTTGTTTCTGAAAAGCATTTTCTTTTTTCAAACGGTCCTATCAAATACTATTAACTGATATATTTGATCCACAGATGAGACTCTAACTGGTACTACCACTCCGGGTCAGAGTAGGCCTGAGACAATTTGCAATGAAGGGGTACTTCCAAATCACCAGAACTGGAACCTTCATATTCAGTTTAGTATCATAACCAGCACACCATTTGGGGTGTATTACCACTCTGTTGGGGGATACAACCAGCGTATTTTAGGACCCGCTGACAGGGTGACTAGATCAAAATATCCGGATCTTCACTATTATCATCTATTTTTGATTCAATATTCCATTTATAATGAATTTTTTTTTGTATTTTATAAAAGTTTTAATTTGGAAACTGGAAACGTTTTTTTATATACACTTATTTTCTCGCTTTCGTTTCTTTGTTTAATGGTATATCAATCTTCGTTTGTTATTTACAGTCATCGGCGAGGTAACTCAATAATGATGGTTCGGTTTGGTTTGGTTCGGTTTGTTTTACGGCATATCAACCTCGGTGGGTCATTTAATACCGACAAAGTTTTGAAATAAATTCATTCTTAATGGATAATCAAATTTTGTTTATAAACTCATGTTTTTCTATTTAACCCATAGATGGGACCCTAACAGGTACTACCACTCCGGAACAGAGTGGACTAGGGAGCAATTATGATGAAGGGGTGCTCCACATTCCCCAAACATCCAGAACTGGAACCTCCCCATCAGATAGAGTTTAACGTCATTCCCAGGATATGTAGACCCTCAGCCACCGTCTTCTAGCACCCATATGATAAAAACGATTGGGGCTTGCCATAAGGGCAATAGGGTTGGGGCAATCATATAGGGGTTAGGGCTTGACGTGACCAGCCGATTGATCACTCCGACCGCCCGTCTTGCCCAAGAACGGGCCAAAGTGGAATATTGCATGTCATGGACTGCTCAACGATCTGGGTTCTATACTTAAGCATCGTGGGTCGCCACCCACGACCAACAGGTGGCCCCATTGGGGGGGGGGGGTCTTACACCTCTGCAGAGATGCAGTTGGTGCATTCTAACACCCCATCGACATGGCGCTCAATAATGAAAATACTTTAGTGGCTAACGTAGTGGACTGTAGTAAAATGTAAAAAAAAGTAAATGAGTTCGAACTCCAGTCGTGCTATTACATTCACTTTCGGACTAATACCCACTAGATATGGGTAAATACTACTACTAGTTGTCTACAAACATGACTTTGGCATTAAATAACCCACGAAAGTAGATAAACAAACTAAACGAATGTAATCGAAAATAGCTATCGTCGGAAGCGACCAAAGTCAAGAAACCCCTATATGTACATTGTACTCTTTATATAAAAAATGATCTGTTTGATTTGGGATACAGACGATATGTTCAAAAATATAACCAGATTATTCAAATAGAATTAGATAGCTGAGAGAGGCAGTACGATTATTGATAAGTTGAATGAATGAGAGAACAGAACTGCTACTGAAAAGAAAGAAGGTGGGGATAGTTCAGAGTTAGTCGAGAAAGAAAGAGACAATAAAAGAAAGGTCGGTATAAACAGACAAAAAAAACAACAAAAACATTATCACTATACATTGATAGACGGCACAAGGTCTAGAAGTGCGGCGTACGCAGTAAAAATTGAACTAACTCAACGGTCTGTGTAACTGGATTTCACTCCACTACTAACAAAGGTTTCGGATTCATTTGATTGGTTTAAAATTCGGTCGGCCTTTCTTTTCTTTTCTTTTCTCTTTTTTAAAACTATCATACTTTGTTTTTATCTCACAGAAATTCTTTAAAAGTTTTTGTTCGTTTCTTTTTTTTGTTTTGTTTTGTTAAAAGTACTTCGACTTCCTGACTACGCGAAATAACCATTTCCTACTGGTCGATGTTTACAGCAGGCAGTGAATTAACTAGCTGCTATACTTGTCTACGCTGGGCAAGACATAAATACCTGGATCACAGGTGTGTTATGTAACATTTTTATTGTTAATCAAAACGTTGACACCTAATGGTTACAAACCGCAGTTGTTTGTACAAAATGACATTAAACACCGGTTTCTGTTCTGGATCTCTGACAAATGAATAATTAGTCTGATTAGACTAATTAAAAACCACAAATTACAGCAAGTGTTAAAAGCTTACATCAATAACAACCACAACAACAACAACAACAATAATGATAATAATAATAATAAACTTCTACAGTGACACTTCAAGCGAAACACAGGAAAGATCGCTCATCAGAAAACATGGACATGGATAAGAAGGGGAAACCTCAAGAGAGAAACAGAATCTCTTATAATTGCAGCACAAGACAATGCCATAAGGAAAATTATATAAAAGCAAAAATAGAGAAGACACAACGGAATAACAAGTATAGAATGTATGGGGAAAAAGATGACACGGTCAGTCACACAATAAGCGAATGCAGTAAACTCGCACAAAGAGAGTACAAGGCGAGACACGACTGGGTGGAAAAAGTGATTCACTGGGAACCGTGCAAGAAATTAATAACAATTAATAATAAATTAAAATACTCAGAATAGTCCTGGAGAGTTGAGGTGATTTGCGGTCATTCAGACTCCAGTGAACCAACGGCTACGGCAGGTGTGAAAAACTCGAATGGAGAGAAATAATAATAATAATAATAATAATAATAATAATAATAATAATAATAATAATATGTTCTTGAGAACGAAACGCATAAAATTCTCTGGGACTTTGAAATAAAAACGGATCATCTTATCCCAGAAAGAAGACCAGACCTAGTGTTGATAAACAAAAAAGAAAGAACTTATCAACTGGTGGATTTTGCAGTGCCAGCAGATCACAGGGTGAAGCTGAAGGAAAATGAAAAAATGGACAAATATCTGGACCTTGCCAAGAACTGAAAAGGTTATGGAATATAAAAGTCAAAGTGATAGCAATTGTACTAGGTGCACTTGGAACAGTCCCAAAAGGATTGGAAAAGGGTCTGGAAAGTTTGGGAATCAGAGGAAGTATTGAAACCATTCAGAACACTGCACTGCTGTAATCTGCCAGAATACTCAGAAGAGTCCTGGAAACCTGAGAAGACTTGCTGTCACTCAGACTCCAGTGAAAGACCATCAGCTAAAAAGGAGTAAATAATAATAATAATAATAGAACTTGTCAAGGGGAGAGGGAAGAAATAGACAAATACTTTGACCTTGCCAGAGAACTCCCCCCCCAAAAAAAAGCTGTGGAACATGGGGATGAGGTGATACCAGTTGTAGCTGGGGACCTTACAATTGTCCCACTAGTTTGTAAAAAAGAGCGGAGGAAGAATACAGACAACCCAGAAACATCATTAAAATCGACTAGAATACTCAGAAGAATCCTGGAGACCAGAGGAGAAAGGCTGCCACTCAAACTCCAATCAAATGCTGGTGGGAAAAACTTTGTGGGTGAACTGGTAGATTTTGCAGTCCCCGATGATCATAGGGGAAGGAGAAAGAAAATTAAAAAAATGACAAATACTTGAACCTTGCCAGAGAACTGTAAACAAAACTGGAATATAAGGGTGAAAGTGATACCAATTGTAATTGCTTCCCTGGGAACGGTCTCTAAGAGTTTAGAAAACAGGCTAGAGAATTGGAAATAAGATGAAGAATTCAGACCATCCAGAAAATAAAACTGGAGACCCGAGAAGAATTTCTCTCACTCAGGCTCCAATAAAAACCAATAGCTAACTCTGGTGAAAAAAAAACTCGCAATGGTTGAAATAATAATAATATTGGACCTGGCAAGATAAATCAAAAACTGTGGAAAATGAAGGTAAATGTGCTAATTGTAATTAGAGCCTTTGAAACGGTTCCCAGTGGTTTGTAAAAGAGACTGGAAAAGTTGGAGATTTAATCGGAACCATCCAAACAACAACACTGTTAAGATCAGCTAGAATACTCAGAAGTGTTCTGGAGACCTGAGGAGACTTGCTTACACTTAGCCTCCAGTGAACCACCAGCTTAGGCGGGTGTCAAAAAACATTTACTACTACTACTACTAATAATAATGTAAATCTATTTGCTACGTTCCATATACGGGAGCCTTCACCGTTTTCTCACAAATAGAAATTTTCATGGCTTTTGTGATACTGTAAGAGCCTTTTTTTATTTCAATTCCTTTTCCATAAATAAAAACCACAATTTATTTCCTTTCCTATCTTGTGACCACTTCTCATTTTACCCTCACTTTTATACAAATCTCATGGGATACCAATATAGCGTTCCCTTCCCTCCAAGAATTCTTTCTTTACCATTGCGTCAATTGCAAGAAATTATTTTCTTTGTTTTCGTTTTTACTCGTTACATTCCGCTCCTTAATTCCTTTCTTACATTCAGTTATTTGCCTTTAGCACTGTTTACAAAGCTCACGGTGCCGTAGGTGAGGATCGAACTCATTACAGTGAGATGGTAATCTAGTCTAAAGGCAGTGTGTACAAAAATACAACACCAGAGCCGTTTCAATTTCAGTAACACGGCGAGTCGCTCAGGGGTAAGAGTGTAAGAGGACGCCTGTCAGGTGTCTGAGAGAGTTGAACATTTCAGCTAAGTACAAAAAATTGCTGGTGCTAAATAAGAGTGCTTACAAAGGGTGTGGCCTAGGAGGGGAAATCAGCAGGGTGAAACGAGGTCTCAATAAAAATATACGTCACGATTTCAACCAGTTTTACGATTTCCTTAAAAAACTTCAGCTTTCTTGCTTTCTTTTCCAGGCTTTTCGGGTTTATTCGTTAGAACTTCAACCGTACGCTCTCCGAATGAAGATTGTACTGTATCTTATTGATTAAAATCCCTTTTAGCCTTACATGTTAATAATAATTGTACTATATATATATATATATATATATATATATATATATATATGAATAGAAATTAGAAGGCAATTGACAATGCAATGGAATAGGTGTTGTAAATGATGTTTATTTACCTTTTTTTCCTAAATATTTTCGGGATAAATCCCATCTTCAGAGTTTTTAGAAGTACTTGTGTTTTTTAAGTACTTATCTTACGGCACTGGCGTAAACGTTTGTTGTTTATTAAGTTGAAGGAACGCCGGATGTTTGAAAATGTTCGGGTTTTTCCTTCAACTTAATAAACAACATACGTTTACGCCAGTGCCGTAAGATAAGTTCTTAAAAAAACACAAGTACTTCTAAAACCTCTGAAGATGGGATTTATCCCGAAAATATTTAGGAAAAAAGGTAAATAAACATCATTTTCAACACCTATTCCATTGCATTCTCAATTATCTTCTAATTTCTATTTTACACATGCGTACAACGCTTCAAACAAACTATTAAAAAAAAAAATATATATATATATATATATATATATATATATATATATATATATATTAATTTCTATAACTCGTTACATTATGCTCTCATTTCTTAAATGAAGAGATGACGGGCCAACGTTTGTTACTTTATGGCTCTTAATTTGAATGAAGTAAAGATGTGTTGGTATAGAAAAATTATTAATTTTATACTCATCTCTGGATCGGTGTTACATTGGAGATGCTTGAATCTTGGTTGCTGGGCTGATGTCGAGTTGGTTGACAATTCCTGGATGTTTGGAGTCTGGAAACCAAATTGGGATGCTCGGGGACATCTTGCCTTGAGACATTTAATTTTTTAGTAATAAGACTTCTTTTTTCTCGTGAGATGTTTATTTTCCCCAAGCTAAAACTGCCATCGAGCAAGAGCACACATCTCACTCTTGAAGCATCATTGCAAACACATCTAACATTCTCACCTCTCACTCCTCCTCTCTCCCACTTCGCCACGTCTCTCTTCTCGCCTAATAGAAACAATACTATGAGGCATTACGATGATTCATCCTTAATGTTTTCCATTCTAATCTAACACTTAATTCTTATTTTACTTATAACACTTTTCGGTGGTAATTTACATATCAGGTTACATTCGATTCCATTATTATGTTACTTTATGACAGTGTGAAAAAAAACCCCGATGGTGTGGTTTGTCTTAGGTAGGTAATTTCTGACTCCTGATGTCATTACAACCTGGGATTCTAAGATTTTAGAAATGCGGGTTCTGATTCGGTCCGGAATGTTTTTATTTACTCAGAGAGTCGGCCTGATTTCAAAATGGTATGATATTTGGATATGGACTCAGAGTAAAACTGAAGAAATGTGACATACAGACACACTGACATTCGCACACACACACACACACACACACACACACAGACACACACACACACACACACATATATATATATATATATATATATATATATAATCATGAGGTCACATTGCCAGCAC
>CM042147.1:39252697-39322697 GCA_023376005.1 Doryteuthis pealeii | reverse complement strand
CACTTGTCGGCCAGTTGTTATTTAAGGAACAAAAGTTCACACGCTTTTAATAAATATTGAATGTCTACACGGTCTTTATTTTGGTTTGCATAGCAACTTATTCTTAACTTTATGAAAAATATCCAATAACAGATAAGTGTTATTTTTTCTAAGTATGGAAATGAGATTCAATATAAAGGTTATGTTTCAAGGTTTAAAAGAACTTTTCCTGTGACAGATGGTGTATATATCAAATTGAGGTTAATGTCCAGTTCCATGGAGACGTCAAGTTCCACCCCCACCCCCGATTGCACTTAACAATGCAGGGTAGGTTTAGTCTTTGATGCCTGGGGCGTCTGAAAAGTGAAATGCCGGCTGGATTGGACAGTTTCTGGAACTACTCACACTGTGTCATCTGTGTAGAGAGAAGATTTCGTGAGGGCGATGAGATGGATGTTGCCTCGGTAGGTGTTGAAATGATAATATCTGGGACCTTGACTTAGACACTTAGCATGTGGGGTTTCGACTAACTTGCTGGACTGTGACATCATAATACACGAGCTCAAACTCCAGTCGCACTATTACGTTCAATTTCGGAAATGTATGTACCCATCCGTCCCTCACCATCAAAATGATAGAACTACAAGGATTATTCAATAAATAAGGGGGTTGTATTGAAAAATGCAAAATATTTTTTCCTTATATGTAAACTCTGTTTAGACCGACCTTTATTATAATATTTCATTATAAGATACACAGGATCATTCTCAAAATGGACAAAAGAAGAACTCAGACAGATTGCCCAAAGGACAAGAAAACTAATGACCATGTACAAGTCTCTACACCCTAGCGACGATAGAAATAGATTATATGTGTCAACAAAAGAAGGGGGAAGAGGTCTTGCCAACATAGAGGACTGCGTAGAAACCACAATCCAACAACTCGAAAACTACACAAAAAAGAGCAAAGACAGATTAATTATGGCGGCCAATAATAGAAGATGTGGCATATGGACAAACAGAAAAACAACAAAGACTAGAAAACAAAAATGGGAAAAAAACAACTATATGGACACTTCAAACGACATATCGGAGAGGTTGCACATGAAAAAACCTGGATGTGGTTAAGAAAAGAAAACCTTAAAAGAGAAACTGAAATTGATAAGACCCAACAAAATAGTAAATGTAGATTATGTGGTAATAGAGATGAGACTGTTAACCATGTACTCTGCGAATGTAGCAAACTAGCACAAAAGGATTACAAAGCTAGACACGACTGGGTTGGGAAGGTGATCCACTGGGAATATGCAAAAAATTAAATTTTGATCATACAACAAAATGGTATATGTATAAACCAGAATCTGTTCTTGAGAACGAAACGCATAAAATTCTCTGAGACATTGAAATAAAAACGGATCACCTTATCCCAGCACGAAGACCAGACCTAGTGTTGATTAACAAAAAAGAAAGAACTTGTCAACTGGTGGATTTTGCAGTTCCAGCAGATCATAGGGTGAAGCTAAAGGAAAATGAAAAAATGGACAAATCTCTGGACCTTGCCAGAGAACTGAAAAAGTTATGGAACATGAAAGTGAAAGTGATACCAATTGTAGTTGGTGCACTTGGAACGGTCCCAAAAGGATTGGAAAAGGTTTGGGGAAATCTGGAAATCAGAGGAAGGATTGAAACCATTCAGAACACTGCACTGCTGCAATCTGCCAGAATACTCAGAAGAGTCCTGGAGACCTGAGGAGACTTGCTGTCACTAGGACTCTAGTGAAAGACCATCAGCTAATGCTGATGTGAAAACTCAAAAGGAGTAAATAATAATAACAAATTCTCGAGGATTTAGAGATACGAACGAAACACTAAGTGCTGTTGTTTAACAAGAAAACAACCACTCGATTTTCCATTCCAGCGGACTATGAAGTGAAAATAAAAGAATGAAGAAAGCTGGAAAAATATCAGGACACTTCCAGAGAGCTGAATAAGCTGTTCATCATGAAGATGACAGGGATACCAATTGTAGTTGGTGCCCTTGAAACGTTCCCCAAGAGCTTGGAAAAGTGAATAGAGAAATTGTAGAAAAGACGAAGAAGCAAGACCATCAGCAATGTTAAAAATCAGCTAGAATACTTAGAACAACTCTAGAAAACTGAGGAAACTTGTTGACACTTAGTCTTCAGGGAAAACCCGCCAGATGGAGTTTGTAGTTAAAAAAAAAAAAAAACTTGCAAGGTGTAGAAAATAAAATTTAATATTTGAAGAGCCTTTTTTATTAGAAATGTTCAAAACGTTGATTGGAGTTTTTCTAAAATCATCACAGAAATCATAAATATTTAAATTTAACTAATCCTTATTTTATCGGGTCTTTTTCAATGCCATATTTTTTTTTCTTTTATTCATTAGAAGATTTTTTGTTTTTCTTGGTTTATTAGCCACTGACAGAGATAGAATACAAAAAAAGAAACAGAAAAATAAGAAAATGAAAAAATAAAAAATAAATAGAATAGAGAGACCGAATATTTATTAAAATTCTGAGGGCGAAAATTTCATTGATACAGAGAAAGCATGTGCATTTTCCACATTTGGATGAATTTTAATTTTCGATTTTTGTTTATTTATTTACATTTTTAGAAATGTATTTGTCGTTGCTTCTAGCAATATCGTGCGCTTGTGTTTTGAGCCCGTGTGTTTTTGTATTTTTTATCATCATAATTTTTGCCTATTTTATCAAATTAAACTGTGCAAGGAAAATATTTTCATCTGAAGGAAGTTTTTTATTTTTTCAAATTGCTGTTCTATTTACAGGAATTTTGAAGATGAAAAGAATATGAAGCCTCCTTCGTATTCCGCCCTCTAACAAAGATGGAACCCGACATAAAATGTGCCTCAATGCTGGGATTAACAATGAAACAACGTATTCAAATGCTTACAGTGTGATGTTAAATATAATACCCTTGAATGCCGGACTGGGAAAAACAAAACATACTACAACTTAGGGTCCCGAAATCTAATTGTTTAATTATTAACAGCGTGTGGACCCTTCAAGAATTATTTTTGGTTAGAGGTTCCATTGTACATTTATATTCAAATGTTTGTGTTATTGTTTCTTAAAATTGTTTTATATACGGTTATATGAAATCAAAAAAGGGCACCTCAGGTTGTAATGGTTAGCAAGGAAGACTGGCAACCCATGACTAGTGAGTTCGAGCCTCACTGGGTGCCCCTTACATTCGGCCTTGTGCCATATCTAAGCGAAACTTAGTAAATAACTATATGAAATCAAAAAGTTGATCTCAAACAGAGGCATAGTTCTTTGTAATTACCGGCGTATTTCGTTGGTTGATTGGGTTTTAAGAATATCAATACTTGTTGGTTGATAGAATCATTGATTATTGATTAATTGTAACGGCATGTCAATCTGTCTGGTGTTAATTTAGGTCTAAATTATGGAGCATCGCGTACATTGTATGTTTATATTTATATCTTTTTGTTTGGTTTGGTTTGGTTTGATTTCTTTGTTTAATGGCATATCAACATTCGTGGGTTATTTAATTCCAAGACGTCCTTTTAGAAGAACGGTAATGGTACTATTTAACTCTTATCTGGGGGAGGGCTCACGGGTTTCATACCCTTCTGTCGTCGAAAAGTACAAACTGACGATGGAAATGACGAGAAACCACAAGAGATGGAGAAGAGACTTCTTATAGGGAAATGCAATGCATTATGGGTATGTGGTTGGGGATAAAAGCAACTGCTTACCTGAAGGGAGGAGAAAATGTAATGTATTGAACAGGCGTCAGTAAAAGAAGAAGAAAGCAGAGAGAACAGAAAAGAAGGAAAAAGGGAAGTGAAAGAAAAGAAGAGAAGGGAAAGCAGGAGGAGGAGAAAGGAAAACAAGAGGAGGAGAAAGGAGAGCAGGAGGAGGAAGAGAAAAGAAAAGTTGAGTGGTAGGAGGAGAAAGGGGGAAATAACGCACTTCATGAAGGAACTCTTTCATTTTTCAAAACAAATTTGTTGACAAGCGTCGACCAATTTTTTTTGGCTAGAAAAGAAGAGCGACACACAAGAAAAAAATCTTGGAAACCATACTTTCCCAAGGGAATTAGTCGGAAATGGAATGTAATAGAGTGGCTAGATTTCGAACTTGCTTCCTATAATGTCACCCTCCAGCACGTTAGCCGCGACGCTACCGTAACTTTCCCATTTTTGTATTGTTTCTCAAGAGTTGTTGTTTTTTGTTTTGCATATGGTTTTATTTCAATTATTCCCATTGAATACGGATATTTTTCAAACTGATCTATTTGAAGCAAAGATGTGGCCCTAACAGGTACAGTCGCTTCAGGGCAGTTTGGACATAAATGCGTTGAATAATAGATTGCATTATCTATTATTTGGCATGTGGCGTAGGATGATTTAGGTGATGTCCCAAAAATCGTTGATGCATAAAAGTTGATTGGTGGTGATGACTCCAGCGGTCGTTTGAAACAGTGTCATTGATTGGATTTTTAGAATCACGTGATCAGGTGATATTAAAATGTCGGACCACATTACCTTTAGGCACCCCTTTTTAATCTCGATTAAGAAAGGACATGTTTTTCATTTACACCGTCAATATCCGGTTGTTTGTTAGGGGTTAGGGTTAGGGGTTAGGGGTTAGTTTTATAATTAAAAAAAAATCTTCTGTTAAAACAACCGGATATTGACGGTTTAAAAAAAAAATGTATTTCTTAATCGAGATCAAAAGCAGGTGCCTAAAGGTCATATGGTCCAAAATGTCAATTAGAATCTGCAGTCAGAATAACGCGAACAATGGCAATTAAGGGCTACTCTACACTCCACAGAATAATACGAACAATACCAATTAAGGGCTACTCTACACTCCACAGAATAATACGAACAATACCAATTAAGGGCTAGTCTACACTCCACAGAGCTCCAGAACTTGAGCCAAATGTAATTTAGTGTCATTTTATCTTTTTTTTAAAAGTCTAACCCAATTTTTGTTGGTCTTACTCCTTTTTGGAGGTTTTACGTTTCTGGATGGCTATACAGTGAGCGTATTTTATGCCCCGCCGAAAGGACTGTGAATTCTTGTTTGCTTATTTTCCCAAGCAATTACAGTTTTACCTTGACTAACGAATTTAATTCGTCCCACTCATAACTCAATTTCTTCGTGTATGTAAATTTTCATCATTGAAATAGATTGAAATGCCATTAATCTGTTCCAGCATCACCCCAAAACAGCCCAATTTTTTGTTATTATTTGTTTAAATATAAAAAAATAGCTGGAAAATGTTTTAATGCTTATTTTTTATGAATAATATTTCCTTTTTTGTAATAAATTAGGAAACATAAATGTTTTAAACTATCAACCCAAAGCAAAAAATCGACCGAGTGAAAGCTCGCAACACGGAAAACTCGTAAGCTGGAACAGTCGTAAGTCAAGGCATTACTGTATATGGTTTCAAATAACTTATTTAACTTCGTTAATTAACTGACTCAGGTCAAATGTCTGCAACTTGACAAACTTGTGTCTCCGTGTTTACACATTCAACTGTGTAAATTTTGTCTGTTTATTAAATATGGGTTATTTGAACATGGCACAAATTAATGTGAGAAATGCAAACATTTAATCCGAGAGACATTTTATGCCGGTCATTTTTCCCAGTAAAATCCTACAATGTTATGTGGTTGCCGTTTAAAAAAATCATTCGCTTCAAGGAAGTAGTGTCGTTATTATTAATTTTTAGCCAGAATTTTATTCATGTTATATGCATTGTCCAATGTGGTCAACTACTCAGAGATATTATAGTCCTATATTGGCCGAAATTAAAAAATAATCGTTATTAATTTTTTTGGCTCTTTTTGAGTTTTCACATCAGCCTTAGCTGATGGTCTTTCACTGGAGTCTCAGTGACAGCAAGTCTCCTCAGGTCTCCATGACTCTTCTGAGTATTCTGGCAGATTGCAGCAGTGCAGTGTTCTGAATGGTTTCAATCCTTCTCTTATATCCAAACTTTCCAAACCCTTTTCTAATCCTTTTGGGACTGTTCCAAGGGCACCAACTACAATTGGTATCACTTTCCCTTTCATATTCCATAACCTTTTCAGTTCTCTGGCAAGGTCCAGATATTTCTCCATTTTACATTTTCCTTTAGCTTCACCCTGTGATCTGCTGGCACTGCAAAATCCACCAGTTGACAAGTTCTTTCTTTTTTGTTTATCAACACTAGGTCTGGTATTTTTTGTTGGGATAAGGTGATCCGTTTTTATTTCCAAGTCCTAGAGAATGTTATGCGTTTCGTTCTCAAGAACAGATTCTGGTTTATGCATATACCATTTTGTTGTATGGTGAAAATTTAATTTTTTGCATAATTCCCAGTGGATCACATTCCCAACCCAGTCATGTATAGTTTGTATTATTATTATTATTATTATTATTATTATTATTATTATTATTATTATTATTATTATTATCATCAAATTTTGACTAGTTTTTATTTTTACTCTATTTATGTAATTCGAATACCAAGAGGCAATTGGGCAAACGTTGGGCGAATTTCTTAAATGAATCATTATCAAAATTATCAATTGATTAGTTTTATTACAACTTATTTATGTGAGCCTAATTACTTAAATGAATCATATTCATCCACAATTGAGAAGAGAAAATGACTTACCTCCGGGAACGTGGTAGACAAAAGCCGTCGTGTCAAGAAATAGTGGAATTGCACTCGTAAATTATGGTAATTTGGTAACTTTTATGAAAGCCAATTTTCCTGATTCTGATTGACTGTGACCCGAGTCAGTTTTTCATCCGATGACCGTTACAACATCAAAAGTCGCCATGCTGGAATTGTGTAGATTATAACATTTATATGCCGCTTTCAAACGGTGAAGATAAAAGGGCAAAGATATTAACCCAACCTTTTAGGGTTTGGGCCCAAACTGGTAACGCTGATCATGCAGGTAATTGTAGAATGTTTTCTTGGATTTTACCGCATATCAACTTGGTTATTTCATGCCGAATACGATTTGTGTTATTCATTCTTGTTGAATATCCAATTAAACTGTGACGGAAAAAGAGCAAGACATTGTCTTGCCTGCCGGTATCGAATCCGCGTCCTCCCGCATGCAAAAACAAATGCGATTTAGGCATTGGATGGACGCGAGGTGCAATTCAGGTGCCAAGATGTTGGGGCCTACACGCGTCCATCCGAATGCACGTGAATTGTGCGTTGCACGGACGCGAGGTTCGACTGATGTGCCCGGGTGTTGGGGGACTGTGCCCATAAAAACCAAGTGATTCGAGCGCTGGGCAGTTAGCAGAAGCAGTTGACCGACGCAAGACAGCGACGATGCCCTTTGTGAACGACCCAACAAAGAAATTGATTTTTATTCAACAAATAAACACATATTTAAACTTATTTCTGATAGGTTTAACCAATAGATGAAACGCAAGTAGGTACTACTACTCTCGAGTGGACCTGGGAGTAATGTCGGAGAAGGGATACTCCACCATCATCAGATTCCAGAATTGAAACTTCACTACGCGATGAAGTTTAACATCATATCTAGGAGGCTAAGATCCTCAGCCACCGCTTTCTAGCAGTTATATGATAAAAAGAGGTTGGAGGTTAATATAAGACCATTCCGGTCTGGACAGTCATATGGGGGTCTTGAGCTTGACGTGACCAGTCGATTGAATTGGGGGGGGGGGCTCTCCATCCCACCGTCTAGCCTACGTAAGGAGCAAAGTGGAGCCTTGCATGTCAAGAACTGCTCACCCACCAGGAATCCGACATTAAGCCTCACGCGTCGTCACTCACGCCCAACTGGTGACCCCATTGCGGATGGGTTGGGGTCTTAACCCTCTGCAGAAACGCAGTCAGCATATTCTATAGCCCAGCCAATAGTGCGGACAATCAATTGTGCATACTCTGGTCGGACATAACAAATCAATCGTGTCCTAACAGCGATGCGCTTGATGGTACGATATTCTTTTCACTCCTTTTGCCCACCAGGCATATTCGAGCGGTTTTCATTCCCGGGGGGAAACCATATTCTCTGCTACACTTTACTGTTATCTTTATGGTCAGTCTGTTAATTTTACCGCATATCAACCGCTATTTACAATTCGCAACACTTGTAGTCGTTCCCTTAAACGTATTACTTAGTTTTTATTATGTGAGAAATATAGTTTTGGTGAGAAGAGGAAGGGAAAACTATATTTTATGCGCAAAAGAAATATTTCAACGAACTCTATTCAACGAATCAATTGGTTTAAACTAGCAGTAAAAAAAAAAATATAATAAAACAAACATAAATAAAACTTACTGATTAGAATTGACTTCAAAAGTTATACAGACTGTTAGCTGTTGATGTATTAGTAGATATAATAGTCTTAATTTGTTGGAATTTCTAAAATGAACTATTGTTATTATAACTAGCAAAATAAAAAACACCCTCCGGGTGATGTAAAAATAGATTTTTGAAACATATTGCCTGAGGGGTGGGAGTTAAAAATTCAATGTCAGCGAGTTTGTACCCTAAGTAAGTAAAATCATCAAATTCATTAAAGGATTACAAAATAAAACAATTTGAAATGTAAACTTTAAATATGTATTAAAATAAAACAAACTATATATAGATATATAATACCAGTCATGTATTTATTAAAACTTGTTTAAAAAAACAATGAGGACTGTCTAATGTTGCATGTTCAAATTTTGAGTGTATTTATTCTGTTATGACGATTTTGGGTAATGTGACGTAAGCATTGACGTAATTTTTGTTACAGACAAAATCCGGAAGCGAATCTCCATTATTAATAGATTAAATTTTGATGAATCGTTCAGCTGAGTTGGTGTCAATGGGGGAGTGTTTCATATAAATTAAAGTAAAATTAAAGTCGACAGAGTTGCCTATTGTCGGTATTATCGGACAGCGATGGAGTCTATCCCCTTTTCATTAGCACTTAACCAGGAAGATTATTTTGCGTCTGAGGTTGAGCGCCACACCTACCATCAGCTCCTCACTTTACTACACAGATACAAGCTATGTTACTCATGCACTGTTGGCGAGGGTCAGTATCGAACCCAAAACCTTGTGGTTCAAAGGTGGATGCTCTATCGAGTGAGCTAAACAGAATATTATTAAATTGTACTAATTTCTTTTCTTTTTCAAAAAATGTTTTTAAGTATGTTTCAACTAATTAATAATTTTTCTATGGAAGCGCGTGGTGTAATGGTTAAAGTCATGGGAAATGGACTCGTCGCCCCGAGTTCATATCCTGGATGTGGTAATTGCATTTCACTTAGCACTTATACCGTTGGGAAAGGTAAGAATCGTACTCTCCCTCCAGTTAATTTTGTTATTATTATCTTTAACTCCCTCTCTTTTCTTTTTTCTTTCTTTTTTTGTTTAGTTTTAGTTTTTTAAACATTTTTTTTTTGAATAAAAAAAAAATTGTTATTAATACTAGAAAAATTAGAAAGATACAATACAGAAATACCGTTAGGGATTTTAGTAATTTTGTTTGGCTAGTTTACAAAAAAGTTTTTTTTCTCATTCATTCATTCTTTCATTGGGGATTTTAATTGTACACATATATCATCATCCCCCCTTTCATGAATATGTAAATATGGGTTAGGTGTCGGATTTTCATAGAGTGAATAATAAGTTTTGGTAACTGTTGTGCTAATTGGTTTTATGGTGAAAGGAAAATTGTAGAACAAATTGGGTCACAAATGAGAATAGTAAAGTTAAAAAGATAGGATAGTGAAGACCAGCCTCTTACCCCACTCCCCCTTTTAGGCCTTGTGCCATTTATGTATATTTAAAACATACCTAATAAATATATATATTCCAAATATTCCAACACTTTTAAGTTAGTTTATAGATATATGTAACACCTGTTATTGGACAGTCCTAATCTTACTACCATCCCCACTTGACTTTTCTTCAATCTCTTTACGTCCAGGTCAGTTACATTCTCTTCGAGAAAACTGAAAGCATCAAGTGTTTCCCTGTCCCTCTACATCGTTTCAATCCGTCGTGTATTTTGCTCTTCTTCTGTTAGTAGAACCTTTTTACTCTTTGTATTTTAATGGAAAATCTCGTGTAGCCGTCAGATCCTTTGAAAGCCTCTCCCAGTTTGAAACAATGAACTAACCTCGTTTCTGCCAGCTGCCCGCTGTACTTCCGTTCATTTGCTCTCAATCCAGGAATTCTTGATTTTCTAAGAATATTTCTTTACAGTCTTTTAGGTCTCTATACTTGGCTGTTGCTTCTATTTGGTTTTCTTCCGTTTCTGCGATTTCCTTCTTTTGTTTAGTTTGGTTTGCCAGATATCCAACAAAAGTTCTAAAAATTACCAACATCAATCAACCACCATGTCGGCTGGGGCGTTAGAATGCACCGACTGCACCTCTGCAGAGGGGTAAGACTCCCCCAATGGGGCCACCTGTTGGCCGTGGGTGGCGACCCGTGATGCTTAAGGATAGAGCCCAGGTGGATGAGCAGTTCATGACATGCAATACTCCACTTTGGCCCTATCTTGGGCTAGATGGGCGGTCGGAGAGGCCCCCTCCGATCAATCGGCTGGTCACGTCAAGCCCTAGCACCTATATGATTTTCCCAACCCTATTGCCCTTATGGCAAGCCCCAACCCCTTTTTATCATATGGGTGCTAGAAGGCGGTGGCTGCGGGTCTACATGTCCTGGGAATGACGTTAAACTCTATCTGATGGTGAGGTTCCAGTTTTGGAGGTTTGGGGAATGTGGAGCACCCCTTCATCACCATTGCTCTCTGGTCCACTCTGACCCGGAGTGGTAGTACCTGTTAGGGTCCCATCTATGGGTTAAATAGAAAAACATGAGCTGATAAACAAAATTGTATTATCCATTAAGAATTGATTTATTTCAAAACTTTGTTGGCATTAAATGACCCACTGAGGTTGATATGCCGTAAAAAAAAAATCAACAAACCGAAAAGTAACCCTCAACTATCAAATAATATTAGAAAATGACTGTTCGGAGAAAAAACATGTAACATAAAATGAAATTGCTAATAAGCTATAATAAAAAAGAAATAAAACCAAAATTCCGACTTTAAATAATATATGTGATTGATGTTGAGAAACTTTTTGGTTGTCTTAGAAACATGGAAAAATATAAGATAAGATATAAAAAAAACATAATTCAAAGTCATGAATATTGTGCTCTTCTTCATTTATCCTAATATTTATAGCCTTCACCCTTTGTCAAAGGTTTCTGTAGACTGATTTTATCTTATTTTTATAACACTCAGTGTTATTTTCTTCACGTCTCGGCCGAGTGATCTGCTGTCTTTGATGTTTTTTTGTTGCCATGTGTCTAGGAATTCATGACTCCGGAGGAAGTAGGGGGAAGGGTTCCTCTGGTTTTGCCTTAGTTCTTGTTTTTGTGCGGGATGGTATTTTGGTAGTGGGATTATTCGTATGCATTTAACATGCCTAGATTAGGGTTTAATTATTTTAACTGGCTAACTCAGCAGATGAGTAGCACAGCTTGGATTTGTGTCGTAAATTGGGACGCTGATGGTAGACGTGGGATTTCACTCCAGGCGCTAAAACTAATCTCCTTGGTCTAGCGCAAGTGAAAATGGGATAGACTCTTCCACGGTCGACTCGGCTGATATCGACAATAGGCCACTCTGCCAACTTTTTTTTTACCATATCTATTTAATTAACTCTTCTCAAAAGCAGGATGCGAGGCAAAGTCAATTTTTTAACGGAATCTAACAGGTTTAAATTCAGTGTTTTCCGTTAAAAGATTTATTTCACAATCATTTTTATCATTTTTATAAAGATTCACATATCATCCTAAGGCATGTTTGGCCACAAACAAATTATCAGTCATATGGAAATCCAATCTCACTGACAAGCTAAAGAGACGATTGTTCCATGCTGTGGTTATATCGGTGCTGCTGTATGGCTGTACCACTTGGACCCTAACGAAGGACCTACATTGACCAATTATCCGAGGATGCTGGATGCTGCCCGGAGGAGCTCCCAGGGTCGATGAATGATAGGGAAGGTTGGCGAGAGATTGTCATGGATATCCGTGCTAATTGCGCGAAATGATAATGATGATGACATATCATAATTTACAAACATTGACATACACACACATACGCACACGTCCACACGCACATGCATGCACTAGATGTTTGTTTGTATATATTATTACACTTTCATACCGTCGGGTTTATTTACATTTTCTTTATATGTAACAGACGCATACACATACATAGATAATATATATATATATATATATATATATATATATATGTGTGTGTGTGTGTGTGTGTATCATTTATATGATACATAGTATATGTATAGATATAATACATATATATATGTATATATATATGCTATAAACATATATATGATATATGAGAAAATACATATATATATATAAAATATACATAATATGTATACATAATACGTATATATATTACATATATATATATATGATACATATATATATATATATATATATATATATATAATATTTAATACCCATATATATACATATATATCATATACATTATAACTATAAATATATATTTATAAATAATATATATTGTATACATATATATATATATTATACATATACATATTTATATAATACATATATGTATATATATACGCAAACACACACACACGCGCACACACACACACACACGCATATATATATATATATATATATATATATATATATATATGTGTGTGTGTGTGTGTGTGTGTGTGTTAATGAAAAACATATATATTACTTTTGATAAACGTAATTCATAATAACGAGTCTTTTAATCAGTTCACTTCTTTAAAAACAAATTTTCCACAAATTATGTAATAAAAAGTACTAGAAACAATGGAACACAATGTTTTTTACAAAAAAAATTCAAAATAAACGTTTTTAACACGAAAATATATCACTAAACATTTATCACTAAAATACTAAAATGACTTATCATGGATAAATACTAAAAATTTTTTTTTACTACGTAACATCTCACTGAAATACTAATTTTTTTTTACTAGGTAACATCTCATTAAAATACTAAAAAAAAATTTTACTAGGTAATATCTCAATAAAATATTAAAATATATGTAAAAAATGAACTGTTATATTTGCCTTTATATTTCAGTTTATTTTATTCTAACGTAAGGCATACGTTGTATTTATGATTACTTTCTTCCTAAATAATTGAAAAAATGTTGACATTACTCATTTCCCCGGGCAATTATTTTTTAAAGTTTGAAATAAATTCAATAAAGTAGGGTTTGCATAATACACAAATGAATGAGTAAAATCAATAATCAAATTATGTAGGAGTGAAAATAACACGCAAATAATCGATATCCAGTTGTAGTTTTAAAAAAAAGGGTCACATGATGATCTCATATTTTGCGAATAGATTCTGAATTTTTCTAACGTTTAATTTAGTTTACAAATCTTTAAATTCCTCTACCCGGCCCCCGAAAGATGCAAAATTCTCATGGTTTGTTGTAACCTAACAAAGGTCACTAAATGAGAAATAAACAAACGGTGGTTGGAAATAAAATGGAATCTTTATAACATTAACAAAATACAATACTTGCCAGCAAAGATGGGTAAAACACTGATAGTGGTATAAGACTAATCAGTCAGCATAATACCTACGTATTTATGAGGATTGGGACATCTTATTATAATGGAGATTGTGTGTTTTTCTGTCTGTAACTTAAACTATATTCCTACTCAAGTCACAATTCTCTTAGTTATTGACATCACATTCTCCATGATTTTATTTTTATCTAAACCTCAATTATTAATAAAATTGTCTTACATTATTAATACTGTTAACTATGTCTACATACTGACAATATGCAATTATATTTATATATACAATAAAATAGCGGTTTACAGTGTGAACGGGAAGGTTAATTTGCATATTAATATTAAAAAATCGAATTTAATAAATATGTGCTTGGTATTATTGATTTCTAACTGTTTGGTTTTATTTTAATGAATATAAGCAAAAATCTCTTCAATGAATCTTAAATGAAATCCATTAACAAGATAAAATAACTGTCATTTTATTCTTTACTTCCTCTTTTAACTAAATACTTAAATTAGAAAAAATAACAATGAAAGACGAGAGTGATGGAAGAGTAAGTTTCAGTTGTTCCATTTTTTATTATACTCCCTCTGTTTCAAATCTTTTATTATACTCCCTCTGTTTCAAATCTTTTTATCTGTATTCTTATTTAGTTTCATTAGCCTTTCTAATTTAATACAATATTTTATTACATTAAAACTTAAATACTTGCACCCGGAGGGTGCATATATTTGCTAGTATCCATTAATGTTCATTGATAGGGTATATAACATGGCTGAAGCCAACTCTGTCGGCTAGTACTGGAGAATAAACCGACTGCACCTCTGCATACTCATGTGGCTTCTGGTTGGTGCTAGGTGGCGTAGCGAGCAGCGGTATAAAGTTGGAAACGCCAAAGTCAAATTCTCTTAACCTTCAACCATTCCAACGTTTACACGCACCAGTTGCTTGCCTTGTGAACAAAGAGGTTTTGAGCCTCCAGCATTTTATGATGCATGGAACACGATAACATGATCAACATAAAAAAATATACTTTCCTCTTTTACCAGCATCCTCATTTATCTACTAAAAGACTATTTTTTATTCGGAAATTTCCCTTATAGAACTATGTATAAGCTAGGGACTGGCAAAATGAGCCTAAAATGCGTTTTTGACAAAATGACTTTAGCCCCCCCCCCCCGAAAATAATTTAGCAAAAATCAGGGAATTGTCGGATTTTAATGAAATTGTCAGTTTATTTAACAATGAATGATCTTTATAATGCATTATTTTATTTCAAAACTTTCTCATTTTTTTCAGGTCGCTTAATTTTGACCCCCCTTATGTTGGGGGCGTAACATTTTTTTCAAGTTGGTCTTATACAGTACTAATTACAGTATAAATAAAGAGATAAAAAACCGAAGTTATGAATAGAAAAAAAATACGGTGGTTTTTCTATGAGAAAATAAGTACCGAAAATTGAAAAATAAAATGTAAAAAAATAATAGATAATTAATTTTTTGGAGATTTTTTTTACTCATTTCGATAATTATTTAATTGGCTATTATCTTATAAAAGAAAAAATTATAAATCGATATTTTTTATCTGCTTAAAAAGGGGGGTACATTTTCAATCGAGTTTTTCTTCAAAAAGTATACTTTGATGTAATAAAATAAGGTTTACATTAAATAGATATTTATTTTTAGAATCTGAAAATATAACATTTTAAACTTAAAATCCGAATGTTTTATTTTAAATGAATTTTTCATAGCAAAAATACTGAATTAAAGTTTTGAAATAAAATAACTGATGCATTATAAAATTCATTAACTGATAAATCAATACTTAAAATGTTATTAAAATCGGATAATTACCGGATTTTTGGTAATTTTTTGCAATCGCGAATGTTATATTAAAATTGTAAACAAATTTGTTAAACCCTTGAAAAAGAGACAGAATGGCGGATCGCGTCGAAATTGACCAAAACAAATGGTTTTAAATGTATTAAAAATAAACTGCATATTTTTCTTTTTTTAATGATGGTCATTATGTTACTACTTATCGATTTAGACAAAGTTTGACCTTAAATGATAGATTGGATTATTTTTAATTTTTTCTTTTAAAACTCGTAGAAGCCGATTTTTTTGCCTGTCCTTAGTATAAACTCTTATTTGTATCTCCTGTAATGTCTGTATTCTCCTTTATTAAGTTAAGGCGTCCCATCGTGGTATAATGGTTAAAAACCTACTTGCAGATCCATTATTACTGAAAAGCGTGTTTGACCCTTGCTGGATGCCCGATACTTAAGACCTTGTAATCACTTCGTTGTGAATTTTTAAAAATAATTATACAGTAGGAGGAAACGATGTATTCAACTAACTATCGTTCTTCAACGTCGGTGTAGTAAATAGACACGGCGAACAGGGTTCAAATCCTGGACGAAACAGTTTGCATTTCATATAGCGTTAATACCCTTGAGAACGGTATGAATCCAATTTTTTCCTTCCAGCTATTGTAGGTCAGTCTGGGCTATTTAACTTTGGTATGGCAACTGGTATAGGATAAGGAAAACTCTGAATACAGAATAAGGAAGGAGAGAAGCTCTCAAAGTAGTTTTGACTAAAGAGAAGAGAGCCCTTTTGGTTTGAATTCAGGGTTTTCCTTCTCTTCGACTGGTTGCCATACGAAGTTTGAAAAACTCAGTCCGCCCTAATATTCACCCATAGATGGAGGGGAAATAGCAGGATTCGTATATTTCCCAAGTCAATCAGTGCGATGTGAAATGCAAGCAGCCGCGTCCAGAATTTGAACTCTGTTCACAGTGTCCATTTCCTGGCGATTCAAAACTGGAAATTTTACATACAGAACAGTAATATTTTATGTGTAATTATTACTGTTGAATTAAAAGCTACGAACCAAAAACTAACGAAGAACTATTTAACATTAACACCACCGGAAGGCAGCATTTACGTTCGGAAAAAATTAGTTCATAGTTCAGTTAAACGTCACATTGGTCAAGTAATCGTACGAAAATATAAGTAAAAGGTATTGTAATGTAAAATTTTCTGTTTGCCAAAAGCCAAGTCCGACATTTTGATTGGAAGATTTGATTATTTCGTTTCTTGGTTCATGAACATAAGACAAGAAGTTTGGCTCAATTCCAAAGAGAAAATGAAGCAGTTAGTTAACAGTGAGATTCGTTTCATAACACATTGAGTTAGTTGGATTAGTGTGACATTTCATCGGGATGTTAAGGTTAACAAGCTAATTTAGCAAAGCAATAACTATCTAGTGTGGTAAAAGCCTTTCGTAGACCACAGCCAAACATTTTCTATCGGCTGATAACAAAAGAATGTTTATATATAGATAGAAATCCGGCTGAAATTAACCGATGAATTCTCATGCCTAGGTTGTAATATCTCAGATACTGAAAGTGAGTTCAATGCACGCATATCAAAGGCATGAACTGCTATGGATAAGTTATCAATCATATGGAAATCTGATCTCGCTTATAAGATAAAGCAATGGAGGCGCGTGGTCTAATGGTTAAAGTCGTAGGAAATGGATTCGTCGACCCGAGTTCAATTCCTGGACGAAGCTGTTTGCATTTCACATAGCGCTAATACCCTTGGGAAAGGTATGAATCCTATTCTCCCTACAGCTATGGACAAATAGCAGGGAAGACTGGGCCCTTTAACCATGGCTAGGTAACCAGTCTAAGAGAAGGAAAACTCTGAATTCAAACCTGTTAAACTCCGCTTAAGAAATTGAACTTGTGTCACATCCTGCTCGTGTGGAGGGGTTGGTAAATATATATACACACACGTGCGCACGCACCCACACATACACCTTGATTTTGATGGCAATTACACTTACCAACTCATCAACACGGGCATCTAATCGTGGTGCATTGGTTACCAAGCCTGGCCTGCAGATTCATTACTACTAAATAGCGTGTTTGATTCTCTCCGCGAGCCCCATACTTGTTACCTTGTGCTACATTCTATCCATGGCGAATGGGTTGGGTAAATACCTTACCCCCGTACTGGCGACCTTGTGCCCCACCCTACTCATGGCGAACGGGTTGGATAAATATATACCAGCCGATAGGCAACACTAAGTAAACGTTTTTCCCCTCCATTATAACTAAATTTGACGCTAGTCTTGTTTTCTTACCCAACGTAGACGGATAGATCAGCTAATTCTATTATAATTGTTCAGAACAAATAGAAACAAATATCCCGCAACTATTAAAACAACAGCTAAGTTTATACATGCCGCAGCGACTCGGTGTAATGTCTTCAATGCGTTAGGTGAGGAAGCTTTGTGGTTTCGGGTTAGGGAAGTGGGGATGTAACACAATCCAGGAAAAGGTGAACTGAAGAAAAAAAAAGAAGATAAAAACAATAAAATATCCACAAGTGCTTCGTGCGGTGGGCGCCTGTTAGAAAAACGAATAGTTACGATAAAAAATAAACAGGAACAGCAGAGATTTGTATTATGGAAAAATAGATCGGAGATCACATTCCCTTGGGGGGAAACAGAGCACACCTGACGTTGGTGGGCGTTGTACAGATGAGGCAAAGGAGAATAGTATTTACAAAAAGCACCAGGGAAGGTAGCAACTACAGGTGAGAAGATGACGGTTGTTGGGTCTGCAGAGTAGGAAGAAAATCTTTTTTTTTCCTTTTCCGACATGCTTTCTGTTTTATTTCCTTTGTGCTTATCGAGGAGAGCATTACTAGACCTTACGCTTGTTTCGAGTGTGATAAATGGAATGAAACGAAAATGATGAAATAATAAAAAAACATTGGGAAAGGAAATACAACGAAAAATAAATCTGGTAAATACTGGATAGTTGTTTTACGAGAAATAATAGTAAATTTACATCAATACGTGCACAGGTTCCGGAATAAGGGAAATAACAACAGTACTAACCTGAATCCCATGCAGTAGCCTGGACAAAATTGGCATTTATTTTTCTGGGTATAACAATTTTATTTCCATCAGTATATATATATATAATATATATATATATATATATATATATATGTATATATTATTTATATTTTTTGCTTGAAGCCAATTACAAGGCGTATATCGTATAAAATTCGATAATTATTGAAAATAATCATAACAAGCGAACACGGTAAATGTTGTACCGCACGTAGAACATCGCACAGCTGTTTCCACTTTATTAAGCGATATATATATATATATATATATATATATATATATATATATATATATATATATGTGTGTGTGTGTGTATATATATATATATAATGAATAGATAATGAAAAAATGAGAAAAGTATTGGCATGAAAAGGTGCTCAATGCTAATAAAGCAGAGCAGATTTATAATCAATGGTAATATTATGGGTTTACACTCATAACTTGAAGTTTCATGGTAATCCCAAAAAATTACTGGTTTTTAAAATCTCAACCATTTCACGACTCGTTTTTAAGATCTCAACCATTGAACTCATCTGATGATTGGATTACCATGAAACTTCAATTTATGAGTGTAAAACCATAATATTACCATTGATTAATATATATATATATATATATATATATATATATATATATGTATATATATATATATATATATATATAGAGAGAGAGAGAGAGGGTGTGTGTGTGTGTATGTGTGTGTGGGGGGGTATGTCCAATTGCCACTTTAGCCTTTCCGTTGCAGTGGCACGATCAATTTATTCCAGAGTGTTCAATATATCATAAACATAGAACTATAATGATAGTAGAAAAGACTTATGGATTTACCATGGTTTCTATCTACATGATCTCATCAGGACCCTACCTTATATTTGAGCAAGTTGAAGTCAATACTTAGTTAAACTGACATAAACGTATTATCCGATGATGACGGCTGAACGCTGTGTCAGTTCCTATTTTTCTTTTATAACTTTTATTTCCATTGCCACGTTCGATTTATTCTATTCGATTATTCATTTCCTAGTTTTCATCTCTGTATTGTTTTAACTTAATGCTAATTAAAAATAATAGCAAGAGAAAACAGTTGAAATTCAAGAGAATAATCCTAAACATATTTTAGGGATTTAATATTACTAATCTAAAGTTTTTCAATGTTCTATTTCAGTATCTATCTTAATTAAAATAAATAAAGATTCCAAAATATATTTAACGTATTTAGTAAAAAAAATAGTAGTGTAATTATAATTATATTTTAGTGACCGGTTCAACCTATGTCTACAATTGCCTATTGATTCAATTCTATTATTCAAAAGGTTTTTCTTATCTGAGAATCTAATTACTGCTAATTGTTCGTGTAGACATATGAAACCTGGATTATTTAGAGCTCTGCACATGCTTGATTTACTTAAGATATTCTATTCAAATATTGGTGCTAGTTTTTTATCATTTAAATCCCAATTATACGTAGATAGAGTTGTTGGAAGGCTTAAAAATAACCTCTTGTCAACCACACATCACATAACACCTTTAACAAGAACAATTTAAAAATTAATTTCTCTTGCACATACGATATAGAAAGGATTATTAAGAAATACAATAACAAAATATTAAATAACCTAACATAAAATAGAAATAGCAAAAATGATAAACCTAAACAATACAACTGCCGAATCCCTACAATTTGCCACACGGAAGGAATGTGCTTGACTAAAAGTGTTATTTATCAGGCCTCGATGACATATACCCAAAAGAAAAATCTAACTAAATTCTACGTAGGATACAAGCTAGTCTCGCAGATGCATTACTCCATATGTTAAGTGATTATTTTAACGGCATGTCAACTTCTCTTGGGTTACTTTATGCCCAGTGGTTAGGAAATCTTGTTGATTGTATGTTCATAAGTATATTTTTAGGGTGATGGTTCTTAAGAAGCTTTTGCCCATTGGCCTATCAAATACGAATAATTTTCCAAAAATTGTAACCTAACAAGAACTGTCACTCCAAGTCAGAGCTGGGTGTAACAGGAATGAAGTAGTACTCCACACTACCTAGATCTTCAGGATTGGAGCCTCACTATTAGATGCCGTTTATTGTCACACTCAGGACACTCATCACATGTTCATAGCCACGTGTCTGTCTTGTAAAAAGAATCGAGTTTATCCATCGAAGTAGAGTGCACATCCTTATTTTTCTCCCGATTCAAATAAACCGTCCGCATCACTAACCGGAAACTTGAACTGAACGATCACGAAAGGCCTTCTGACAATCCATAACTGAGTTCACCAAAGAAAAACAAAAATTATTAAAAAAATAAAATAGAAATAGAAAAAATTCTTCGTTTTTATCCACCATTTTTTGTCTGATTTTCCTTTTTTGCCTTTCACATTGGCTCTTATAACCAGTCATTCGACTGTGATACTCTTCACGGAGCCACGGTCAGTCATTAAAACAGACAATGCTAGGATTCACAAAATTCTACCACGACAGCAAAAAAACACACTGTTTCTTTAGCTTTTCCCCTTTCCCAATTTTTTTGTTATAAACAATATATTCCTGACTGTGTTTCAAGCGAAAGTATAATTACCGTGTCGATCCAGTCCATTGTAGCAATGTAATTCGATGGCTATGAAAAGAAAAACAACAAAAAACAAGCAAACCATATAACCTCTATTGCTGACCTCATCATACAATATTTTCAATAGAGCTAAAACCACTATTGTACTTTTGCTTTATTGCATAAAAGAAAGAAAAGAACAGTACAATAATGTGTGAGTGGTAAAAGGCCAACGTGTTATCATATCTTTGAAAAAAAGATTTTTATTTTACTTTAAAAATAACGACAACAATCGTTAGTCCATGATGGGGTTCAAAAAATTGATTCATGGGATATGCAAGTTATCTTCATCCCGAACAAAAGATGCCGGTATCGGCAAAAAGTTCTCTAAACAAAAAGACTGTTTTCTTGATTCTAAAAAGCACTCAGCGTTGTGGGCCTCATGCTCTGTGACTAACTTTCTAAATTCATAAAAAAATGAACAAAAAGCTAATTCAGAGTTCGCAACAGGGCGTCAATATTTTTTGGTATAAATCGACATTTACATCTGTTACATATCTATGCATGAGATTATTGTCAACCCCCTGTATTTCTGAAGGGATGGCCCCTTTTCATATCACGGGCGGGACTTTCCATGGAATATTACAGAAAGCCCGCGAAATACGTGAAGTCACGTGGGACCTGGTTGGCTCTTCAGTTTCAGCTTGGACGTCAGGCAGATAAGGCCTTAGCTGGTGCTCACTGCACACGCGTGTTGTGTTAGTTAGAGAAATATGTTTAGTTAAGTAAATAAAGGTTTAAATAAATAATATGGTTTTGTGGTTGATGAATGTCTTGGCAACAAGACTGACCTAGAAGACCAGACACGAAGTCCCCAAGACTAGGTCCAGATGCTAGAAGAAGAACGTAAGATGCCAAAGATGAGCAGAAGAATAATAGAAGTAAAGAAAGGGTATACAACACATCCAATTGTAAGTAAGAATATAAATGCTTATTAAACAGTATGCTATAGGTTGAAAATTCGATCCGGAACAGCATGATTCCGATTTTGCTTTGTATTATGTAAATATTTCGGTCCTCATTTTATTGTTATATACACAAGGTTTCAACAGATATTCCCCACCCCCGTCCTTCTTCAGATGTTTCTTGTCGAACTCGGGAACCTTCACGTCGAATTTAGAAGCCTTCATGTAACTTCGAACCGAACCCTTTATTTAATCCATTAGGGTAGATTGTTCCCATTCCATTAACCAGAACCGGGTACATGTGTTAAGCCATGTTAAGTATTCCATATTTTTGCATATAGTCAGGATTGAACTTGCAACCTACCGATAATTGTCACTTAAAACTATTTTAACTCAACCCTTATATTCATTGTGCCATGTGAATTCAGACAAAAAAAACTTACTGTATATCAATTTGTTAGACTTTGCAGTAATTAACAGTTCTCTCCCTTCTAAGTTAACGCTCATGAAAACTTGCAACTCATATCCCCCCCCCCACCAAAAGTATGTATTTACCCAACCCCTGTGACACAAGGTCGTCTTATTTGCGGAGTTTAACAGGTTCGAATTCGGAATTTTCTTTCTCTTAGACCGGTTGCCACAGATTCCAGTATAACCTACTATTCACCAATAACCTGAGGGAGAATAGTTTATACCATTTCCAAGGGTATTAGCGCTTTGTGAAAGGAAAACAACCTCCTCCACGATTTGAACTCCGGTCACCATATTTCTTTTCTACAACGATAACCGTTACAGCCCAAGCGCCTACACTTTGTACTAGCAATAAAACCGCCAACATAATTGACTTTGTCCGAACGACTCGTTGAATATTAATAACTGTTCTCAAAATAGACATTATCTAGATAAAAGGGTGCAGTGTCTGTTAGCAGACCACATCGGAATTACGACTAGATATGAAAGGTCCTTGGTATAAATTTATTAATTTCATAGGAAACGTTGCAATAGTTCAACCGTCTGAATAGAGAAAGTAATTTATAGCCCTTTTTCGTATCGCTTCGGATCATTTACCAAAGATTGTTTCTCTTGGGCACCCATATTTTTCTTATTATTGTTGTCCATTTTGATATTTTCAACCGTATTTTTTATTTGCTAATAAAAACTTAGCTTTAAACAGAAAATTAAATTCTTAATTAACTCTCTCTCTCTCTCTCTCTCTCTCTCTCTCTCTCTCCCTCTCTCTCTCTCTCTCTCTCTCTCTCGAAATATTATCAGAGGTACCAGCTTCCGGCCTCAAGTGGTAATGAATTAATGTCGGCTTCGATTCATCAGACTAATTATGAAACATTTGTTAAAGTGCATGGCTAGGAATTATCTCCCTTGAATAACCAATGGCGGTGGTCGAACATGAATCCGCCATTTTTGCTTCGTCCTTTTTATTCATTATTTTTTTTATTATTTTAGTCTGTTAATTAATTGCTTTCATGAACTTCTTTCCGGTGCCATTTCAATAATTGCTGATTTATTTCCTTTCATCGTCTTTATTTATTTATTTTTTATTTATTTCTACGCATCATTTCAAATTGGGCAAAAACACTCTCCGTAAAAGGTCAAGGGGGAAATGAATTACATTTATTTGATAAATTCGTCAATGACATTAGCAAAGTCATGCGTACAATTAACATGAGAGTCAATCAATCAGCTTCGTATCATTTTATGAATTGAATCGAAAGCGGTTCCGTTTACATGATTCTCGAGGAAAAAATATATTGATGGCTTTCAAATCTATAAAAATTGAGACGCGAAGGCACACAACGTGGCTGGAGGGAGAAGAAGTTTGTATCGTTGAACAATTTGCTAAAGTAGTCCGTTTGGCCTACTCTAGGTTTCTCATTACAATGACCTGGTATTTACGTAGGCCCTGGGAAGGGAGCACGTGACACAAGGTCAGTTTAACCTGAGTACCTCCTAATGCAAACGTTGTTCCATCACCACCCCTCCCAAAGGAAATGCCTCAAATATATAGCAATGACAAACCCAAATATTGCAATCTTTAGATAAGGGGAGGCAAGTGCTGTCTGTAAAGATGGCCACCTGAGAATATATTTGGACATATTTCAGACTCCGTTGAACAAAATGCATTGAGAGAGAGAGAGAGAGAGAGAGAGAGAGAGAGAGAGAGAGAGAGAGAGAGAGAGAGAGAGACATACATACATACATACAGACAGACAGACAGAGACAGACAGTTATATATATATATATATATATATATATATATATATATATATATAAGTTAAGTAAACAAACAAATGTGTTTATTTTTATATGGCTTTACACACAATTTTAGGATATGTGCCTAATTAAATTTGAAAATTAATTAGTTAATAATTAATGATTTAGGCTATATGTTCAAATATAAGGTAAACGACATTTTCTCGCCTTACATTTGAAAATATATACCCGCCTAAATTCATTAATTATTAACTAATTATTTTTAAAATAGTTATGACTTCAATTAAGCACATATCCTCAAAAATATTATCTGCACGCACGCGCGTGTGTGTGTAAGTCTAAGGGAAATACTCAATAGAACAATGGAAATTCATTAATCATAAAGATGTATTTAAGTTACATTGACCACTTGCTTACCGCCCTGTCAGTTGGAGCTGTAGCATATGCCTACTGCACCTCTACAGAATAGTAAGACCCTCCCCCAATGGAGACACTAGTTGGCCGTAGGTGGCGAACCCTAATATCTGATGACAGAATTGTCGTGGTTGAGCGGTCTGTGACCCGAGTACTAAGTGGTGCCATGACATGCAACACGCCCCTTCGGCCCTTACTTGGGCTAGCTGGGCGATCGGAGAGACCACACCCCTCAATCGGCTTGTCGTGTCAATCCCTAACACCTATAGGATTGTCCTGACCGTATTCCTCAATTTGTTCTTATTGCAAATACAAGCTTTTTGATCATAGTTGATAAAAGCCTTCAGTATTTATTAGCACACATGTATTCAAAAATATTTCATTTGACACTTTTATCTTAAATTCATAAGGTTACAATGTTACCAATTTACAACGGGAATTGAATAGACAGGATTAGACGCAGACAAACTCGAATTACTTCACAATATAAGTTTACAAAGTTTACTTCTCAACACAACTTTACAAGGTAAGACATTATTTTATCCTATCCAATATTTACATGATAATTAATTCAATGCTTCGATAAAGAGTTCCATAGAATGTGAAAAAGGTTTTTTCTAATAATGGCCTCTCTCAAAAGTTATTATTATTATTATTATTATTATTATTATTATTATTATTATTATTTTTATTTAATTTGGGAGAGGTCCCGCCGGAAAATATCTTTTTCAATTATTCTATTCATTCCATTCATTTTTATTATATTCTTTGGTTCATGTTTTTCATTAATTCTTAACTATATATATATATATATAATATATATATATATATATATATATATATATATATATATATATATATATATATTATTATTATTATTATTATTAGCCTAAGTCAAACTTGTTGGTAAACACTTTGTGGTAAGAAAAAACCCGGCAAATAGTTTGATTGCAAAAATATACTACCAAACATTAGAAAAGAATTTTTTAAAAATAAACCAAAATAGTCGTACCAACCGAAAATAATCGGTTGATACTATAATACTTGGCCAAAAGAAAAAACAATTTATATGTATATATATATGAAAAATATATATTCATAAGCTAATACGTAAAGAGTGCTCAATACCTAAGTAGAGCAAATAATAAAAATAGAGTCAGATCTTAGCCCTGAAGAACACTAAGCGAAACTTTTAGTATATATATATATATATATATATATATATATATATATATATATATATAGAGAGAGAGAGAGAGAGAGAGAGAGAGAGAGAGAGAGATTTGCCATTAAATTACACGCAATATTTGATATGAATATAGATTTGGTATTAAATAACGCACAAACATTGATATGCCATTAAACCAAACAAGGAATCAACCGCTTACCTTTGAATTTCTTGACACTGGTGATAACACTAATTATGTATGCAAATTATTTTTATTTCAGTAAAAATAACGAAATTAGTCTGCATTTTCTTTGAATGGACGAATAGTAATTGTTGTAACAGTGGAGAACATGCAACTATAAATAGTGAAGTCGTACATGTACCATGACTTGACTTCTTTTTACTGTTGGGACTAACATCACAACAGTAATATATATTGTAAGATATCATTGTAAAATTTTAAGAATATTTTTAGTAATTTTTGAATAAACTTATTAGCCTAAGTCATGCTATTGGAACCCTGAAAGAAAGTTTATCTATTAGTCTCGTCGGGCAGATTTGAATTTGTTTCAACAATCTTTCTTCCTGTCACATTATTATTATTATGAACAGTAAATCTATTCAAGTCAATATTTTAAGTTGAAGCAAAGCTACATTCAGTGAAGAAAATTCCTAAATCAAAATCAATGGGGATATTTTATTCTTAAGAGTTTGAATAGAAATTTATCAGCCTCAGTCACGATTTATAATGAGCCAAGAACAGACGAGCGTGCTGTTCTAAGACATTGCATGATGATTTGAAATAAACTTCATGGTTGGATTATTCAAGTTAAACAAAAGTATCTCAATTGTTGCGTAGTCACCACCGATATGCAGAGGGTCTATGAATAAATAAAAACAAATCAAAACAAGAAACTTTTATCTAATTATACTGACGGGTTAAAATGGTGTGCTAAGAGTATGGACTGTGTATGTCAATGTGTAATAGCATATATGTTTCGTGGGGCTATTTAATTATTTTTCGGTCCAACCTAGAACACTTCATAATTCTGTCGTATATATATATATATATATATATATATATATATATATATATATGTGTGTGTGTGTGTGTGTGTGTGTGTGTGTGTGTGAGCGTGTTTATATATATATAATATATAATCCAAATCTAGAGAAGAGAGAGAGAGAGAGAGAGAGAGAGAGAGAGAGAGAGAAAAGAGAGAGAGTTTGAAAATTTTGCTTTTTGGAGCATTGTTAAGTAAAGTATATTATTGTTTATATTTTTTGAAGGCAATTACAATGCATATATCGTTAAAATTCGATATATAACTTAGACAAATTGTCTAACTCTCCCGAATCATCAGATGCGAATCTTATGACACACACACCCTGAAATAGACAATAAAGCTAAATCTCTAACATTATATATATATATATATATATATATATATATATATATATATATATATATATATATATATATATACAAAGTATTTGCGCAGCGCTGATTGATGTAGGTCTTTGCACTGGTGTACTCATGTGTAGGTACCCACGGGAGAACATCACTTATGAGTTGCTTCTCCAGCAGTTCCCAATATGTTTGTTCATGTCACTCGTATGGATTGTGCAATAGCAGTCAGGGTATTTTATTGTAGGTGCTACTTCCAAGATTTGTTCAAGACAGCACTGACCTCTCATTGTAGCTCCCATGTAGCTGTTTGTAGAAGCGTTTCGTTTTGTGGTGCAGCCGCACAGTAGTATAGATACGGTACCTACTCTGAAGAATTAAACAAGATGGTTGCATCTATACACTGGACGGTAAACCCCTGAAATTAATAGACTAGTTCACACACCTAGGTAGCAAGATCACACCTATAAAAGGCGATTTTAATGTACTCAGAAGAAAGGCATTGACTGCAAGAATGATTATCCATCATATGAAAATCAGATCTCCCTAATGGGATAGATCTTACTGCGTATGTTTTTATTCCGAGTTCGCACCAGCGTAAAACCAGTATTTCAAATATTAATTTTTCGGACCATATTACCTTTAGGCACCCCTTTTGATTCATGAGTACATTTTTTTTTCATTTACACCGTCAACATCCGGTTGTTTGTTAGACGATTTTTAGAGGGTTTTTTTAAATTATGAAACTAACCCTAACCCCTAACCCTAACCCCTAACCAACAACCGGATGTTGACGGTGTAAACGAAAAAAATGTACTCATGAATCGACAAAGCAAAAGGGGTGCCTAAAGGTCATATGGTCCAATTTTTCTAGAAGTTTGAATTTTCTTTAAATTTGGGGGTCTTATTATCATCATGCTTTTTTTCCATTAAGTTATATACTCGACCCTGCTTCGTAAGCAGCGCGAATCATCTTCATTGTATATCTTACCGCTTACCAATCTCTTTGCAAAGGTCAGAGATATGCAAATGCTTTTATATTTCTCGGAGCCGTCTCGACGCCATGAGTTTATGTTTCTGCTGTGAGTCAGCATCTCAGTGGAGATAAAACGTGGATTTTCCATCAGCTGTGTTCGATTCCAGGATTTCGAATACTGAGGTCAAGACACATTGACCTTTGGAATTTGGAAGATTAAAGAAACCTAATCCTCCTACAATCTTTCTTCGTGTCTCACTAAACTACGCACCCCCACACTCACCCCTCACCCCCCATATATATATATATATATATATATATATATATATATATATATATATATATATGATGATAAAGACATTATGGAAAATCAGATCGATATGATTCGCTTGTGGAATAGCGTCATCTGAATGAATTCATTACTCAACGAACAACAAAACAAAAATCGAACACTCTTTACTTATAATAATCCATAACACAGGATAGTCCAAACGTCTTGTCGCCCCTACCAAAATATAACTACTAATTAAGCAACTATTATTAGATGAATTAAGCCCCAGAAATTAAATAGATTATTATTATTATTATTATTATATTATTATTATTATTATTATTATTATTATTATTTTCACTCCTTTTCAGTTTTTCACATCAGATGCTTTAATGATATAATTAGCAGATGCTATTTCACTGGAGTCTGGTTGACAACAAGTCCCCTCAGGTCTTCTGGATTCTTCTGAGTATTCTAGCCGACTGCAGCAATGCAGTAGCCTGGATGATCTCAAATCTTCCTCTGATTTCCTTATCCCCCAGTCTTTTTTTCCAAGTTTTTCGGAACCGTTCTAAGTGCATTAATTACAATTGGTATCACTTTCACCCTCATATTCCGCAGAATTTTCAATTTATTGGTAAGGTCCAGGTATTTGTCCATCTTTTCGTTTTCTTTCAACTTCACCCTGTGATCTGCTGGAACCGCAAAGTCCGCCAGTTGGCACGTTCTTTTTTTTTTTTTTTTTTGGTAATCAAGCCTAGGTCTAGTCTCCTGGCTGGGATAAGTGATCAGTCTTTATTTCGAAGTCCCAGAGAATTGTATGCGTTTCATTCTCAAGAACAGTTTATGCATATACCATTTTCTGTATGGTCAAAATTTAATTTTGTGCATAATTCCCAGTGGATGCACTTCCGAACCCAGTCGTGCCTAGCTTTGTATTCCCGTTGTGCTAGTTTGCTACATTCGCTTAATAATGATTTACAGTCTCATCTCTGTCACCGCACTGTCTACATATACTGTTTTGTTGAGTCTTATACATATTTGTTTTGATATAATTTGTTCTTACGGCAACATTATTATTATCGAGGATGAATTATATTATTAAAACAAAAATAATGAAAGTTAAAACAATATATATGGGTAACAAGTCTTTAGGACCATACTGTATATTACACTGGAGAAAATAATTTTCATTGAGTTTGATTTGACACTTGTTTTTGACTATTTTTTGACCTCTGAATCCTGAAATGACCTCAGTTTTTCAATATCACATCAATTTTTCTCAAAAACCATAAACATACAGCAAATTTGTACTTATTTCATGGAATGATTTAAACATTTACATATCAGGGAAAATAAAATATTACACTGGACAACACAATCTTTGTTGAGATATTTGTTTTTGAATAACTTTTGGACTCTGAATCCAAGTCTTTCTATATTACATCAACTTTTAGAATAACAGGATACCCTCACTTGATAAAAATTATTAAAATACTGCATGTTACAATTTTCTTTATTCAGCAGTTATATAATGATGTAATATAACATTTTGGCACTTAAAGGAGCGTAGCCTAACTTTAAAAACTTGAAAGCAGTGTCCAGAATACAGACAAACTCATAAGTGATGTTCTTGTGTGGACACCTACACATGGACACACCAGTGTAGACTCACCAGCAAGACCCTATATCAATCGGCTCTGTGCGGATTTTGGAGGCTGTTCAGGAGGATTGCTTGGGGAGATAACCTACAGAGACGGTTGGCGATAGAAAGTCATGGGTATCTATGCTGTCAACGCGAGCTGCTTCTGCTGCTGCTGCTGATGATGATGGATCTTGTCTACGCATTTTGAAATATTTGAAAGACTTACTGTCTGATTTTGCTCTTTCTTTCTGTCCCTCTCTCTCTCCCTCTCTGTGTCTTTCTCTGCCTCTCTCTCCCTCTCTCTGTCTGTCTGTATGTCTGTCTGTCTGTCTGTCTCTCTCTCTCTCTATCATTTTTATATGCAATCTCATTCTCTCGGTTCTTCACATGACTGACTATTTTTTTCTGGAATAGAAAAGTCGATATGTAGATATCAATTTGCATACCAACGTCTTCTCCTTGGCGGAAAATCCCGTTTCAATACATAAGAACGTTATAGAAGAAATGGCGAGTCGTTCATGGATGAAATTGCCTTTCCCTTACTCTTTGTCTCAATCGTATCTCTCAGCGCAGAAAAAGACTGATCTTTTGTCGATTCATCCAATTGCGCATGGCGGAGACATTTCGACTTCGTTTCTTCCTTCCAAAAAGATTTCTATGCGAATCAATAAACTATATATATATATATATATATATATATGTGTGTGTGTGTGTGTGTGTGTCTGTGTGTAAAGAGAGAGAGAGAGAGAGAGAGAGAGATAGTGTGAGAGAGAGAGAGAGAGAGACGGTGAGAGAGACGGAGTTTTATTCCCATTTTTTCATTCAAGCGTTGATGCATAATCTGTCTGTATTTTTTAATTCTTTACTTTTTAGGCCTGTGGGTGGGGGCAGGTTGTTCTGTAGCCTTGAAGTAAGTGCTCCGTTCTTTTGTTATACCGTCAGTCTATAATGGATTACATATGGATCATATTTGTGTGAATTGTCTTCAACCATTTATCTCGATCAGTCTTCTTCATTGCTATTAACCAGCATTGATCCTTTTGCGAATGGGGGCGCCATCGAGATATTTCGAAGGTCAAATTGCATGTCATTCTCGCATCGCTTCTATGCAGTTCTTTAACATAATTATAATCCTTCTCTCTTTCCTTTCCATTCTTACATTTAAAAGGTAGACAATTGTTGTGTAATGGTTAGCGTCATAAGAAATTACCACGGGGAACAGAGTTCAAATCCTGTTTGCATTTCGAAAAAAATAACAAAATTATTATAGGTGATACACCTATAGGACTAATGGAATGCGCCGACAGGTTACTATAAAATAACTGGGATAATTGTGGCTTGGAAGTAAGCCAATGCGAGCAAGCCAATACTCTATTGTCGGACGTAGTTTTCCACATCTCTCTATTGTATTTGTATACTTTCTGTTAATACATTTTTCTACTTTTTGTTACCCGTCGTTTTGTTCTTATTTGACCCCTTAAAACCTCACAATAAAAATGTAGGGACATGTCTTGGGAAAGTAATGAATCCACCTATTCTCTCTCCAGCTATGACTAAATAGTGGGACGTCCAATCGATTTTACACTATCCATGTACATATGACGGGCAAAATTACTAAACGTTTCTAAAAGTATTCTATCATAAAAAAAAACCTTTGTGTCATTTGAAAGAAATAAGATAACAGAAAACCCTAATAGTTTTTCATATAATAGAATTCCTGAAATCATGTTTTAAATTAAAGTTTAAGAATTATTTTTGACCGCTCAATAAGAAGGGACCCTATAAGTATCATTAATAAGTATGGAAGGAATTATTCAACAAAATATATTATTTTTTTGAGAATATCTCGAATCAAATAATTTCAGAATTTTAATAAAATGTTCACTACTTAATAATTCATAAATAAATTATTTTTCAAATAGGTCTTGAGTGAGAAATATTATTAGAATATTTATTCGATAGGCCTCCGCTAAAAATTAAAAAAACAAAAGAAAACAAATAGTGTCATTTTAACAATTAATTTATACTCCTGTAAAGATAGATTTCATAAAAGTTGAATTATTTTTCAATATGTATATAGATTTTTTTAAAATCGCCCTAAAGTCGAAAATTAGAATTGAACAAAACATAGATAAAAGAAAAATCAATTTAGAAATTTTAGATACAATAAAGGTACGGCTATTTACTTGGCGTTTTCATGTTGTAGTTCGCCCTATCAACGGGGCTTATAATACGCTGACTGTATCCAATGTAGAGTGGTAAGAGCCCTCCCAAAAGTGAAGGGGTATAATGTATGACACTAAACTTTATCTGTTGCTGAATCTCCATTTCTGTAATTCTGATGAGTGTGGAGTACTCCTTCATTGCAATTACTCTAGGATCCGCTCCGAAATTGAGTGGTAGTATCCAATAGGGTCCTATTGGCTTGAAAATATAATTGCCATAATAATTTGGTTTTAGAATGTTAATAGGTTAGATTTTTGTAATTGATAATACCTAATTATATTCGTTTTTATTGTACAATTTCCACTGAAATAATAAACTGCTGATATATTTTCTTAGGGAATAAAAGTTGACTTTTTTCAAATTAAAAATGGTAGTGGTTTATTTATATATTGGCGATACACAACTTTATTTTTAAAACATTATTTTGATTTGTAATCAAAATGTTATTTCTTTTATAAACACATACATTTCATAATGGGACAAATACATCAAATAAGGGTGCTTACATGTTAGTATATATATATATTTACCAACCCCTCGGGTTAGCTCAGTCGGTAGAGCGTTCGGCTAGAAACCACAAGGTTCCTAGTTCGATACCGGTCCCCGCCAACTCAGCGTATGAGTAGCACAGAGATCTGTGCGGTAAAATAAGGAGCTGATGGTAGGTGTGGCGCTCCACCTCAGATGCTAAAAACAATCTCCTTGGTCTAGCTCTATTGAAAAGGGGATAGACTCCCTCGCTGACTGGCTGATACCTACTTTAGGCCGCCCCGTCGACTCTACTTACTTACTTACTATATGAGCAGGATGTGAGACAAGGTATATTTTTGCCTGATTTAACTAGTTTGAATTTAGTTTTCCTTCTCCTAGACTAGTTGCCAAACAATGGTTGAAGAGTACAGTCGACCATACTATTTACTCATAGCTGTAGGGAGAATAGTTGGATACAGGAGTATTAGCGCTATATGAAAAGCAAATAACATTTTTTCTGGAATTAAACCGGGTCACCGTGTCTAATTTCTACGACGATGACCATTGTATGCTGAGCATGTAACCTTTGACCCGAGTCTTACACAAACTCTTCCATCGAGAAATAATATGCCTCTTCTGTAGTTGTGGGGAAATTTCGCTTTATATAATGGAGGTGTGTGGTCAAATGGTTACCTTTCTAGGAAATAGATACAACGAAATGAGTTTAAATCATGGACGATGCTATTTGCATTTCACTTGGACACAGTGACACAAGATATAATCTGGGACGAGTCGGTTTGAATTTCCCATATCATTAATACCCCTTAGATAGATATGTCCAAATATTCTCCCTCCAGCTATGGGTAAATATTAGGGAAAACTCGGCTCTTTAACCTTGGTTAGGAAACCACTCTAGGAAAAGAAAAACTGTCAATTCAAACCTGTTAAACTTCGCTTAAGAAATTGATCATGTATCTCGTCCTACTCATGAGGAGGGATTGGTAAATATACATCTATCTCTATACATATATAAAGGGCAGTTGCATGAATCTGTATGTCCGGAGGAAACTTCGAAAATAAACAATTAACGACAGAGTAAATAGATATACGCATTAAATATCACCAGGGCTCGGTTTTAGAGAAAAAATAATGAAGATTTGATTTATATTTTCGAATACATCTAAAATTAAACCATTAGCATTAATAACTACAAGTTTCTACGCGGTCATTTATTTACTTTTAGTAAGAGGCGCAGATGATTAATACGGCGCTTAAACGAAAGCTCAATAATTTTTTTTTTCATTTTTTTTTCATATTACTGATTCAAAGTTGCAGTAAATATTTCTGTGTACAGGATAAACAATCGTTTATTTAATTTATTTTTTATTATACAATTTTTATCGACAGTTTAAGAATTAATCACTTAGTTACACTTTTTAATTTCGATTACGGTGAGTTGATTTCTTTATAAAAAGACGTGTGTTTTTTAGATTTTTTGCATTTTATATTATAGATAAAAGACATTAATTTCCACAGAGGTTTCAAGCCTGAGCACTATTTATTTTTCATTTAAAAATTAAAATTTACATAGTTATGTAGTATGTACATTTTTTAAAATTTTTCATGTTACCCATTCGCGTTAAAGTATTTATTTTAATATTATACAAATAAAATCATGATACTAATGCAGAATAGCGCGCAAGAAATAATACTATTAGATTACCTATTATGTTTCATTTAGTTTTCTTTTCCATTTGTAATGTTTTCAAGTCGGTGCACTTTTCGATTTAAAAAATAATATACTATACTTAGTATGTACCACCAATTTTCCCTATGAAATCCCCCCCTCCTTATATTTAACACAATGAAACTTGCATAAATTTAAATCTTTAAAAAAATTTCCGTTCGAAAGTTTATTTAATGTGTCATAAAACAAACTCCTGAATGATTTTGAAAAACTTTTTCAGCTTACGGAAATAACGAAAATTATGATTGAAAAACAATGTTTTCATTTTTGCACCGTTAAATCAACTGAAATTTAACGTAGCCAAAAAGAACTTACGACAAGGGTATTTTAAAAAAATTCTATGAAAAATTAATTATTCGTCCGATTTTCACGAAAATATCCATAACTATTTAGCTTTTGATGTAAATATGTCTGAAATAGTTTTTTCCTAAAATATATTAGGGGAAATATTTTTACGAGGTCTTTTATTTTATGAGATATTAAAAAAATGCACCGTCAAAAACCGAATTGTACTTTTTTTCTGAATAGCTATATAAAAAATTGTATAATACTCAAGGCGGTAGTTTTTGTAGAAAAAAATCATGAATTCTGAAATAAAAAGTGCAAAAAAATCTCATAATATTATTATTTGAAACTTTTTTTTCTTTTTTAATTGATATGTACTATATTCTATTAAATTGTCAAGAAAATTTTTTTTTTTAAAGAACTTAATTTTTAAGAGTATTTTAAATATTTTGTGTATTTAAATAATTTTGTTTTTAAATGTTTAAAAATTTTTTTTTGTGTGTAAATATATATACGCATTAAATATCACCAGGGTTGGTTTTGAGCAAAAATAATAGAGATTGATTTATATTCGTGAAGATAATTAAAAAATAAAATTAAATTATAACAGCATGGATTTATTTTCATTTAATATTTTAGATAGTAGACATTAACATTTCTTTTCAGAGTAGCTGGATCAATGCAAGGTCTTTTTTTTACATAGGAACTTAAATGGGGCATCCCACGAGGATTCAATTCACGATTCAGTAAAAAATCCCCTTCTACCCAGGCGACGCCGGGTAGCCACTGCTAGTATATATATAAAGGGCAGCTGTGTATATTGTATGTCCGGAGAAAAGTTCGAAAATAAAACAATTAACAACAAAGTAAATATATATATACATTCACTATGACCAGGGCTTGGTTTTTAGCAAAAAATGAAGATTTTATTTATATTTGGAAAGATATTCAAAAATTAAAATTGTTACACTACAAATTTTAATTTTTGAATATCGTCTCATTTATATTGAATTTTTTAAAATTGTATATTATTGAATTAAAATTTCTTACTATATTGTTATATATTTACATGCGGATTTTATGGGGTATCTGTTGTAAACTCTCTTTCTTTACTTCTATTATTCTTCTGCTCATCTTTGGTATCTTACGTTCTTCTTATAGCGTCTGGACTTCGTATTTCTCTGTTCTTGCTGGTTGGTCGTCCTTGATTCATTTCTTCTTCTCGGTCAGTCTTGTTCCAAGATATTCATCAACCACAAAACCATATTATTTATTTAAACCTTTATTTACTTAACGAACATCTTTCTATAACTAACGCAGCGCGCGTGTGAAGGTGAGCTCCAGTTAAGGCAGATAGGCCTTATCTGCCTGACGTCCAAGCTGAAACTGAGAGCCTAGTGACTTCACGTATTTCATGGGCTTTCTGTAATATTCCATGGAAAATCCCGCCCGTGATATGAAAAGGGGCTATCCCTTCAGAAATACAGGGGTTGACAATAATCTATGCATAGATTATGTAACATATCCAGTGAGGATCTAACTTGTGATAAGTAATAATGGATCTGCGAGACTAATTTAAAAAAATCCCCATCTACCCAGGAGACGCCGGGTAGCTACTTCTAGTATAGTGATAAATAAGGTAATTATTGAACTCGTTTGGTGATGTAAATTATTCATGAATAGAAAGCAGAAGCCTCCTCGATCTTTGTGTTGGGAATAATATTGTGTCTTAATCCATTTGATTCGTCAATACTTCTTTGTAGAAAACAAGGATACCCCCCCCAAAAAAAAAAAAAAAAAAACAAATAAAAAAAAAAAAACACCATAGATGAAAAAAGAAAGAAAAAAGAAAAATGGTAAAAGAAAAAGAAAATGTTTTTTGTGTAACGTTTTCCATTAGACAAAGAACAAAAGAATGACTCCTTTTATACGCGAAGTGTATAATAACGTTACTGAAGAATGAAAGCCTCATTTATATACACTATTTATCTACAATCAGACACAACATAACTGGAAAGCATTTCAGACATAACACGTTTACAACCATACAACAGACATGTGCATAATGTGGTTAGTTGTCTACTGTCTCTGTCACGTCCATCTCACAGTTTTTATTAAGTCAATATAAAGAGCTACAGCGATATATCTATTCTCAGCGTTATTTTGTTTACCAACCCAATTTGTATACGATTATTTAGCGACTATAATACGAAAATCCTTCATAGGATAGTATTTGCTTAGTTGGCTTCGGCATTAAATAATCCACGAAGGTTGATATGCCATTAAACAAAGAGACCAAACCTTCATAGGTGATATGCTAGAACCCCTCCCCCACTACTGTACACATTTACTGGGGACGAGTGTATTTTTCTTCTGGTAAATGTTGAGCAGCTCGTGACACCAGTGTTTTGAAATGACAGTGCTGTATATTTATCGTCATAATGGAAATGGAGACACGAGTTCAAATCATGGACAATCATGGTTACATTTCCCATAGCGCTAATACCCTTGTGAAATGTATGCATCTGTTGGGTCAATAAAATACATTTATTTCGGACCATATAACCTTTAGGCACCCTTTTTGATCTCGATTAAGAAAGGACGTGTTTTTCATTTACAATGTCAATATCCGGTTGTTTTAACAGACGATTTTTAGATTTTTCTTTTAAATTATAAAACTAACCCTAACCCTAACCCTAGCCCCCTAACCCTAACCCCTAACCCCTAAGCCTAACCCCTAACAAACAACCGGATATTGACGGTGTAAATAAAAAAAATTTCCTTTCTTAATCGAGATCAAAAAGGAGTGCCTAAATGTAATATGGTCCTCATTTCAAACTATGGAGATAAGTGAGGGAGGTTCTTTCTATGATTGGTCATAGTAATCGCGTCACGTATCCAGAAGTTTTGGATCCCATATACAATAGACTCATTGAACTGATTCCACGGCAGTCGACACTGAGAGGATTGATTCAATAGGATACCATATATCCTCAATTTCCATCTACATCAGATTGGTAAGTCTCTCAAACTTGACATTATATATAGAAAGGGAACTTATATCGTTAGTCATTATTTTGTTGTTTGATAAAATGTTGGAATTGAACACAGTTTTATTCATTTATTTATTGTTAGTCTTAGAGTGAATAATATACTAACACGATACATCCAAATATTCTCCCCACTACAAAAATTATAGGCAACTAGTAGAACAGACTGGCGTATTTAAACTTGGAAAGGTATCTAGTTTAGGAGAAAGAAAAGTCTGAATTCAAACCTGTTAAACCCACTTAGAAATTTACCTTGTGTCCCATCCTACTCTTACTGAAGAGAGAGAGAGAGAGAGAGAGAGAGAGAGAGAGAGAGAGAGAGAGAGAGAGAGAGAGAGAGAGAGAGAGAGAGCTTCTAAACTTGTGTAGAATTACAGAAACCAGTTGGGGTAAGGGATCTTGCCTATTCCATCCAGTTGTTTGAATGTGAGGATATTTTTGTTAACATACCCTTTCTAGTAAAGCACTCATCCAAGCGTTTCTCATTAATCATTTTCCGTGTCCATAGACAATCAGAAGTTGACTTATGTATTAATAGATATTACAAAAATATAAATGGCTTCATATGACATTTTAAACGAACATAATAAGTAACAGTGTAGACTAATAATCAAAAGGTGCTTACAAGAATAGATATACTTACATAAATAAATGAGTTGGATATTTTTGCGTTCAATAAATATGGGTTAAAACATACGGAAATAAATCTGACAGTATGTAGAAATTAGAAAAAATAAAGTTTTCGAAAAAGATGAATTGATTCTAGATGGTGAAGTCGAAGTTAAAACATTTTAAAACAATTTTTCATCAGGACTCACAGAAGTAAATTATGGATTTGTTAGCCTTTTTTAATTCCCTTCCCTTGTATTTTCTGTCGATTTCTTCTTTTAATTTACATACTATATCACTAGGAAGATACGTTACATCTCAAATATTCTTTCGGTTTCCCCTTAAAAAAAAAAAAAAAACGTTGCTAAGGGAAAAAGAACAGATTTTTCCATAACACGTTTCATTTTTCAAAGATTTTCATCACTGTTTAGACCTGATCTCCCGATGAAGGGTTAAAAAACTGAAATGTTTGAATGTTGACATCACCATCTAAATTAAATTTATCATCCTTTTATACTTTGTTTTTTTAATAATTTCTACATACAATGAATATATATATACGAAATATTTTATCTGTCTGACAGACAGAATCTTTCTTTTATATATATATGGATGGCAGAATTACTCGTCGTTGCAAGAGATTTGGCAAGCCAAAAATGAATTCAAAATGAACATATACTGTAAAATATATTTACAAAACAAAAATCACTTCAGAAATATTTCCTTGTAAAATAGAGGCACCCATTATAAACAAGCAACTTTCATGCGAGGATCAGGACATGCTTCCGATTATTGAAAAAAACAAAGTATGTATGTATGTATATATGTATGTATCTAAAATATATATCACTGCGGAGATATAGATGTGTCTCATATAGCCCAACCCTACGCTACGGGTATTCCGTGGCACTGGCTTTCCAGTAGGAGAGGGTAGGACCCATTCAGTCGGCCTTTGGCACATGTTGACGTCTGCCATTGGTTTCATAACCATGGGTAGATATAGAAGTGTCACATATTGCCCCGACACTTAGCTACCGGTATAGCATAATGGTCGGGCCTTACTTGGGAACACCATATTTGTGGCCTTGTGTCAAACAGAAAGCTTAATAGATGTAGTATAATTCTCAGACCTTACCGGGTGGTCTCTTCGAAGAATCGGCCCGAAACGAAATAAAAACATAAACGAGATTTTTGGAGACATAAAGGCGGGTTTTAACGAAAATTCAGTCTTCTTGACTGTTAATTGTTCTTTGATCCGAATGGCCGTGAACTCACAGTGACCGTAGAAGGAATCGAATGATTAGAACGAATCAAACATTCTTTTCCTTCTAGGATGAAATGGATTATTCGAGAAAAAGATCCTTCTAGATTGGTTCTATTGAGATAATATATAAGGCTGGCCCTGGCTAGGAGATTAGAGTTGGTCTGGGCAGTGGAGTTGGTGTGACAGTTGGAATTGCCTTGGGCTGAGATCAGGGAACGATCTGTTGTCGCTGAAACGAAAAAGGCTGTCCTGATATTTGCCGACTAGAAAAAAGTTTTTCACCAAAAGTACTGAAACTCCAAGCACCATAGGAAGACATTATTTATTAATTAATCTCTCTCTCTCTCTCTCTCTCTCTCTCTCTCTCTCTCTCTCTCTCTCTCTCTCTCTCTCTCTCTCTCAAAGTTACGAAACCGAAATTGAATTTATTCTAATAAACTCATGAAAAATAAACTCGGTATTATAGTCATCATTTACTACCAAGAGAATACTACGGACAGTATTATGAATGAAAACAAACAACGATGTTCCCCTGACCACTAGACACCCGTGGAGATAACGTCAATTGGCCGTAACGAGAACCACTTGACTTGTAAGGTGATACTCCCTCGACCTGAGACTGACCAACGAAAGAACTGCTGGAATCCTGTGAGTGTTGTAAACAACCAAAAAGTTTACGCGTGTGGAAAACATCCCGAGACTAGCGACCAGCGACCAGTTTGATAGTGCACCCACAGAGTACACGGTGTAAGACGCGAGTGTAAAGCCCACAGTCTAAAGCGCATTGTAAAGAAGGACCCCGCCACGTTACATATACGATTTAGTGCCATGAAAAAGGCACTACGTAACACCGGTAATCCGCGGCACTGGCTTCCCACTAGACCAGGGTTAGGGCCCAATCAGTCGGCCTTTGGCGCATGGTGACATCTGACATTGATTTATGCTTCCAGGGTTATGAATCAATGTCCGACGTCCATCATGCGCGAAAGGTCGACTAATTGGACCCAGAAACTGTCTTAGTGGGAAGCTATTGCCACGGATTACCGGAAGATAAGGGACGGGGCAATATGAGGCACGTCTATATCTACGCACTGGCTTCCCACTAAGACAGAGTCTGGGCCTAAAATAAAAAAAAATTAAAGACAAGAATATATGAAAAATAAAAGATAATAAAACAAATATTTAAAAAAATAATTTTTATTATTCTATATATAAGTATATATAAGATATCTATTTTTACTTTTTTTAAATCCCGGGTAATGCTGGGTAGCTTGGTTAGTATATATAAAAAATAAAGTATGGGTTTTAAAAGAGAAACATATTTTACTGTATGTTTTATTCACATTTAACTTGACTTTGGCCCAGTTAAGGAGGATATGTTTTTAGTAGCTATAGGTAGAAAAATCCAGGGGGAACAACTAGGGTTTGGATTATTTTTTGAATGTTCTTACCTTAATCATTTATAAAAATTTTGAAATTTTCTGTTCGTCTAATTCCGGAGGGTATTGGATTAAAGAGTCAATTTTTCAATTATTTATTTATTCAATTAATTATTTTGTATAGATTAATTCGCTATTTTATATGTTTTGCGTAATAAGAAAAATTAATAACTTTAATTAAATAATTGTAATTTGATAATTTTAACTAATCTTATATCCTTAGATTCAACAAAACATCCCAGCTGCCATTTAAATTGGATTTCTTTTAAAAAAATTTATATTAATTACATTACTTTCTTTTTCTTTTTAAAAAATTGATTAGATATATGTATACATATATATTACAAAATTGATTCGATATATGTATACTATATATATTACAAATATTATATATTACAACTATATATTACAAATATTAAATATTACTGTCATATATAATATATTATATATATATATATATATATATATATATATATATATAAATCTTTTTTAAATTCTCTGTCCGGTGGATAAAAGCTGCTGGTGGTGTAGAGGTAGCAGTATCACCTTAAGACAGCAAAATTGTGTTATTCATCTTGTTTTGTTGCTGATGAGTACAGGGTTCACACGTGGTATTTATCACATGTAATATGTTGAAAAAATAATGCCTTCCATCATCCCATATATTATTACTATATTATATATATATATATATATATATATTATATATATATATATATATCCTTAATCCTCCTCTTGTAATGGTTACTCAATTCAATATATATAAAAAAAAAACAAAAGCGCTCGAAAACAGGTTGAACTATTCATTCATTCATGAATATTCTGAATATTTGTTTCTTTTTATATTTCTCTACTCACATACGTACACATACAAATGTAAACACACGCACATACATATTTATTATATATATATATTCATTATTTTATTTTTTTTAGTTTTAAGGCTCGAACACCGGGTAGTCCAATTTGCAAATAAAGAAATTGTACAAAAAACAAAAAAACAAAAGAAAAACTTAAACTTGAGATAAATGGAAGAAAGAAGGCCAAATCATCTGTGGAGTTGGAAAAAATCAATTCAGCTAAGCTAATATGTAAAAAAGCTCACTACACTATATATATATATATATATATATATATATATATATATATATATATATATATATAATTTTTACTATATAGTATCTATATATATAACTATATAAGTAAATATAACAATATCATATATGCATTAAATTCATCTCATTTTGTTATTTCCAAAATATTCGAAATTATGTAAAACAATGTATATTCAGCTTCACTTAATTAATAGAACCTTTTACATCTATACAGTAATAATGTAATTACTACCTACCTACCTACCTAGCTACACACACACACACACACACACACACACACACACAAATATATATATATATATATATATATATATATAGTAATTGGTAATTTGCTTTAAGCATTGTTAAGTATGTTATAAAATAATAAAATTCGAAGGCAATACAATGCGTAAAAAATAAAGACAAAAAGATGTTTTATATGTCTAATCGATTTCAAAGCAAAGCTTTATCATCAGAGTGTATTTTCAGAAAATACACTCTGATGATGAAGCCTTTGCTTTGAAATCGATTAGACATATAAAACATCTTTTTGTCTTTATTTTTTACGCATTGTATTGCCTTCGAATTTTATTATTTATATATATATATATATATATATATATATATATATATATATATATATATATATAATTGATAAAATATATACCAGAACTTTCTCCAATTATTCTTAGTCCTATTTATATTCATTTTACGAAACATGGTTGAAAAACTTTCTTCACGGCATGTTACAAGTGTGTATTGTCATTTGGTGTAGACAGTAGTAATCCTTGTTTTCGATTGAATGTAACATGGACATGACTGAATAATTCGCTGACAAAAGTTGTCCAAATGTTGATGTGACATCTGTGATGGTCTCCGTCTGTTTCCGGTGCGGCCATGTTAGCAGGTATTGAAAACTTTGTCATGTGACTGCCTTTTCATTTCTTCACTCACATTGTTGATTGATTTTGATCTTGTGTTCTTTGTTTGCGCAGGCGCGAGTCTCGAACGAAATAAATGTGACCACTGAACGAAGAAATAAGATAGGTGAATGCTCTTTGTTTTTATTCAAGGAAGCTGATTAACTTGTATCAGATGTTGTTCGCTTAGAAAGAAGAAGGGATAATTCGGCCGAAAAAGAGACCAAGTTGGGCGAAAATTTACACGCGATTATAAACTCATGACTGGAAACGGTGTATTCAAGCGACAGGGTAACATTCCATAGTGGAAATGACCTTTTCATTGAGACCAACAATGACAAATTTTGGTATTGCCTATAGTAATAAAGCCAACGATTGCTTGTCTGTGTGCATCTTATATCTACATATCTATTTACTCACCCCTTCACGCGAGTAGGATCTGACATAAGGTCAATGTTTTTAGTGGAGTTTAACAGGTTTGGATTGAAAGTTTTCTTTTTCCAGACTAGTTGCTTAAGCACGGTAACAGATCCCAATCTGCCCTAATATTTACACATATCTGTTCGGAGAATAATTGGATTCATACATTTCCCATGAAGGGTCCCGTATTATCATGGCTATCCTCGTAGAAAATGGACACTGCAAACCGAGTTCAAATCACAGACGAGTCTGGTTGAATTTCACAAAAAGCTAATACCTTTGGGGAGTGTATTCACCCAACTATTCTCTTTGCAACTATAGGTAAATACTAGGGCAGATGGGTTCGTTAACCTTTGTATGGCAACTGGTTTAAGAGAACGAAATATTTGAATTGAAACCGCTTAAGAAATTGACCTTGTAGTACCTCCTGGCTGTGCTGAGGAGTTAGTAAATACGTATTTTTCCCAAATATATTGGCGCTATGCGACATGCAAACAGTCTAATCCACTATTTGAACTATAGTATCCCAGTTCAAATCTTACGACGAGGACCGTTACACCATGGATCGTATTGTAGGCAAAACGTTTGGACCCAGATGGATGAAAAATAATTAACTTGAGGAGGGACATGGGATATGTCGAGCTGATTTCAATGGTCAATTGAGATTACTGCTGATCAAAATGGTCAATAGTTATTTCTGTTCAAATGAAAAGTTGCAATTAGTTTGAAATATGAATAAAAATGTTTTCTAAATTGTGAAGATCGCGTATATATATTATGGGGCTTTTTGGGGAGAATGGAGACTTACTAGAAGTGGACTTGGAACTTTCTGAATGGAAACTCTATTTTCATAGTATATCAGCAATATAACGGAAACATTTTATTGACTGCAAACATTGTGGAATATTAATCTGACATTGTATATTATCAAACACATAGAGACATATTTTTCTTCGTGAATAGTTATACGAAGCGGCACTTAAAAAGTCACATCACAGGTCATTTTCAAACTCTAATCTACTTCCCTTTCATTCTCAACAAAGTAAAATGGCCTGAAACAATGGACATAAATAGAAATACTGTATGGATATTTAAATAAATGGACATTAAGGACAAAAATTATGTGATTGATTTCTCATTTAAATTAGTTGTAGCTCATGAATCAGCATTCAGCTTCAGAAATTCGTGTTGTAAAGACACCCACAATAAATGTGCGTGGGTATCGGAGTGGTAGGTTTAATATATCTCTGTCTACCTATCTATTCCTTCACTTAACGTGATGCACGCCGAATACCAAATATGTTCGTTGTTTGATGGAGGATTCTCATGGAATGATTTAAAAAATATACTAGTTAAATTTTCAATTGGACCTAGATCCAGATTGTTTGCTGGTCATGTCATAGATTTTATAGAGAGCTCTTATCCGTTAATAGGATAGCTTTGCTTAAGTGTATACGGTCACTGTTTGGGAGCATTTGGATGTAATAGGTAAATTATGTTTAATATGCAGAAACTAGAGGCATTTAAACAGTGTCCATGAGGAAAGTTGCGCCTTGACGCAATTCACTCCTCTGGAAATTTGGAAATGCTATTCTGTACTGTTTGGGAATTACGCAGGAGTCTCCCATATATATATATATATATATATATATATATATATATTATATATATATATATATATTAATGATTTGAAGGTCAATACAATGCACATAAAAATAAAAACAAAAAGATCATTTTTTGTCTTATCGATTTCAAAGTAAACTTTATCTTCAGAGATGATTTTCGGAAATGGACGCGTGTTTTTTGTTGTTGTTATTTTGTTACATAATCGCCGACCAGCACCTATATTTGTGGCCTTGTGCCAGACTTAGAAAAACCTTTAAAAAATGTACTACCGATTCTCTTATATTACTGGGTGGTCTTTGTAGAATCACCGAAAAAGAATTAGAAAGATAAAATCTTTTAACGAGAGTTCGGTGACACTATGTCTATGTTTAAGGAAAATCCTTTTGGGCGACAGGTGGTCTTTTGATCTTAAGGCCCGTGAACTCTGGGTGACCACAATGAGTTGGAACTTTTCGAAATAATAGAATATTCTATTATTTCGAGTAAGAACTAGATGGTTTCAAAAATAGATCTTTCTGGAAAATGACTTTGAAATAGTATTTAAGAAACCCGACAGTAGATTAGGGAGTCAGTGAGGGATCGGAGTCAGTCAGAGTCAGTCAGAGATCGGGGCCAGTCAGAGGAGTCGGCCGGAGAGGGTTAGTCCCGTACGGAGTTTAGTAAACTGTTGTCGCTAAAGACCATAAGGAAAGGCCGGTTGCTGTTAAAAAAAGTTTGTCACCGAGAAATTTACGAAGAACTAAACCCGAAGTTAAATCCAGTCAAGATACACCACTTGTTAAGATAGGGAATATTAGGGACTCTCTCTCAAAAGTTATAGTGAAGTTTTTATTCCAATAAACTTCTGAAAAGTAAACACGGTATTATCGTATCCTTTTATGAATGGGATCTCTGCCCCAAACAAAATAGTAAAGATAGTATCGTAAAGGGGGCGACCACTAGACACCCGTGGGGAAAGCCAAATTGACCGTGACTAAAAGACGCACGGTTGTGAAACCTGATACCCGAAAGGCACGCGGCCTGCGTAAGTGATATCTTACCCTTGACCAAAAGAAGTGAGGAAGGGTTTGCGGACTACAGACGATTACTACTAGAGATTCTGCGTGGAGTTGTAAACAAACCCACTACGTTACGTATGTCTATTTAGTGCCGTGAACGAAAAGGCACTACGTAACATATCGATTTGGTAACGGACGACGAACAACCCCGTACGTTACAATTTTTTAAAATTTTTAATGTTATAACCACGCGTCTCGTGGTGTTCTTTTTTTAAACGCAACGTGAAAAGTCGTGATAGTCGTAATAGCCGTTCTTCATTCAATTTAAATTTTATTATTTTCATCTATTTATATATTTATGTATTTATGTATTATTTATTTTTATTTATTTGGTATATGTATATATAGTAAAATATACATAATATGCACTATATACTATGAGGAACGTGTAATTTAATACAGTATATATAGTAAAATATACATATTATGTACTATTTATTATGAGGAACGTGTATTTTAATTAATTATGTATTCTGTGTTTAATTCTAATCTATTGTTTATACTAGGACCTAATTTAGTTATTAATAAACTTTCTCTAATTATATATATATATTATATATATATATATATATATATATATATATATATATATTCCACCTAAACATAGGCTGACTTTTGAAGTCCCACCAAACTGCATGTAAATTTTTTGAAGTCCCACTAAACTAAATGTTGGCTTTTGAAGTGTCATGCAACCACATGCAGATTATTGAAGTCACACACAACAACATATTGGACATTGAAGTTCTACTCAACTACATGTAGTCTTTTGAAAGTATCACCCATATATATATATATATATAATGGGTGGCTTACCGGTGAATATGGGCACGATCGTTGGAGGTGCACAGGACCCAGGGGTTAAGTCCGTGATAAAAGAAATACATAGTGCTCACTACAAAGTAGAGCAATTTTATTGAAGAAATGGATACAAAGAAACCTACTCGAGTTTCATTGCTAGAATCATCAGGGTTAAATCCACTGAATTAATCGAGTTACCGATTAATAGCAGCTGATCACACGTATGTTCATTGAATAAGATTTTACGTTACAGAGAAACACTTGTTTACTTTTTTGGAAAATCTCACCGGAAATTGTTTTTTCGTGGTTATTAAAATGAAAGATGTGAATTAATTTGTGGGTATACTTTATTAAACAACCATAGTAAAATAAATACCCACAAATTAATTCACATCTTTCATTTTAATAACCACGAAAAAACAATTTCCGGTGAGATTTTCTAAAAAAGTAAACAAGTGTTTCTCTGTAACGTAAAATCTTATTCAATGAACATACGTGTGATCAGCTGCTATTAATCGGTAACTCGATTAATTCAGTGGATTTAACCCTGATGATTCTAGCGATGAAACTCGAGTAGGTTTCTTTGTATCCATTTTTCAATATATATATATATATATATATATATATCCCTATATCTATCACTTACTAAAATTCTAGATAAACGTACTACCCTCAAAAACACCGCATGTTAGAAAGATTTCTATTTGAGCAAAGCACTTAAAATACTAGAACTTAATGAATAAAGCAGATTCTCATTGAGTTAGAAACTTGATTATAATTTACCGGGGTTCTGCTTTTGTTGTTTAATGATCCCTTTCTCGTTCGAATGGAGATAACTTAGAACCAACTTAATTAAAACCTGTCACTCTTTTCTAAATAAAAGCATCAAAACAACGCGTTCAGGTATATCGTATAATATATATATATATACATATATATATGTGTATATATATATATATATGTGTGTGTGTGTGTGTGTGTGTGTGTGTGTGTGTGTGTGTGTGTGTCTGTATATGTATGTGAGTGTGTCTGTGTGTATGTGTGTGTGTGTGTGTGTTTAGAACGAGGCATTTAAATTGTCTTCCCGCCTATAATAATGCGGTTCTAGCGCCTATCAATCCAGCGTCTTAACGAACTGTATGTTAAAGGTGAATGCATTGGGATCATTGATGATTCAACAGCCTGAGTCAAACCGATCATTCTGGATTACTCGTCGCTTTATATGCAATTCCTAATGAAAGCCAAGGAATCCTGATCTGTACTTGAGTACGTGACGAGTTTATGTGAATTGGCTCATTCAACAACATATGTCACATCATCCCCAACACATATCTTTGTCAAACCACATTGTTGATTATACAAGGTGTGTTCGAAATGCATAATGAAAGTCGAAACTGTATTTTACAAGACAGAAGTGAACAGAGAATAAAGCGCTTAATGTTCTTCAAGATCAGATCATTGGCATTAATTTAATAATTGATGGTTGAAATAGAATTATAACAGGATGATGGTTTGTTAAGTTTTTCTTTCTTTGAAAGTTATATATATACCCAAAGTGTCTTCAAGTGCAAATTTTTTTTCAATTATTAATTTTTATAAAATAATGAAGTACATTTAGTAAGTTCCTTTTTAGATCTTTTTTCTTTTTAATTCACTATTGGACACAGGTGATATTAAGAAATTAATTAATTTTCCAAGTAAAGTATGGTCATTCCTTATCCATTACTCAGACTATTATCTTTGTAAAAGTGTTGTTGTAATATTTAGTACTTATTTAGACAAGCCACAGGCAGAATGTAAAACAAGGTCAAGTTCAGCTGGTTTAAATTCAAAATTTGGTAACACTATCAAAGAAATTATATAAACAGAAAAATCTTCTCATTATTCAATAAAATTTATGACAGATAATAATGATAAAATTAAAAATTCTAAGGCATAATTTAATATTCCTCATTTCCTCGAACCTTTAGCGCGAAATCATTGTTTAGCTTATGAACCAGGAAACAGTAGAATTAGAGAATGATGGTTTTGCACATTTCTGTGCGGAGGGTGATTCACTATCCCACGTGGGATGTGATGCACTTTTATAATCTTGCGTAGAGACGGCTGCATTTGCATATTTTGTGTGGAGCGTGATGCACTTAAACACTCATGTATAGAATGTACTGGACTTGCTCAAATATGTGCATCAGGGTCTTCATTTGCATACTCTTATGTGAAGGGGATTGCACTTGCATAATCCAGTATATAGGTTGATGTACTTCCACAATTTTTGTCTGAGTTTTGTTCTTTCATTCCTTATATTTTCCTTATATATATATATATTATATATATATATATATATATATATATATATATATATATATAAGGGTGTGGGTATGTTTAATGTTTATGACTGTACATGTGTGTACGTGTGTGTGTGTAAGGGGAGTGAACGCCCGTATCTCTCAGTTTCATGCGCCTGATTAGTTAGAAATGCGCTTCCTTGTGTGTCTATAGGTTTTATCTAAAGTAGAACTAAAAAAATCAATGAACTGTTCGTGAGAAATAAAATGAAATAAAGTCTAAAATAAAAAAAGCAATAAAAAAAGCAAACGATTCTCTTGACTCAACTAACGACCAGTTCCGTAGACAGGCACCGGAATTAAGGATTACAAAAGAAGCCAATTTCTCTTGGAATCAATTTATTCAACTCAGAGGAAATGCAATTAATGGCATTTTCAGGAAAAAACAATTCCCCATTAGCCAGTGCATTGTAAAAAAAAAATGAAAGAAAAAAAAGCAGATCATTTCCGCGTTTTTTGATGATCGTAGACTGTCCTTTTCCTGTCTCTCTCTCTCTCTCTCTCTCTCTCTCTCTCTCTCTCTCTCTCTCTCTCTCTCTTTGTCAGCGTCCGTGAGTGTTTTTATGAGTCTAGTTTTGCAGATTGAATCAATTAAGTTTATATCTCTTGCATATCAGCATTTTAAGTATTTGTATAAATGCAATAAAATCTTAAATTAAAGACTAGCTAGTACGGAACTCATAGACAAATTATTGATATTCAACAATGCAGCAAACCAGCTGCTGTACAGGCACTTACCACACACACACACACACACAAAACAAACAAAAAAAAAAACAATAACTGAGGTGGTCACTACTAGAATAGGGTCAGTCCTAATTAGTGATCATACTCCACATTAATACAACAACCAATATTAGGTTTTTTGTTTTTATGTGACATTGTTTATATTATGTAATGTGTGAAAATAAACCATTGTTCTGTTGTTGTTGTTGTTGTTATTGATCTTCTTCTTCTTCTTCTTCTTCTTCTTCTTCTTCTTCTTCTTCTTCTTCCCTCCTCCTCCCACAAACCACCCAGGTAAGACGAACAAGGCACGCTGGGTCAGCAGGGACAAAGTTACAAGCACTAATCTCTTGTAAACTTCTACAGCTGGATACACCAGGTCAACCAGCATGGACCTATATTCGTCAAAGAATATTAAAAGCATCAAATTGTATGTGTAATGATTATGTTTTTGAAAATCGGCAAACAAAATTCAAACCTGGACTAGATTGTTTGTATTTCATTTCACGCTGATGCACCTGGAAAAAGCATGAATCCATCTGTACTCCAGCTATGGGTAAAATAGCAGGACAGAATAGGTTCTTTGGCTTTGGGACGGCAACCAGTCTGGAGAAAATGACCATATGCCGTATTCAGTGACGTAGGGGGTGGGTAGATAATTACAATTATGTGCACATTACTTCCATTAAATATTTGCTTATCGATAAATATAAAAACACTGAATTGGGCATTGAATAAGCCAAGCGCTGTTGAGTTGTTGTAAAACCCAACCAACCAACCAACCAACCAACCAGCAAACAAAATTGAATGTGGTGTTTCTTGATTTAAAAAAAATTCCATTTTAAAATTTAGAATACACTGACTGCACCTCTGCATAGGGGTAAGACATCCCTAATGGGGCCTCTCTTCGTCTTGGGTGGCGACCCATGATACTTAAGGACGGAATCCTGGTGAAATCCTGGTGAATGAGCAATCTATGACATGCAACACCCTTAGGCTCCGATCAATCTGCTGGTCACGTCAATCCTAGCACCTATATGATTGTTCCAACCCTTTTTATCAGATGGGTGCTAGAAAGCGGTGGCTGACGGTCTTCGTATTCTGGGAATGACGTTAAACTGTAACTGATGTTGAGGTTCCAGTTCTGGAGGTCTGGGGAATGTGGAGCACGTTTTCATCACCATTTCCCCCAGGTCCACACTGACCCGGAGTGGTAGTACCTGTTGGGGTTCCATCTATAGGTTAAATAGAAAATTTGTTTACAAAAGAATGAGCTTAAAAGATTTTCTTCCAAAATATCGGTATGAATTTTTTAAACCTTTGCCGTGGCTACAAACAATTTGTCACATTTTCGTTTGATATTTGCTTCTAAAGAAGGAATACGATTGATTTTTTAAAATTTTCCATTTTCTCTTATTTAAAAAAGAATCTTGATCTGAATTCATCCTATTATTTTATTTTTACGACACTAGCAGTTCCTTTACATTTAGTTAACTGATAAGCGCATGGCAAAAATACTGCACATTTTTCTCCACGTTTACTTTTATGTAGAATATTCTATCACTAAAAGATTCTTTGACTGAACATAATTCATCTGAGACACTTTGATGCTCATTGTTCTTTTCAAAAAAATTCCTTCAGTCTTAAAAATCAGAACGAACTTTTCTTAGCAAGTGTTTTTGTTTTCTTCCTTCAATGTCGATGAACAAAAAGACCACATTCTTTTGTCATAGCTTATTTTAAATTACATTTTATTAAAGCAGCCTAATAAAATATGTATTTTGAATAAATTTTCAACAGTGTATTATTATCTATGGGGTCGATCAGCTCAGTGGGTAGAGGATCACACCCCACGTGAATCACCCTCCGCACAGAAATGTGCAAGAGCATCACCAACTCAGCGCATGAGTAGCACAGCGTGGGCAATCTGCCGTAAAGAATGTGGGAGCTGGTGGTAGGTTAGTGCTCTACCTCAGCAAAACAATCTACATGGTCTAGCGCTAGCAAAAAGGGGATAAACTTCATTGCTGTTCGGCTTATCCTGAAAATAAGCCACTCTGCAGATTATTATTATTATTATTATTATTATTATTATTATTATTATTATTATTATTATTATTATTATTATTATTATCTATTAAGGGTTATTGAAATTATTTTCATGCTGTCTTTTACTTTCTTTTCAGTCTTACCTGATGTATTATTTTATTCACCGAAAGTGAACCTATTCCCTGACTATTTTATATTATTTTAGAGGTGCGTGATGTAATGGATATCGTTGTAGAAAATGGACACGGCGAGACGAATTCAAATTTTGGATGAGGCTATTTACATTTTACTAATACCTTTTAGAAAGGTATGCATTCAACAATGCTCCTTCCACCTATAGGTAAATAGTAGAACGGGCTGGGCTCTTAAACTCTGGTTAGGCAACCAGTCTAGGAGAAGTGAAACTCTGAATTCAAACCTGTTAACCTCCGGTAAAGAAATTGACCCTGTATCACATCCTACTTGTGCTGTTGTCTTTGATTGGTTGTTTAGTCTTACGGCATATCAACCGTTTTAGGGTCACTTAATGCCGATGTAAGTCATTTTGATATCTGGTTGCTTAAGTAGTCACCCGTCAAAATGTTCACCAGGCTCATCGTTGCTTAAATTCGGTGATATAGCGGGAACGTAAGATTTTAATGTGACTTGACCGTAAGTCCCTAATATTACTCTTTAAAAGTTTTTTCTCACTAGTAAAAACTGGGGTTTTTCACAGGAGTCTGAGAGACAGCAAAACTCGTTAACTCTCCTGGACTCTTCTAAGTATTGTAGCTATGACAGAGAACGAAAAAGAGCAAGAACCCGCGTCCTCCTGCATGCAAAAACAGATGCGATTTAGGCACTGGACAGACGCGAAGTGCCAGGATTTTCGGTGAAATACGTACATAAATAACATGTGAGTCAAGCGCTGAGCACTCAGGAGTCAGCTGTAGCAGGTTGAATGACGCGAACGACCGAGTAAAGAAATGTGATTTGGAACTGCTAAAGATTATTTCGACTACGGTGATGGATTTTGCAGCTGCTAAACGAAAACGAAGAACGTGTTGAACAGGGGAAGGTTTGGCTTGCTGGAAGACTGTGGACTCGCTTGTTTTTGCCCCCCCCCTCTCGGCGGGAGCTTGTTGATACGAACATCTATCCCCCCCATATATTCCCCTCCTTCTATAGTAGCTAATCTCAGCAATGCTGTCATCTAGCCAGTATAAATTATTTTTCTTCAATCTTTGATTTTCCTAGTTCATTTCTATTCTGTATAGCTATATCCTGGTCATCTTGTGCACAATGTCTTTGGGTTATCTTTCGTATTATCCAAATATTTGTATTCCTTCCCGCCTTCTCAATACTATAGTTGTTGTTTTCCTGTTTTTCTAAGATTTATTGCTGTTATTGGCTGCTCTAATTCGTCCCTCTTTGCCCTTTTTGAATTGCTGCATTAACAAAAAATGATTATTATTATTTTTTACACCCGCCTCATCTAGTGGTTTACTGGAGGCTGAGTGACAGTAAGTCTCCTCGGGACTCCAGTACTCTTCTGAGAAGTCTTGCAGATCTTAACAATGCTGTTCTTTGAATGATTTCAGTTCTTCCTCTGATTTCCAATTAACCCAGACTCTTTTCTAAACACTTGGAGACCTTTCCAAAGAAAGCAATCACAATTGGTGGGGCCTTTAACTTCACGCTCTACAGTTTGGATTTTTTCCCACTTATCTGGCAAGATCCAAGTATTTATCAATCTTTTCGTTTACTTTCATTCTCACTCTGTCATCCACCAGGGCGGCAAGATCTACAATATGTTATTGGTAATTAATGTAAGGTCTGGTCTTCTAGACGGGGTTAGGTGATCCGCCTTTATCGCAAAGTCTCATTCTCTAGGGCATATTCGGGTTTGTGCATATACCATTTAGAACCATGGTAACAATTATTATTATTATTATCTATGAGTTTTTCACACCTGTCGTAGCTAGTGTTTCACAGCAGGTTGAGTGACAGCAAGTCTCCTCAGGTCTCCAGGACTCTTCTGAGTATTCTAGCCGATCCCAACAATGCTGTAGTTTGGATGGTTCGGTTCTATTGATTTCCAATTCACCCATATTCTTTTCCAGAGCTTTGTGGATCGTTCCAAGGGCACCAATTACGATTGTTACTACCTTCACCTTCATGTCCCAAAGTTTTCTTTGTTCTCTGGCAAGGTCTATGTATTTGTCAATCTTTTCGCTTTCTTTCATTTTCACTAGTTTTCACATCAGTAGTAACTGGTGGCTTTCATTGAACTCTAAATGACAGCAAGCTCCCATAGCCTTGTGTGGCTCTGGTGATCTTAGCAACGCTGTAGTTTAGACAGTCTCTTTTGTTCTTCTGATTTCCGCTTAACCCATTTTTATCCGGGTTCTTTGAGAGAGTTCCGTGGATTCAAACTACAATTGATATCACAGTTGCTTTCAATCCCCATCATTTATTCAGCTGTCTGGCAAGGCCATTTTTTTTCATTTTCCCTGTGCAGTCTGCTGGAACATCAACATCTTCTGATTGGCAAGTTCACTTGTTTATGTTAATTAAGACTAATTAAGACTTTTTTGTGGTCGAGATTGGGTGATCTATTTGCATCTGAAAATCAAAGAGAATGGTGTATGTCTCATCTTCTAAAATAGATTCTGTCTTCTGTATATACTGCAATCTTTTGCACAATTCCCTGTGAATCACGTTCCCCGAACAATCATGCATACTTCTGTATTTTTCTTCCCCTAGTATTGGTTCCAAGATCACTTGGATTATTCCTAGAGTCCCATCTATACTTGGTATCAGTGCCATCTTCATCTTTTTTCATCTTTCTGGCAAGATCCAGATACTTGTCTTTCTTGTCGCTTTCTTTTATTTTTTACTTTATAGTTTGTTAAAATGATAAAAAAATCACTAGATGAAAATTTATTTCATTGTTTTACTCCATTGTTCACACCTGCATAAGCCGGTGATTTACTGGAGGCTGTGTGACAGCAAGTGTCCTCAAGTCTCCAAGACTCTTCTGAGTATTCCAGTCGATCTTAACAATACTGTGGTTTGGATGGTCTCGCTTCTTCTTCGGATTTTCAATTCCTCTAGACCCTTTTCCAGAACTTTGGGCAATGTTCTAAGGGCTTCAATTACAATTGGTACAGCTTCTAATTTCATGTTGCACATCTTTTTCATGTCTCTGGCAAATTCCAGGTATTTATCTATCTTTTCATTTTCTTACACCTTCATTCAGAGATACGCCGGGACGGTAAAATCCACAAGAATAAGATGTCTTCTTTTTCTGAATTAATTCTAGGTCTGATGCCCTAGTCGGGATTATTATTATTTTCACTCCTTTTTAGTTTTTCACATCAGCGTTAGCTGATGGTATTTCACTGGAGGCTGAGTGACGACAATCTCCTCAGGTCTCCAGGACTCTTCTGAGTATTCTAGCCGATTGCAGCAGTGCAGTAATCTGGATGGTCTCAATTTATTATTATTTTCTTCTTCTTCTTCTTCTTCTTCTTCTTCTTCTTCTTCTTCTTCTTCTTATTATTATTATTATTATTATTATTATTATTATTATTATTATTTACTGTCATTATATTATAATATTATATATATATAATTATAATTATTATTATTATTATTATTATTATTATTATTATATTATTATTAATAATAATAATAATAATAATAATAATAATAATAATAATTCCTGGTTAAGATATCTAATATCTGACAGTGCACAAGTAATATTGGTTAAATGTCTGCCAACGGCGTTAATTCAACAATGGCCACATCTTCAATGAATTGGAGTTTCCATTTTCCTTTCATGATAACCAGTAAATGATCTTTGTATCAATGATTTCTTCTGTTATAATTTCTATTGAAATTGAAATCCGTAGAAACAAATGGAAGATTGGTGTGATAGCAATACTAAACATGAAACCGCCAACTGATATATCGATGTTAAACATACTCTTACACGGTGTCTTAAGTAGGTGTTCAAACTTGAAACGTTGATAGGGTAAAGTATTCACAAAAACCGAGGCATGCTGGTAAAGTATGAACGAATTCATAGGTGACGTTCTCCTTTGGACATATACACATGAATAAACCAGTGTAGGCCGAGCAGCACAAACTTACATTGATCAGCTCGGCACGAACATTGGATATCGCGTAGAGAACTTACCGGCGTAGGTCGACGGACGGGTGGCGTGAGAGATTCATGGAAATCCATGCTGTCAGTACATGTTGATGAGGATGATAGAATGTTTTTATCGACCATTCTCATGAATAGAAAGATGTGGTATATTTTCAGTGGATCCAGGAAATATTCAGCTCTCATAAATCAAAGCCCAGACTCCCTGGGTGAGAAAATTTAGATCGTGATTTGTCGACCTCCTGACTGACTTTTTTTTTAAAAGTCCCCTACTTTCGTGTTCAACTGTCTCTCGCCTATACCATAAAGGATCTTGTGATTGACCTTTTGTTGGTTACACGACTGGGCAATTTGGCTCTTACTTCGGCTAAACGGGAGGTCCGAGTGCCCCCTCCGATCAATCGTAGTTCATATCAAACCCTAGCTCTTATATGATTGTCCTGACCGTATTGCTCTTATGGCAAACACCCAACCCTTTTTTATCATATGTGCTAGAAAATGGTAGCTGAAGGTCTTAGTTTCTTGACATTAAACTAGTGGTGAGTTTCAAATCCTGGAGCTCTGAGGTGTATGAAGTACTCCCAGGTTAATCCTGATCCAAATCGTCTTTATATATCTATCTCCTTATTTCTATTTTCCGAAATATTTTTTATTAACTTATGATTTTCCCAAATCGGCTCGTTTACATCTTTGCCAATTTATAAACATTAGCTGATTCTTTACTGCTATTACACAAAATCAGTTAATGTTTTCTTTATTGTTTCTATTCACTAGAATTCTTAACAGAATAATGTCTAAACAACCGTTTATTCTCGGATGTTTTCATATTAACCAAATTTTTGTTGTTTGTTTCAAATATAAAAACCCAAAATACAAATCAATTTTTGCACTTCGTTTTCACTTTCAATGTTTAGTTAAAAAAGAATTTTAAAAAATTAATTATAAAAAAATAATTGTGATGCTCAATCATTTCAAAACTCGTAAGAAAAAGTGTGGGATTGAGGTGTTCTGGGAGTTCATGTGAGGATGCACCGGTTAGTGTCAACGAGAAAAGATAGCAAATTCATTTGTCACATATATGATGACAAGTGACACGAACACCTACTTGTTTTTTTAGCGAATCGAGGAGTTGTGCTTCTTTCACAAATAAGTGGCAGTGTCTCTCTTCCCCTCTCTCCCCCCCCCCTCTCTCTCTCTCTCTATATATATATATATATATATATATATCATCACTCTTTTGCTCACTCGCTCTGTATATATATATATATAATATATATATATATATATATATATATATATATATGACTTTTGTCTTTGAAAGCTGTCAGGGTACAAAACTTGATGGAACTTCCAGGTAGTGATAAGCTTATCCACGGGGATCTCGGATTGTTTACATATTTTCGACGCCAGTTGTCTCCTCCAAGTGAGCTGTGTACATATTGCCTTTTTTTTTCTTGAAGCAATTCACATTTTTCAGATTTGGTGATAGCCAAAGACTGGACAAGGTGTTGTTGTTGCTTTTTTTTATCCGAGAAGAGCAATGATAGAATTCATTTTTTTCCTGTTTCAGGTCAAGCTCTTTATATACCGTACACTTTGCCTTTTCACGTTTTAATGACAATTATACTAACGACCTACTCGGAAGTTTCTGATTTTTCTAACGACAGTTGCCCTCACAGCATTTTGCGCGTGCCGGGTTTCAATTCCAGCAAGGTTTACAATTTTACCCCCAAAAAATCTTTTCTCCCAGGTCATATAATAATCTTTTTTTTCAAAATGAGAACTAAATACCCCAAATATCTTTTATTATTTTCCACTTAGAAACCTTCAATAAATCCAAACTTGTACGAAATGGACAGGGTTTAAATAATGTCAAGCGATAAATTTATTGATTTTAAGGGCATTTCAACACTAGGGTAGGCCAACTGCAAAATCCTGTAGCTCTGTACGGATTCCGAGTACCGCCCGGAAGATCTGCCAGGGTCGATGACACATAGGGACGGGTGACGAGAGAAAGTCATAAGAATTCGTGCTGTCAGTATGTTCTGATGAAGAGGAATATCCTTTATTTTTACTGTGAGCTTCATACTTTTGGTTTTGCAAACTAAACTTGCAACATTGGTAAGAAAATTTAACGAGACAAAAGAAAAATCATAATATATATTTCACAAGAGTTTATTTCTTTAAAATGACACGTTCTCTCTCAGTGCACAGACATTTACGATACTTAGTCTGATGATTAAGTTATAACTTTGAGGCACTCAGTGAGATTCAAACTAATGATACTAACAATGGTCTTGGGGCTGTTATTTACATATTCTGGAATACATAATGCCATCATTGATTACAGTAGAGGTTCTTAAAAAAATTATATTGTGGACATCTTTATATATATATATATTATATATATATATATATTATATATATATATATATATATATATATATATATATATATATCCAATAATAGATTTTTTTCCGATTATGATTATTTAAAAAAAAATTAAGATAAAGAAAACAATAAGTTTTCATAATCAAACCACACACACAGACACACACAGAAATATATATATATATATATATATATATATATATATATATATAATATATATATATATATATATATATATATGAGTTTGGTATGTACGTGTCGACATATAGCTCCAAAATCAGGTCACTCAGATTCAAAATTTTCCATACACCTTGATAACCTTCTAACTAAGGAACACGCCAAATTTGGTTATTGATTTTTACTAATTAAGGGATATGAAAAATTAATTAAACCAAAATCACTCAATTTGCGAAACTGTCCGTGTACCAGCTCCTGCTGATAATAGAATATGGTTCAGTGCCTGCTTTTTGTTACAGCAATACCAGCAGTGAAGTTTAATTTTAGTGAATAAATTTCTCAGTCTAAGACATTCAGCTCACAATTTATTGTCTATTTATGGTCCAATCTTAAAAAAAATATCTACATAGTTGGAAATAAATAAAATAATCTTTCTAAATATGTTATTTGTATGTGTTTTGATCCATTGAATTATTTTTTACAGCAAGTTAAAAAAATAATATTTTGCTTCGGACATCTTAGAATTTGAAGTAGAATTTTTTTCATACTAAATTTTAACGAAAAATCAATTCTTATTCATCGCATATTTCGGTTCCTATCTTAGAAATATTCATTTGGTTAGAAGGAATATAAAATAATCTTTCTGGATATGCAATTTGTATGTGTTTCAATACATTGAATTATTTTTTACAGCGAATTAAATAACAAATCAAACTAAAATATTTAACGATAACTCAACATTTTTCTAATAATACTTTCATTTTAGAATAATCAGTATAACTACAATCTTTTTTGTAAGAAACTATTCATGAAATAAGCATTATTAAATAAATGCACAAAATATTCTAACTAAAAATAAGGTAATGTTTAGTTATTAGCTTTGTTACTTTTCGGAGTTAAAGAAGAACTGAATTTGTCGTATGTACAAAAGAGTTTTTGAATAAATAAATAAATAAATAAAACACTATTATAAACAAAAAAAAGTAATACGGACAATTGTAAATATTTAATTCTTAGCATTTATTGTTACATTAAACGAATACCTTTTGTATCATGATTGTTTAAAACATGTAAACAACAAAAAGAGACTACACTCATTCTTAGCTTTGTTTATCGTCAAATCTTTAACAAACGAACACTTTCAAATGAATCAATATGTCACAAGAAATTTTTCTACAAATAAAGACTCATGGATTTTACATGTTAACCCTTGAGTGATTTCATGCTGAAATCCTGTTTGTTTTAATCATTATTATTGGATATTGGTGTTTTATTTTATTCATTATTATTGTTTTTTAAACTCAGTTTTTATACATTTACCCCATAGGTGGGACTCTAACAGGTACTACCACTCCGGGTCAAAGTGGACCTGAGAGTAATGGCAATACAAAGGTAATCCACACTTCTAAAACTCCGGAATGTGCACATCACCACAAGAGGCAGTTTAACGTCATACCCAAGAGACTAAGACCCTCAGCAAACGCCTTGGAACAAATCTATGATAAAAAGGGATGATAGTTTGCCAGAGCAATACAGTCGGTATAATAATAATATAGGCTCTAGAGCTTGACGGGACCAGATGATTGATCGGGATGGGAGCCTTTCCGATCGACCTAGCTCAAGTAACGATCAAAGTGGAGTGTAGCATATCATGGATTACTCAGCCACCAGGATTCCGTCTATAAGCATCACGAGTCACCACCCAAGGCTTACAGGTGGCCCAATTGGAAGGAAGTCTTACTCCTCAACCCAGGTGCAGTCGGCGTATTATACAGTCCCAGCCGACAGACCTAAATAAATAACCAAGTTTAATACATAGCTCCTTTAAATTGTTACGTTTTTAGGGTAAAAAAGAAAATAAACTAAACGAATTCATTTTATATCGCTTTAACGTAACAAACAATTGAATTTAAGTTTTGTCATTTATACAAAAAGTTTTTGAAAAAATATATATTTCAAAACACTCAAGTTTAGGAATTCATTTCAAAAATTATATTTTAAATGTAAGCAAAAAGAAAAATATTTCCTAAAATAAACAAACATTGTACTATACGTATTATCAGCAATTTTTATAATTTGATTTTTCATTTTCCATTTATGTTCTCTCCCTTACTCCCGTTTTCTCCAATAAATCACTCATCAAACATACTAAAAATATTAATACACGCTTTCGTTCAAGTCTTATAGCGTACATTACTAACGTCGAAAACGTCTTGAAAATCCAGTAGGATTATGTGTGTAATTGTCAATATCACTAAAATGTATGTGTAGGCTTCAATCTGATGTCGGGGCAAAATATTCAACTGCAGCGGTTTGATTAAGTCATTCTTTCTATTTTCATTCAAACCAGTGCCGTAAGGTTTGGCCTAAATCTGATATGAAAGAAATGGGTCTATTCTTCTTTTTTTATCATAAAGAAGTATTACAATTGCGATTCATCAAAGAAAGCGATGTTCTTGGGTTTTAAAATAGAAATGATTTAATGCTAGATAAAATGAAGGGAATATAATTAGACAGCACATAGGAATCAGATTGAGGAATGGAAGGTCACCCATTGACTTGAGGTAACTGGTTGGTGGCATTGGAAACTAATGTAAGGTATTTCCCATTATTTAGAAGAATACTTATTACGATACCACTGAATGCTTGAAAACAGATAGATAGATAGATAGATAGATAGGTAGATAGATAGAGAGAGAGAGAGAGAAAGAGAGAGAGAGAGAGAGAGAGTGTGTGTGTGTGTGTGTGTGTGTGTAGCGTTACGGTTATCATCGACGAAAATAGACTTGACGAGCTAAATTCGAATACTGGCTGTACACACACACACACACACACACACACACACACACACACACACACACACACAACTCACACACACAATATATATATATGTATATATTTGTTATAGAGTACAATATATTTAAGGTGCAATTATTACCATTGGTTTCAAAACAGAGCATTAGCCACTTATCATCGAGACAACGCGTCTGTAAAAGTATATACAGAGAATGTGATTCATTTATATATGTATTAAGCTGTTCTTGTATCCATCCGCTCAAGAACATCCTTCGGTCTGTTTACATATGTATATATCGATATACACACATACACATATACATACATATGTATAAAAAAAAAAACCCATAGGCGCATTTACCATCAAAACCAACAGGACATGATTCGCCATTAACACAAAAAGGCGAGATATGCTGTAAAACAAAATTACCAACCAACCAACCAACCAACCAACCAACAATCCAACCAATGAAATGATTTCGGTATAAAGGTATTAGCTTTTCTCTTGGGTGGCAACGAATAGATAGGCTACGTGAAGTGAAAACTGCTCCGCAACCTTACCAAAGATTGAACTCTGACCCCTGACACGCTTGATCATATAAAATCTCAACTTTGGCATATCCGAATTGCCAGCTTTCCTATTCTTGCCCTTCGGAGTGATTATTAAGTAAGACTATGAGTGTTTATTTTTGAGTTAGCCTCAGGTAATTGCAACTGTGTTAAAAGTGGATATTCAGAAGCATTCATGGGCATAGAACAACAGGGAATACTGAACGGAATTTGAATTAATGTACTGTTAGATATTCACTTGTCGAAAGTTTCTCTTGAATCATTATATACAGCAGAACACTACTACACGCAAAATATTCACAAACAAATAGAGAGAGAGACAGAGAGAGAGAGAGAGAGAGAGAGAGAGAGAGAGAGAGAGAGAAGAGAGAGAGAGAGAGAGGGGGGAGGTTCAGAGAAATCTTCCAACTATCTACAATGTGTGTGTGAGAGAGAGAGAGAGAGAGAGAGAGAGAGAGAGAGAGAGAGAGAGAGAGAAGAGAAGAGAGAGAGAGGGGAGGTTCAGAGAAATCTTCCAACTATCTACAATGTGTGTGCGTGTGGAGAGAGAGAGAGAGAGAGAGAGAGAGAGAGAGAGAGAGAGAGAGAGAGAGAGAGAGAGAGAAAGGTGTGTGTGTGTGTTGGTGTGTGTGTGTGGTGTGTGTGCGTGTGTGCGTGTGTGTAAACATTAATTTATCAGCAGTAAATTTATTTTGGATACCTGTGTTGGGTCAGTAACACGGTAATTCTGTGTGGACATAAATCCAAATAGTGTTATCTTCCTTTGTTGCAGTGTTCGCCGATAGGTAACGTGAGTATTTAGCAAGCAACCCGGGATTTCTGAATCCCTTCTCCCTTTTTCTCTTGGACCGAGTTCAAATGTTTTAGGCGCCTGGCACCTCTAACCCTAAAGTGTGTGTGTGAAATTCCTGACGCCGAAAGTCCTACACCTATTTCCTCCATAACACGTTTATGTATATTTTGTTTACATATTTGTCTTGAATGTATTCCTCGTGCGCTCACAGAATAAATATTCTTATTATTCTAATTTTGTCGGAATATTATATGTACACTAATATACCCACGCTGGAAGGCTACTTCAAGCCTTCCAACTTTAATATAAGAACTTTACAGCTTATACATGTCTCTCTGCAAGTCTGATTTCATAATAGACAAGAATGAAATAGTCTATGAGTTTTCAATATTCGTTGAATCCTATTACGGAAACTCTTGATACCATTCACAAACACACACACACACACACACAAACACACACACACACATATATATATATATATGACAATCGAATGGCCTATATATATATATATATATATATATATATATGGCCTATATATATATATATATATATATATATATATATATATATTGGTTAGTAGGTTGATTTAGAAGGCTATCACAATGCAGTTTGGAATAAATAAAAAATAATAATACGGTAACAATGGTGTTGTGTGTTGACCTGTATTTTTATTATTTCTTGAATTTTCGAGGTAATACCTCTTTATTAAAAGAATTGAACTGAAGCAATCCAACTATGGCATTTCTTCCCAAATGAATTTTTTTTTGAAAATGACGTTATTTTTTTTAAATAACTGTATTCCCTTGTGAGCGTGAATGCGTTTATTTGTTTGTACGTGGGTGTATGTTGTAATGCGCGTGACATTGAAAATGCGTGTTGGTTGTGACGTTAAGACTGTATCCTAGCGCGGGATTTTGTACGTGTGTATGTTCGAATGAAAAAGCGTATTTGTGTTTTGTGACCATGGTGATGTTTCCTGTTGGATGTAAAATCAATTTAATCATTTATTATTATTATTATTATTATTATTATTATTATTATTATTATTATTTATATCTAATTCAATTTATCTTTTTATATTTTATAATATTTTAAAATATATATATATATCTAATTTATTTAATTTTTTCTTTAACAACTAGTGTGCAATGACTTGTGTGTTTGTATGTGTGGGCGGGCTGTTGGGCTATAGATTTGAGTGCGTGTTTCGTATTAGTCTTCTCGTTGTAGATTTGTTTCATTAGTAATTCTCCATTGTGCATGTGGGTATGTGTTTCGTGCGTGTGTGCATATACTGTTACATGTGTGCGTTGGTTGTGGGTTTATTGTATGATGAACTCTGCGCTGAGTTCACTCCTGTTATTGATCTCTGGGTGTAAGCGATTAGCAAGGCCTCTTTAATTTTGAGATTACCCAGATTTCTCTCTCGGGCCTCTATATTGACTGTTATATTTCTTTCTGTGTTTTTGCATTTAACTAAGTGTTTACGGAAAGTGGATGCTTGTGTGTGTAAGTGTTCTTTGATTCTAATGTGTACTGGTCTTGTGGTGCTAAAATTGGTTACATATGTTACATTTTGTGCGGTATACCACATTCACTTCGTGGCACGGATGGGGCAGTTCGCTAGTGTACAACTAGTGGCCTCCTTATGGCGGCTTTTGGAGAGTTTCTCCTGAGTGATGGTCCGTAATGGGCAAGTTGTATATATATATATATATATATATATATATATATATATATATATATAAGTGTGTAGACGAGTGTGTTAGTAGTAGCATGTCCATTTGTTCCGTGAAGAACCTCTATGAGGTGGGTTATTTTTTTAATGCTCTTATATATGTGAGAGAGGGTTCATGGGAGTTGTGTGTATGACTATATGTGTATACATATAAATGTATGTGTGTGTTTACATATATGTGTGTGAATGTGACTGTGTGTATGTATCTCGGTACTGTGCGCGTGACTTCTAGATTTTTAATTGGGTCAAAAGTGGCTTGTTTTATGTGTGGTGGTCAGTGTTTGTTTATTTAGGTGACATCGGCCACCCTCGTAGATGTAGACAGTTTTATTGCCCTATGTTAAAATGGGTCTGTTTTTTTATTAAAGCCAAACGGATGAAAGCTTTTTATCTTTTTTTATCCATCTGTACTCGTGGTTTTCGCTTACAGATTTGGTGTCGGTATCTGTTTGAATTCTTTCAATGAGGGTAAATTTGGCGTCTCTGTCAAAGTCATGGTCATCCAGTCGGAAGTGTTGCTCGACTGGGATGAGCTTGCTGTAGTCTGTATTTTTTATTCGGTGTCTGTAGTTATTAATCCTAAAGTAAAATGCCCACTCAGATTTCTCAAGAAGCAATTTCTTGCATTTAATACAATCGAGTAGGTAAATCACGTTTTTGCTTTTGCAGTTTGTTTCATGGTAGATTTTAAAGGTTTGTTTTGTTGTTGAGCTTTTAAATGTGTCTGTTGTTTTTATTTGTTTGCAGCATGTTGTTTTTTGTACTACAGGGCCAGAAGAATTTTGTGGAGTTAATTATGGGTCTCATGTTGACTACTTTATTGTTTAGTATGTTGTTACCTCCTATCATTTCTCTGGGTTATGAGGTCGCCGATAGGTCACTATACCGGGTTCTTGGAAAATATCTCTTAGTTCAGGGTTTATTTTCAGCATGTTCCAGTGTTTTTTTTATTATTTGATTTAGTGGTGGGAGGGTGTTATTAAATGTCGTTATTAGGGTGATGCAATGTGTCTTCTTTTTGTGTTTTGATTTTAGGGTTTCTTGTCTACTCACTAGCTATAAGACTGAGAAGAATCTGCACCGACGACAATGAGCTAAGACAACAAATAAATACACTAAGACAACAGTTTCAGCACGTGGATACTCCCACACTTTAATAGATAGCCAGGTAGCCAAAGCTATCTCCATCCCTAGACAAGATACCCTAAAATGAAAACACAAAAAGAAGATAAAAATAAATCTATGAATTAAACCAATGTAATTGAACTCACTCCTTAAACAAGAAGTAAATCCGAGATTTTGTTTGGTACCACTCGGGATGACAAATAGATCCAGAAAATTCAACAGTCTCATATTCATTGTTGTATTTCACAGTTGAGTCACAGGTGAATTTATATAGATATAAACACACAGAACAATTGATATAGATAGATAGATATGTGCATTCTAACACACACACACACACACACACACACACACACACACACACACACACACATATATATATATATATATATATATATATATATTGAAAGATAAAAGGAAAAATTGTTGTATGGATAAAAATTATTTATTGGAATGCCGACACGAATTTCGACCAAGAGTTAGTCTTGTGTACATTCTATTCTATTTTATTATTATTTTAAGTACAAAATAGAATAAAAGATAATGGCATGACGTTAAGATTTCAAAACACAACGTTGAATATCCAAAGAATATCTAGCTACGTACATATTTACATTTACCACTTCAACAAAAGAAGTAAAGTAACTTATGAATCTATTACATTAATGAATGAATAAATCAAATATCAAGATGTATAAATGCATGTTTATCTTATCAAACTTAATAAAACATGGTTTAATAATTAAATGCACATTAAATACGTAGACATACAAGAAAAACAAATTTCTGGATAGCACACACTTATTACAATTATAGAAATAATATTAGATAAATAAAAAATAAAATTACAATAGTGATAAAACACAGTTTTCTGCTTCAAGATCCATACAATATATACACAATATTTACACTTATTTTTTTATAAAATGTTACATGTCACTGAATATTCTTCATAAATTTTAAAACCGTAAACGTCCCTTAAATTTTCAAAAAATATTATTTTTTCAAACACATCCAAATTCTCAGTATTCTTACCGTTTTATTTTCAAATATAAAAATCTCTTGCCCTATCCATTTTGTTGTATGGTTAAAATTTAATTTTTTGCCTAACTGCCAGTGGATCACCTTCCCAACCCAGTCGTGTCTAGTTTTGTATTCTCGTTATGCTAGTTTGCTACATTCGCAGAGTATATGTTTACAGTCGCATCTCTATTACCGCAAAGTCTACATTTACTATTTTGTTGGGTCTTATCAATTTTCACTGTGATATTGTTCGTCCTTATGGCATTATTTTGTGCAGCAATTATAAGTGATTCAGTTTTTTTATTATTATTATTATTATTATTATTATTATTATTATTATTATTATTATTATTTTATTTTATTTTATTTTAATTTAAATAAATTTAAAAAAATAATTCTTATCCATACAACATTTTCTTTCCTTTTATCTTTCAACATAATTGTCGGATTCTTCCATTTTTCAACTTGCATATATATATATATATATATATATATATATATATATATACATATATATATATTCAAAGCAAAGAAATTCATGATAATATATAAAAATTGATTATGTATGAAATTAAATGCAATAAAGGATGTCACAACTACATAATATTTAGTTTATTCCAATAGGAGACAGTTTGAAAGTATGGTTTTATTTTTTATTTTTATCGTATTCTGGAAATGATTATATATTCAACTATCTTTCATGTTTTTCCTTGTTGATTAAATCAGACAACTTTTAAGCATCTATACAATTAAAATGATTTTCTGGTTCTAAAATAAACATATTTTGAGTTGTTTTATCAATTTATGTGGTTTATATTTTAATTTGAAATAGTTGTAAATAATTGTTCTAACTTATTAATTGAGATGTATGACGTATAAGAGTTGACTGTGTAGGATGATAATAAGATAAACAAAAGATAATAAATAAAAGTTTTAATAAAGATATTGATAAAATTATGTACACACGCACACACACACACACACATATATATATATATTAATATAGATGATATGAGTGCTATATTTATGAGTAAGTAAAAAGTAAAGTCGTCGAGGCGGCCTAATGTCGGTATCAGCCAAACAGCGAGGGAGCCTATCCCCTTTTTACTAGCACTAGACCAAATGAATCATTTTAGCATCTGAGGTGGACTACCACACCTACCATCAGCTCCTCAATTTACCGCACAAGTCCCTATGCTACACATACACTGAGTTGGCGAGGGTCGGTATCGAACCAAGAACCTTGTGATTCCTAGCCGAACACTCTACCGACTCAGCTAAATCGGCATGAATAGAGCATGGTTTGAATAATCACACAGGCGAAAAACTGTCAGTAAGCTAGCGCCGTTGACCTAATCTTCTTCTCTTCTTCTTCTTCTTCTTCTTCTTCTTCTTCTTCTTCTTCTCTTCTTCTTCTTCTTCTTCTTCTTATATTATTTTAATACAAGAGTTCCTAATGCTCGATATGGAAAGTCACTAAATTTCAGAATTTATCGAAATTATTTCCTTTATCCTATCTATGTTCCCCATTTCCCCATAACCCAACCAGTAATTTGTTTCCTAGTAAACCCAACTGATTTCAACGGTGAATATAAATACCATATATGCATTCCTTGTAAAGATCTACAAAATAACAATTTTGTTTTAAGTTGCATCTCCTGATAGATAGACAGACAGATAGAGATACTACAAATATAAGATTTTAAGAAATAGGGAAACCCCCATGACTTATTGGTAAACATGCTGGATTGCGACATCGTAGTAAGCAACCATTACTCCTGTCGTTCTATTAACGTTCAATTTTGCACTAATACAATTTAGAAAGGTATGAACCCCTGATCCGCCCAGATATTGTCCATCTACAATGATGGTTTTGGTATTAGATAACCCAAGAAGATGTGCTATTAAAAAAATAAATAAATTATGACTATAACCATTAACGCTATGCACAACTTTACTCAAAGCATCATGGGTTATTTTTACATTAAAATGGTCAGGTTTCTGGAAGTTGTCGGTTTATATCAGGTAATAGACCAAGCAACTATTCTATGGAGAACTGCAATATGGGAAACGTCCAAAGCACAAGCCCCAAAAGCGCTTTAGGGATGTCATCAAAAACAACCTTAAAGCTCTAGATATTAGGTTGTTACAAAAATAATGGCCGATTGAAGTGCTCGGTTTTGAAAAATAAATTTTTGCATATATAATTATTAATCTGTGCTTAAAAATAAAATTTAATTTATTTTCAGATAGAAACTATTTTTGAAAAATGGGAGCCTTCAAAAATGAACATGCCTAAACATGACCATCGCCTTCTGTTGCATGAGTTCAAGCTTGGGCACAATGCCTCCGAAACTGCTGCCAATATCAACAAAGCATAGGGAGATGAATCCACAAGTGATCGGACAGTACGAAGGTGGTCCAGAAATTCCACAGTGGAGATGAGAGTCTTGAAGATGAATAAGGTAGAGGACGGACATGCAGTCTTGACAATGAACAATCGCAGGCAGTTGTTGAGCAAAATCCACGACAAAGTGTCAGGGAGATGTCTCAGACACTTAACTGTCCAAAGCTCGTGTTTTGACTAATTTTAACATTCTACTGTTAATGTTTCAACAATAAATGTATGTATTTGAAATCGGCCATTATTTTTGTAACAACCTAATATAAATCTACGTGAAAGGGAAAGGATAGCTACGAATCGTGTGGTTTGGAGGAGACTTGTTCATGGCGGCTATAAATGTTTCGAGCACTTCACCCTGAAGCGGGCTTTATCTAAACGGCACATGACAGACGTCCTGAACATATTCCTTACATTTACACCTGAATATATAGGTATATATGTTGGCAGGGATTGCTTGTCGAGGGCTGGGCCCCTTAGTCACGTACGTTCCCATACGAGAAAAAGCC